>OY992890.1:65349462-65464462 GCA_963921405.1 Cepaea hortensis | reverse complement strand
ACCCTGGTGCGAGGAAATGCAAGCTAAAGACAAAATTGTCATGGCAGGGCAGACCAGGCCCTAAGCCTTGGTTGGCGACTGGTCTAGGATCGAAGCTCCGACAGGCGGACAGTTAGAGCATTGCTTTGCTGATCCGGCAGCTTCTGCAGCTTGTCTTGTTCCAGATGTAGGGGTGTTACCTTTCCTCTGGAGTGAACTAAACAGGCCGAGAGAGGGATCATGCTGCATGGGCAACACATGATCTCTATATTTTAGCCCAGGCTTTGTGCTATGGAGAGGCAATAACTCCATCCCTGGTCTTAACTGGTCTCGGAATCAAAGCGAGAGGCAACTGTTACGGGTTATAAGTCCTTGTCAGTTGGCGTAGACATGGGGCGCCACGCGTTGCCTCTGACGGTGGGAGACACCTATAGGTGTCACCGATCAGCTACCGCCCGCCTCAAGCTGGGCAGCCCCCAGCCAATTGGGTGCTGATCCGCCACAGCCTGCCTGCTTCAATGGGTGCCGAACTAGAGATAGTAGACAATTTTACATATCTAGGATCGGTGGTAAATAGCAAATTATCCCTAGATCAGGAAATCAACATCCGGATTGGTAAGGCAGCAACAACAATGAACAGGTTAAGAAAAAGAGTCTGGGAGAACAGGAAGCTTACTGCCAAAACAAAAGTCCTTGTCTATCAAGCCTGTGTCCTTAGTACTCTTCTCTATGGCAGTGAAACCTGGACAACTTACTCACACCAAGAGAACAATTTAAACAGCTTTCATATGCGGTGTCTGCGAAGAATTCTTGGTATTAAGTGGCAAGACAAAATCACAAATACTGAAGTATTGGAAAGATCAGGTTGTGTGACAGTTTATTCCATGCTCAGTCTTCGTAGACTTAGATGGATAGGACATCTTAGGATCTTAGGCGGATGGATGATGGTAGAATACCAAAGGATATCTTTTTTGGTGAATTACAGATGGGTAAGAGATCTCAGGGTCGGCCTCTACTACGATACAAAGATGTGTGTAAGCGGGACATGATTGATACAGGCATTGATAATGCACATTGGGAGCAAGTCGCCGCTGAACGTGTTGCATGGAGGGCAAATATCAGAAATGGAATAAAGTCAAAGGAGAAAATTATTGCAGAAAAGTCACACACCAAGCGTTTGAGACGTAAGATGGTGCATGATGGTGGAAATGACCACGTGTTCACATGCACCCACTGTGAACGGACATTTACAGCGCAAATTGGCCTTATCAGTCACACTCGCTACCGCCATAGTTAAAAGTTATTATGCCTTTTTAAAGCACAAACTATCGTCTGTCAAGACGGCAAGGTGCCAATGTAATGTATGTATGTATGTATGTATGTATGTATGTATGTATGTATGTATGTATGTATGTATGTATGTATGTATGTATGTATGTATGTATGTATGTATGTATGTATGTATGTATGTATGTATGTATGTATGTATGTATGTATGTATGTATGTATGTATGTATGTATGTATGTATGTATGTATGTATGTATGTATGTATGTATGTATGTATGTATGTATGTATGTATGTATGTATGTATGTATGTATGTATGTATGTATGTATGTATGTATGTATGTATGTATGTATGTATGTATGTATGTATGTATGTATGTATGTATGTATGTATGTATGTATGTATGTATGTATGTATGTATGTATGTATGTATGTATGTATGTATGTATGTATGTATGTATGTATGTATGTATGTATGTATGTATGTATGTATGTATGTATGTATGTATGTATGTATGTATGTATGTATGTATGTATGTATGTATGTATGTATGTATGTATGTATGTATGTATGTATGTATGTATGTATGTATGTATGTATGTATGTATGTATGTATGTATGTATGTATGTATGTATGTATGTATGTATGTATGTATGTATGTATGTATGTATGTATGTATGTATGTATGTATGTATGTATGTATGTATGTATGTATGTATGTATGTATGTATGTATGTATGTATGTATGTATGTATGTATGTATGTATGTATGTATGTATGTATGTATGTATGTATGTATGTATGTATGTATGTATGTATGTATGTATGTATGTATGTATGTATGTATGTATGTATGTATGTATGTATGTATGTATGTATGTATGTATGTATGTATGTATGTATGTATGTATGTATGTATGTATGTATGTATGTATGTATGTATGTATGTATGTATGTATGTATGTATGTATGTATGTATGTATGTATGTATGTATGTATGTATGTATGTATGTATGTATGTATGTATGTATGTATGTATGTATGTATGTATGTATGTATGTATGTATGTATGTATGTATGTATGTATGTATGTATGTATGTATGTATGTATGTATGTATGTATGTATGTATGTATGTATGTATGTATGTATGTATGTATGTATGTATGTATGTATGTATGTATGTATGTATCTATGTATGTATGTATCTATGTATGTATGTATGTATGTATGTATGTATGTATGTATGTATGTATGTATGTATGTATGTATGTATGTATGTATGTATGTATGTATGTATGTATGTATGTATGTATGTATGTATGTATGTATGTATGTATGTATGTATGTATGTATGTATGTATGTATGTATGTATGTATGTATGTATGTATGTATGTATGTATGTATGTATGTATGTATGTATGTATGTATGTATGTATGTATGTATGTATGTATGTATGTATGTATGTATGTATGTATGTATGTATGTATGTATGTATGTATGTATGTATGTATGTATGTATGTATGTATGTATGTATGTATGTATGTATGTATGTATGTATGTATGTATGTATGTATGTATGTATGTATGTATGTATGTATGTATGTATGTATGTATGTATGTATGTATGTATGTATGTATGTATGTATGTATGTATGTATGTATGTATGTATGTATGTATGTATGTATGTATGTATGTATGTATGTATGTATGTATGTATGTATGTATGTATGTATGTATGTATGTATGTATGTATGTATGTATGTATGTATGTATGTATGTATGTATGTATGTATGTATGTATGTATGTATGTATGTATGTATGTATGTATGTATGTATGTATGTATGTATGTATGTATGTATGTATGTATGTATGTATGTATGTATGTATGTATGTATGTATGTATGTATGTATGTATGTATGTATGTATGTATGTATGTATGTATGTATGTATGTATGTATGTATGTATGTATGTATGTATGTATGTATGTATGTATGTATGTATGTATGTATGTATGTATGTATGTATGTATGTATGTATGTATGTATGTATGTATGTATGTATGTATGTATGTATGTATGTATGTATGTATGTATGTATGTATGTATGTATGTATGTATGTATGTATGTATGTATGTATGTATGTATGTATGTATGTATGTATGTATGTATGTATGTATGTATGTATGTATGTATGTATGTATGTATGTATGTATGTATGTATGTATGTATGTATGTATGTATGTATGTATGTATGTATGTATGTATGTATGTATGTATGTATGTATGTATGTATGTATGTATGTATGTATGTATGTATGTATGTATGTATGTATGTATGTATGTATGTATGTATGTATGTATGTATGTATGTATGTATGTATGTATGTATGTATGTATGTATGTATGTATGTATGTATGTATGTATGTATGTATGTATGTATGTATGTATGTATGTATGTATGTATGTATGTATGTATGTATGTATGTATGTATGTATGTATGTATGTATGTATGTATGTATGTATGTATGTATGTATGTATGTATGTATGTATGTATGTATGTATGTATGTATGTATGTATGTATGTATGTATGTATGTATGTATGTATGTATGTATGTATGTATGTATGTATGTATGTATGTATGTACGCAAGTAATGTATGTAGGTAGGTAGGTATGTACGCACGTAATGTAGGTAGGTAGGTAGGTAGGTAGGTAGGTAGGTAGGTAGGTAGGTAGGTAGGTAGGTAGGTAGGTAGGTAGGTACGAACGAACGAATCGTCGTTGCCCTTCGCGAGACGTGGCGTTCCCACTGGTGACTCTGGATAACTTTGTACTGATCGCATGGCGTCTTTTAAATGTCTGTCCTATCAAATGTCGATGGTACGTGACATGTTTGTAACGGGTAACGGTGAATCAGGATTTGATTCCGGAGAGGGAGCATGAGAAACGGCTGTCACGTCCAAGGAAGGCGGCAGGCGCGCAACTTACCCACGAGGAGGTAGTGACGAAAAATAACAATAAGGGACTCTATCAAGGTCCCTAATTGGAATGAGTACATTTTAAACCCTTTATCGAGGTTCTATTGGAGGGCAAGTCTGGTGCTAGCAGCCGCAGTTAATTCCAGCTCCAGTAGCGTATATTAAAGTTGTTGCAATTAGAAAGCTCTTAGTTGGATCGCTGGTGTTGGCGCGCGGTCCGATTCGATCTGGTTCACCGCCCGTTTTTCCTGTCCTACCATCTGCCGGCTCCCTCCCGTGGGTGCTCTTCGCTGAGCGTCCCAGGTGGTCGGGGCGATTACTTTGAAAATATTAGTGTTCAAATCAGGCCTCGGCTGCCTGACAATTTGTGCATGGAATCATGGAATAGGACCTCGGTTCTATTTTGTTGGTTTTCGCAACTGAATGTACTGAGTTAAGAAGGACAAACGGGGACATTCGTATTGTGGCATTCATATTGAGGTGAAATTTTTGGATCGCCGCAAGACGAGCTACTGTGAAAGCATTTGTCAAGAATATTTTCATTAATCAAGAACGGAAGTCAGAGGCGCGAAGGCGATCAGAAACCGTCGACAAAGAAATAAGCGTCCTGGTGACTCGAAATGGAATTTTGCTCGGCGAGCAAATCCATTACGAGGATAGTCCGTATTGAGAGGTCATCTATGAAATTCAGTATCTAAAGCTCATTGAGTGAGCGTTATCAAAGGTGGTAAAAGCGTCCCAGTGGCACGCAATTTAATATTGCTTGGCTAGTGAATCCATTACGTGAAAGTCCGAAGCGAAAGATTGCTGTGTGGAAGTCATCTGCATACTGGTCCCTCCTGGTCTTCGGAGGAATAGCTTGTGGTGAACGAGAGGCCCAATATACAAAAATTATGCTAAGCAGTCATGTTCAGGACGTGACGATTCCTTGGGTGAGCCAAGTACCAGGGCGCTATGTGGATGGCGGGGAATGCCCATGGACTGCCCCAGCCTTCCCTTGAGGGCCGACTGGGATGTCTTCGGCTGTTCTAGGTGGGCCAGCATGATAGGGATAACACCACAACAGAAAGAGTTGAGAAAGCGACCCAGAGGCACGAATGGGAATATTGCTTGGCTAGTAAACCCATTTCATGGGTTGTCATCTGCAGACTGACCTCTCCAAGTTTGCGTGGGGAGCGGCCTGTGGCGAACGAAAAGCCAAATATACGGAAGTGAGGCTAAGCAGCCATGTACAGGACGTGATGATTCCTTGGGTGAGCTCAGTATCAGACGGCTGTGTGTCGGCTCTGCAATTATGGAAGCCGCCTTGGATGGCGGGGAATGCCCAAGTCTGCCCCTGTCTTCTCTTGAGGGATGACCGGGATGCTTTTGACCGTTCTAACTTGACCAGTTGGGATGCAGGTGACACCACAGCAGTGACAGTTGAATGTCCTTCGAAACACCTGAGAAGGTTAATCCGGTCAACAAATACCCGCAGAAGTCCGATGTGTCGGTCGAAAAGTGCAAGTATCGCAGCTCTGCTGTAAACAGGCACAACGCAACAATGTCTGAGTGAGAGTGGAATGTCCTTCGAAACACCCGGGAAGGTTACCCCGATCAACAAATGCCGGCAGAAGTTGGATGTGTCGGCCGAAAGGCGCCAGAATAGCAGCTCTGCTGTAATCAGGAACAACGCAATTACGTCTGGGGAAAAAACACTCCGGATTGACGCAGAAGAAGAAGAAATCTTACTTTGCTTCAAGACAACAGATGTGAAGTCAGTAGGTAGGGATTCGAATATTTAGATTGTTCCATACCCACGCCATTCTTCGGATTTGACTCTATCAGATTGTTTTCTATTCCGAAATTATTTTTTTTTAATCTCCAAGGAAATTATTTTCATAGTAACAAGAAGATCAAGAAGTAATACTGGCGAGTGATAACTGGTTTAGTTGCTAAAAATAAAGTGTTCAATTACCAAGTTCTTTTCAAGGTTATGTAGAGATCGCATAAATGTGTCGGTTCAACGGGTGGCTATACTAAAAAATAATAAAGGCTCCACAAAATTTCAGTTCTCTGCTATATTTCCTGCATAATCAGGATATGTCTACTCTTTGTATAAGTTATAGTGTTCTGTTTTGCTTTTGTGCCCCACCCCCTTTTTTCACCAACCTTTCCAATTAACATGCTAGATAAAATATGATGGTGCTAAATGAGCATGACATGTTGTGTCATAAGCTCATTTCAAGTTCAGAAAATAGAAGAACCATATTCTGCGACATACAACAACTTTTCCCTTGTTCATTTTCATTTACGTCGTGTTGACACAACCGCCTGGCACGATGTTGAAATGAAAGAAATTACAACTTAGGAGGAAAGGAAATGCACCGGCTTGTTTACTTTAGACGGTGTCAGAATTTAGGGATGTTTATTTTTACAAATATGTGGAAGTGTTGGCTGATTAGAAAAACACAAGGGAAAAGCTAAAACGGGTTTCTCACTTCTCGCTAAGTGGCGTCGTATTTTATTGTTCGAATAAATAAAATGAAAATAATATATGGATCATAACCTGTGTTATGCACCACGTGGAAGCTACCAGGATAATAAATTAAACAACAAATGTGTATGATTTGGTTTGTTCTAAGGCTGTAAGAGATCTGTTCTCATTTTAGTACGCGGTGTATATCTACCCTGCTTAACCTTTCACGTATGCTATTTTCCCCTTATTAAAGTTATATTAAAATATATATATATATATATATATATATATATAAATATAAATGACTGGAAAGATCAGTGGGAACAGAAGAAGAGGCTGGCCGAGAGAAAGGATGCTGGATGGGCTGAGGTGGTGACATTGGGGAATATCACAGCAGAGATGATCCAGAATACTAAGGACCGAGATATGTTGAGAGGCATGAACGCCTACGCCAGTTAGCATAACACATGATGATGATGTGTGTTTACGTATGTGTAGGTAGATATGGATGTATGCGAGTTGGTCTGTATAAGTTTATATAAGCATATGTATATCACCAAGTCCCTTGTTGCCTCGCGTGACCAGCCATGCTTCTCCATATCCTGCGATTTCCGACAGCTTCTATCTTTTCGAACCATGATTAAAAGCGATTAAGTATCTTCTGTCGTTGTCTTCCTCGATCTTTCTTTCTACAAATCTTTTAGCACCTGTCACATTATGTTTCTGTCTTTCTCTTCTAATAATGGTGCCATAAAATTGACGACTGCCTCGTTCTGATGTTAATGTTAAGTTTTCTTCGTGTCTAAGCTTTTTCAAAACATTGAGATTGCTCATTCTGACTTACCAGTAAATTGTCAGCATTCTTGTATAAAACTACATTTCTGAGGCCCCAGTGATTGCTTTGCTTCTTTATTACTTATGCGTTTTTGACAGCCATATGTCTGTCCTTCTACTTAAGATAATTATTGCTCACTCTACCGTTAATTTTATGTAAATTATAATCCATCACATCTTATCGCAATTTTCGCATTTTTTATGGGTCGTTAAGAGCCATATATGGATCTCTTAGACCCACATACTGGCCTTTACAATTCCCACGTTGATCTTTCAGGACCATCTAGTGATCTATCGTTTCTGTCGTGATTGCTGGTAACCGACCGATCTTAGGCAAACCAATAGTTTGAGAAACGCTGTTTAACCAAGGGCCATTACTGCAACACGAGCTGGTGTATTTGTCCAGACACAAGGATCCCTGCACCAAAACTGACTGCCTGAGTGTTTTATTCATAGCAGTAGCGCAATCTATTTTGTGAAGACGTCAGACGATGGAAATTAAATTTAAAGTGTTGTTTTTTTCTGTCTGCATCCAACAGCCGCTTTTTTTTTAACATTTACTATACACGCATAGAAACTCATTTTGTCGTGCTCATTTGGGAAGTAATTTTGAGAACAGAAATCCCATTTTTAGTTTGGCCTCATTTGTTTTCGTAACTCTTTTATCAGCCATGGAGAGCTGTAGTGTAGTGGCTAGACGCTTAAGGATCAATGCTCGTGCATTGTTAGATGCCGGCAGAAGTAGAAGAAAGACGTAGAGGCTACTTTACTGGTTCGATACGAGTTCTGTTGTGGGTTCAGGTAGATGATAGACATGGCTAAAGAAAACACCTTGTCAGGGGTGTCTAGCTGGTCATGCCTCGAAGTATACTTGTTCGTGAGTTAGGCATCATCATCATTAAGTGCCCTGTCAGCTGGCGTAGGCGTTCATGGCTCGCCACAGATCTCGGTCTTTGGTTTTCTGGATCAACTCTGCTGCTGATATTCCTCCGTGCCACCGCCTCAATCCATCCAGCATCATTTCTCTTGGTCTGCCTCTGCCTCTCTTCCCCTCGATGTTTCCAGTTGTCACGATGTTCTCCAATGCCTCTCTTCTCATTACATGACCAAAGAAAGCCGTTTGCCTCTTTCTTATTGTTGTATATAGTGTTCTAGTTTCATTAGCCTGTTTCGGGCAATCGTTGTTAGTTACTCTGGCAGTCCAAGGAATTCGCAACATTCGTCTCAGGAACCACATCTCTGTTGCTTCTAATTTCTTCTTAATTTGTTCATTACATTCCAAGATTCACTGCCAAACAGCAAAGCTGGTTCTACATAGCATTTCAGCACTCTCTTTCTTACACTCAGTGATAATGACCTATTGCACAATATACTCTTCATTTTCTTAAATGCGGCCTTTGCCTGACCTATTCTGCTCTTAATCTCTGTTGTACATCTTCCATCTGATGTTATAAATGTCCCTAGGTATCTAAAATTATCCACTTGGTTAAGAATTTTTCCTTCTATTTCTATGTCACATTTTGGTGTCACAATTTTCTTTGATATCACCATTGTTATTGTTTTCTGTTTTTGAGTTTTTATTTTTTTTTCTGTTTTTGAGTTAGACGCTATCATCATTTGGGGGTGACAGGTACGAGCCCAGGTCGGAAACTATAGCTTTCAATGTTTATGTTGTTTAGTGTGTCTTATAGTTTCTATTTCTATGAGTGCCAAACAATACATATGAATTTATGTATGAGCAGGCTTGGGGTGTCCCAGCTGATATTTCTAGCTAGACACTTCCCGGCCGGTCGGGTGGTTAGAGGTTCGAATCCGCATCGGAGCAGGGTTTTATTTTATAAATTAGCATGAACACCCAGGTTGTCCCAGCCTATATAGGGCACCAAAAAATGTCTTGGGCAGTAAAGGCGGAAGTGTGATACTGACCACATCACCCAGCGAATGCCAGTTTGTCTATACAAATACAGGTAAATCTATTTATGAGATGTCTTAGTAGATTCAACGGGTTCTGCAATTGATATTTCTTTGTTAAAACTAGAGTTTATTGTACTTTGCGTATTTTAAATCATTCCATTATTCATTACAAGGACGGTAACTTCAAATAATAATTGAAAAACGTGCAGTCTTGTATTGTTCGTGAAACATATTTGTTTTAGAACAATGAGTTCTTCTCAAATATCCAGTTTCAAACAATGGTATTCATCTGGGACCTGGTGGTAATTCGCACGGAGATGTATTTATTCAACTGATTTGGCCTCAATGGTCCAACTAGCCTCATGTGGGTACCCAGAAGGGAAAAAAAAGCAAAACAAAAGCTGGAAAACATCTAATGGTTGTGGAGATGTGGTTTGCGAGGAAAATGCAAAGAATACCATGGACAGACAGAGAAACCTATGAGTAAGTCCTACAAGAAGCAAATGAGAACAGTAAATTGATTAGAAAAATTAGATTGAATCAAAATTTTTGGGACACACTTTAATAAGAGATAAATTAGAGAACTTGGTGACAACTGTCCAGATTGAAGGGAATAGAACAAGAAGGAAACACGAGTGCAATTATATCTGCGACTCCCGGAAGTCGTCCAGGAGCCTCCAAGAAAAATGCACTCGTGAAGCGAACGATGGCATTCTATAAAGAACCAACGAAACTCGAATTGCGAGACAGGCGGCTTAACCAATTCACCACGGAGACGATCTGTTCTCACCTAGTACCTGGAGCAAAGAGTGCAAACTGTCAGTACTCACCTTCCCTCCGAGGTGCGTCCTATAGGTATCTAGTCTACGTTTAGCGTTGACATACCCCACCGTGGGAAAATCTAAATATATCCCACCCTGGCTAATATTAGCTGAGAAATGTCAACGGAGAAATAATCGATTCTCCCGGGGAGGAACAAAGAGAAGATTGTACACGCTGGGGTATCGATCTCCTGGTGTGTCGCTATGTCTGTTGAGGCATGTGTCGCCTTGGTCATCGCCAGTCTCAAACCAATTAATGCACACACGACTGTCTGTGAACACATGTCTGGCAGTTGTGGGTCAGCAGCAGCATCATCATTATCATCATCATCATCGCTTGGCGGAGGTAAAAGGTGGAAGAAGAGGAGGAGGAGGAGGAGGAGGAGGAGGAGGAGGAGGAGGAGGAAGAAGAAGAAGAAGAAGAAGAAGAAGAAGAAGAAGAAGAAGAAGAAGAAGAAGAAGAAGAAGAAGAAGAAGAAGAAGAAGAAGAAGAAGAAGAAATGTCCAGCTATCTTATTTCTGTTCAATCAATATCCAGCTATCATGTTTCTGTTTAATTAATGTCCTGCTGTCATATTTCTGTTTCATCAATGTCCAGCTATCATGTTTCTGTTTCATCAATATCCAGCTATCATGTTTCTGTTTCATCAATATCCAGCTATCATGTTTCTGTTTCATCACTATCCAGCTATCATGTTTCTGTTTCATCAATGTCCAGCTATGATGTTTCTGTTTCATCAATATCCAGCTATCATGTTTCTGTTTCATCAATATCCAGCTATCATGTTTCTGTTTCATCAATATCCAGCTTTCATGTTTCTGTTTAATCAATGTTCAGCTATCATGTTTCTGTTTCATCAATGTCCAGCTATCATGTTTCTGTTTCATCAGTGTCCAGCTATCACGTTTGTTTCATCAATGTCCAGCTATCATGTTTCTGTTTCATCAATGTCCAGCTATCATGTTTCTGTTTCATCAATGTCCAGCTATCATGTTTCTGTTTCATCAATGTCCAGCTATCATGTTTCTGTTTCATCAATGTCCAGCTATCATGTTTCTGTTTCATCAATGTCCAGCTATCATGTTTCTGTTTCATCAATGTCCAGCTATGTTTCTGTTTCATCAATGTCCAGTTATCATGTTTCTGTTTCATCAATGTCCAGCTATCATGTTTCTGTTTCATCAATGTCCAGCTATCATGTTTCTGTTTCATCAATGTCCAGCTATCATGTTTCTGTTTCATCAATGTCCGGCTATCATGTTGCTGTTTCATCAATGTCCAGCTTTCATGTTTCCGTTTCATCAATATCCAACTATCATGTTTCCGTTTCATCAATATCCAACTATCATGTTTCTGTTTATTCAATGTCCACTATCATGTTTCTGTTTCATCAATGTCCAGCTATCATGTTGCTGTTTCATCAATGTCCAGCTTTCATGTTTCCGTTTCATCAATATCCAACTATCATGTTTCCGTTTCATCAATATCCAACTATCATGTTTCTGTTTAATCAATGTCCACTATCATGTTTCTGTTTCTCAATATCCAGCTATCATGTTTCTGTTTCATCAATGTCCAGCTATCATGTTTCTGTTTCATCAATGTCCAGCTATCATGTTTCTGTTTCATCAATGTCCAGCTATCATGTTTCTGTTTCATCAATGTCCAGCTATCATGTTTCTGTTTCATCAATGTCCGGCTATCATGTTGCTGTTTCATCAATGTCCAGCTTTCATGTTTCCGTTTCATCAATATCCAACTATCATGTTTCCGTTTCATCAATATCCAACTATCATGTTTCTGTTTAATCAATGTCCACTATCATGTTTCTGTTTCATCAATGTCCAGCTATCATGTTGCTGTTTCATCAATGTCCAGCTTTCATGTTTCCGTTTCATCAATATCCAACTATCATGTTTCCGTTGCATCAATATCCAACTATCATGTTTCTGTTTAATCAATGTCCACTATCATGTTTCTGTTTCATCAATGTCCAGCTATCATGTTTCTGTTTCTATCATAGGCTGCACGAGAGACACCAGCTGTGTAGCAATGAGATACCTCCTTGACTTCCCGACCATGAACCACAGGACCAAGATCTGGAGAGCTCATGCATACTTAAAAATAAGTGCAGATGAGCAGCACCCTCTGCATGAAGATATATTCTGAGAAAAGGGTGACAGGCAAAAGATAGGCAAATCATGGATGGGTCGGGAGGAAGATGTCATCAGACAGGTCTGCAGTCTTACCAGTTGTGGGATGTGGATTTTAATTTATGAGAATATTATGTGAAGTTGTCTAGGGGATTTAATTTGATTCTCTGGTCACTGG
This sequence comes from Cepaea hortensis, assembly GCA_963921405.1. NCBI lineage: Eukaryota > Metazoa > Mollusca > Gastropoda > Stylommatophora > Helicidae > Cepaea > Cepaea hortensis. The sequence goes on along the minus strand of OY992890.1, from coordinate 65,451,843 downwards.
TTAGAATGCAGGGTGATCATGGAATTCTACCATAAACACAAGGAGGAAAATAGTTCACTCCTGTTCATAGCTGTATTTATGAGTACTTCTCCATTCCCACTTATCACCCTTTATAATTTACTATAGTGCTAGCAGACATTGATTGTTCACAACATAGATACAACCACTGATGAACACCACATTTACTTGATGTACACATCAACAAATTTTGGACAAACAGTTCAAGTATGAATCAAGATCTGCAGTTACATATATATATGTGTAATGAACACTATGCATTTTCAGACAGGCATGGGATGCATTGCATTATTACAATATAGTACCCAGTGACCCCAGAAAAAACAAGGTTATTACAAACAACACAACAACCACAAATTAGGTCTACTTTCATTTTCCCTCATAATTAAGGCAAATAAAGATCTAATTAAATAGAACCCAACATATAAACATTTGTTTCTGACACCTTTTACCATTCTCTCATTTTAAAAATAATGAGTTGGTGTCAAAATACTATACCATCTATACCATAACATAACCCTTTAGTTGTACACCATTACCATGTAAAACACTCTTTACCTTTTCCATGTCATAGAAGAAAAACACACACATGAAAACAGTTGATACTAATAATTTAATTAATTAATTATAGTGTTCATTTAGGCATTGCGGATGGGTATTCTTCTCCAGTGCAAAGCTGTTAATGTCCATAATTATCCGGGACAGCAATAAATACTCATAGTCATGTTTTAATGTCCACTGAAGTTTGTTGCGGAAATTCTTATAATCCCTATTAGGAAATACATTCACCACATATACATATCTCCTCCGTGGAGCTGAATTCAAGAATACTCTGTTGCCATTGAGTTGTGTTCCAAATGAAATTGGTGCCTAGGTCTGTCATACTTTCAGGAGATGCAACTTAAGCTCTTGCAGAAGGTTCTTCCTTATATCATCTTATCGATGAAAAGATGACGACTGTCCAACAGCTCGGTTTACGTTAACCGTTTCCCAATTTAGTTCAAGAGGTTTTGTCACATACTCGGTTCATGTTGATAGGCCATCCCATACTTGATGATGGGGCAGTTAGGCCGACATTGGACCAACATAGAGTTCTGATTCATTATTTACTTTCAGTGTAGACATACAATTCTGCTTGTTATTCATTTGGTTCATCTGGAATTAATTCAAGGATTCTTCTGCAGGCATGAGACTGAAGAATATTATTCCACCACATATCCAGGGTTGCAGGCCATCAGGTGATTCCTGTGGTTGCAGGCGTAGAGGCATTTACTCCGCTAACTGCTTTCATATGGTCTTTTTTATGTGTTCAGGTATTGGAACCTTGGGGTAATCTGGTGTTGTTAGGGTTCGGAGGTTCTGAAGTTGCTTGTATTGGCTTATAAAGTTGTTTCAGTGTCTCTTCCCATTTGTTTGAGTGGGTGTTCATAGCTAGAACTTGGTGTTGCATGGCTGGAACCTTATGTTTGACTGTTGCAGCTGTGAGACGTTCTTTCGAAGACTTATCCATTGTGGATATTAACTTGGTAATCCAACCAACAGTTGAAGGTTACTCACTGTTGTTAGTTTTAGTAACTTGTAGAAGGATTGTCCCAGTTTCACTGACTTGGTTGAATGATGAGGCCCTAGGTGATACTTCTCAGAAGTAAAGCAGACGATACACTGTCAGTACTCTGTTGATCTTCATCTTTGTAGATTATTAGATCTTGAAGTCCATCCTGGATATTCCTACTAAAATAGGACTTCCTCAATCACACCGTCAGTTGTCTTCGTATGTATCTCTTTTGTTTGCATTTGCAGCTTATGAGTGCAGCAGTAAACGATGTATTTATAGATCCAGAACATGGTTAAGCCATTTAGTCCTGACTCACCTTCATCAGGCTTTTAACCCAGGATCCTGATGATAGTTATGAAATGCAGTCCCACCAAAACCACCACTCGCTTCTCTTCAATAGTTGAAGAGAATCATGGTTTTAAAGGCAAAATTGCCTTTTTCTCACACGGGGAAACTTTTACATGTCTGCTTCCTTTGATTGTCTGGACTAAAAATGGCTACTTTAGTCTTTGTTTTCAACCTCGCCGGGCTTGGCCAGGTACGCGAGCCAAAATAAAGCCAACTAAATTAAGCTGCCACGGTCAGTCTATCGCTGTTTTATTTTCTCCTACATTAAGTAAGTTACTTAAACAGTAATTGAAAGGGGTTGTTTATTTTTAAGGGAGTCAATAAATAGGAAAGAGTAAGGACGTTTTATTATATCACACCAGTATCAACCCCGGCAAGGAATGGGTGCCTGTGACTCCGGCTTTTAAGTGCACCTTCTCCTGCATTATCACACTCGACAGACGGTGCAGAGAACAGAACCCTGCCCCTGTCAATGCAGAGGTCAACACGCTCATCAGTGAACTCTCAGACAACCCCGAAGTGCTCATCTATACAGATGGATCTGTTGTAAAGCAGAAGAGAAGTGCGTGGGAATTTACAGCCCGTTCAGCGGGCCGAACCGTTCAAGAATCCAGTGGTGCCCACTCTATGACCACGAGCAGCATGACGATGGAGGTGATGGCAGTAACACAGGCTTTCATATGGCTGGAATCACAGCATTATACCAACGTGTGTGTACTAAGTGATTCAATTAGCATGATTCGGAAGGTCGATGCAGGATCTGTACGTAGACAGTGGACTGAGTCGCTGCGGAAGTCCGTTGTCCGTAAGGACACCTTCATCTTTGTGCGGGAGTCGAGGGAAATGAACGAGCTGATAAACTGGCTGGCTCTGCATTCCCTGCAGACGGCCAGCCCATGGATCGCGCCGATGTTATTAACATCCTTAAAGAAATGTCGAGAACAGAGGACTTTGACGTCAGCGAATCCACATCGTTGTCCAGGATGAGAGACTTGAGAGCAAGAATCGGCACGGCCAGACACGAGAGGTACATCGGGAAAACGAGGGGCCTCGTCAACCAACACAGAACTGGCACTATTAGCCACCGGATGCGTATGCTGGAAAGGGGGGGGGGGGGGGGGTCTGAGCACCTATGGACCTGTTCAGGGTGCAATGACGATACCCCAACTGATAACTGATAACTGATGTTTCTGTTTAATTTATGTCCAGTTATATCTTGTGTTTTACTGACGTCCAATTATCTACTGTCTGTTTAACGCCATGCTACCCAGTATATTTCATTTGTCTTTTCCTTACAGTTTTGAAGCGAGATTTTGTAACTCATGTAGCTTTGAAAACCTCAGTGTTTGTTTTGTTTTCTGTCCAAAATATTCTCAACAATTGTTAGAAGCTTATTTCTTCAATTGCCGTCTCCGTGGCTAAGGCCTCGCGGACGCGATTCGTAAGCTCGTTTACCCACGTTCGAAACACAGCTGCGACCGATCTGGCAGCAGACAGTGTTGCGCTGGGTTTTAGTGTGTTAGTAAGGGAGCCCGTCGTTCAGAAAGCAATGGCAAACTACTGAACGTAAACTTGTCAAGACATCAACAACAGCAGTAAAATGCTGGTGTTAACAACGATGTCCTGTAAATAGGGTATGCCAAACAAAAAAAAAATTCTTCAGTTTCATAATAATTTCATTACTCATTATTCAACATTCGAATTCATACACGTGAGCAATACTTTTCAGTAAGCCAATTTTTACACTAGTCATATTTTCTGTTTTTCATTTTGTTGAGGAGCAGCTGACCGATTGGCTGGAATGCCAGGTTCTCTTTTGAGAGAACCGGGTTCGAATCCTCGGTAAGGTGTAGATTTTACTCTGTCGGGGGTAAAAACAAAAGTCTAACCTATATAGTTCTCGGCTACTGCACTGGCCAGGCGGCCTTAGTTCCTCAGGTTCAAGACCCGCCAGCCCTAAACCGCAAGGTACTATGGGCACTAGATGACAGTTTAACAGTTCATTTTGAAACAAAAAAATCTATGGATGTCGGGAGGTGGGGGTACGTAGTCTTAAAAGTCGAGAGGATCGACTTCATTGCACTGGGTTTTATCCCATATGGCTCGATCTATTTCTGCAGGGCGGCCTGCCGAAAGCGTCGCACAAAGCTCCAGCGACGACCCCCAGGAGTCTCCGAGAAAAATCACCTCCTGAACTGAAAGACGTAGTCCGGAATCGAACCCATAACCCCCAGAGCGCGAGGCATACGGCTGGACCACTTTGCTATGGAATCCCTCCTTTATCTCTGATTGACATATTCTGTCAGGTGTCACTTGGTAGTTTAGATATTGGCAGCCATTGATCTGTTTTATTGTTAATATATACTGCCTTCTGATCAAACCCACAAGAAACAAACGAAATTCGGAAATTCAAGAAATAGACGTAGACGGTCAAGAATTGTTGGGGCATGTCATGATGAGAAATAAACTGACAAATGTACAGAGAACTGGCTAGGTTGTTGGAAAAAGAGCAAGGAGAAGGCAGAGCGATTAATTCCTGGATGGCTTAGCCATATGAAATAATCGGGACAAGAACACTATCTGATCAATGATCGTGTGAGATGACCAGCGATGACCGCCTACGCTTATTAACATGGCATATGATGATGATGATTATATAGAGTAAAATGAAATGTTTGCTCCTTTATTAACCATGCATTAAATTTTGATAACTTTCAATGTTGCATATTATTTCCATGACGTTTCAATCAACGCTGTTTTCGAAGGTTCGAGGCGTTGGCAGTTCAGAAAACTATGGCAATCTACTGAATTAAATTGCCTTGTAAATCACAGCCAATAAATGATGACGTTAACTGCAACGTCCTGCAAATGACTTACAAATACTTATCAATGTTTAATGATAATCCCCTCATTCCGCTTCTCTCCACCGTTGTGTCTAATGATAATCCCCTCATTTCGCTTCCCTCCACCGTTGTGTTTAAAATTGTTTGTGGACTGCTATAAGGATCTATTTATAAAACTGGTGTCGGCGTAAATTAGAAAATTGATATGTTGACTTCAAAATGGTATTCCTTCTGAGTCTTGTCTTTAATAACCTATGAAAGTTCTTGCTCCCAGTTTCAAAACGGCAATTGTTCTTCATTGTATAAGTTAATCCGTAGTTTTCTCAGATATGAGCGGAAAATTAGGAGCTATGATGTGCACAGTATTCACTTCAAAAACCCCTTCCATTGGACAAGGGTAGGTGAAATAGAATGCCGCCCAGGCAAATCCTAGCCACAAATATACTATGCGTAGAATATAAGATTATGATATACACATTGGAGTGCTCGCCGGTGCTACGGAGTACGTGTACTGTGGAGACGCTCCTAGTGGAACCTATAGGAGAATACTGAAATACTCTTGGAGATACATGTGTGCAATGAATATAATCTTTTACAAACTAATCACACCAAAACCGGAGATGTCCATATTTCACTGACAAGTTATCTCTATAACACAGATTATATATTCTCTATATTTCACAGAAGTGTTATCTCCATATTTCACAGAGGTAAGATTTCCATATTTCACAGAAATGTGATCTCTATATTTCACAGAATTGTGATCTCCATATTTCACAGACTATGATTTATATAAGATCTACAGAAAATATGCCATAGACTGAGGTTGGTGGAGCTAATATAAATAACTTACGTTATGTTGATGACATTATCTTAACGAGCGTTTAGGGAGGTGGGTTTAAAGACGTTAGATCGACTTCATTGCACCGGGTTTAACCCATATGACTTGTCTCTTTCCGCACGACATAGTCTTAATAGCAACAAGTCAAAAGAAACTACATTATATAATAAGTACACTGGTTGTAGTTCTGGAAAAAAATGGGCCTTAGGTTGCATAAGAGGAAGATAGAAGCAGTGGTGATATCAAAGAAACTGATTGTGCCTAAATGTACAATTATAGCAAATTATGTTATTTTGGGGCATATGCGGACATTCATATCTCTAGAGACATGGCTAAGATATGAATAAAGATGCACTACAGAGATAAAGGACAGAATAGGACAAACAAACACTGCATTTTATAAAATGAAGGACATCTTATAAATAATAATTTTAATTAATAAATAATAATAATTATAAAAAGCAATAAATCTTTGTCTTTGGAAGATAGAAACAGAATTCTAGCATGTTACATACAAACATTTGTAACATATGGTTGTGTATCTCGGACAATTAGTAATCGAACAAAGAAATCTCTAGAAGTTTTAGAAATGTGGTTGACAGCCAAATTGAGTAATCTAAACATTTTGAAAGTGGCTATGACACGGAAACAATCATCACAAACATCAGAAAAAGGCAGTCATGAAATTTTTAGGCACATTATGAGAAGACAAAAACTGTAACGACGTTGTGACAAATTGAAAGATTAGAGTAAAGAAAGATAGATGAAGACAACAAGATACAATTCTAGATAATCATGTGTGATCTCATGGGAGGGTGTCAGCACACAAACTGATACACGCCATTGCAGATGGCAAACATGATCGCCCACGCCAGGCGGAAAGGCATATTATGATCTTAATGATAACGATGATGATATCACATGGAAGACACAATGGCATGACTCGTTAAGGGTGTTATTTGGGGGAACATTTAGTAATCATTCCGCTATAACATAAAATGGCAAATAAGCACAAGAGAAAATGAAACCTCGAATTTCGGAAGACAATAATTTTCGAAACTATGCCAACAGACAACCAGAGTAATATATAGATACCTCTGATGCACAGATGCAAACATGGATATCAAGAACTATAAACAGACATATTGGCATGTAGACAGACGGACATATAAACAGACAGAAGACAGTTAAGCAAGCAGGCAGTCAGGCAGGCAGCCAGGTAGGTAGGTAGGTAGGTAGGTAGGTAGGTGGTATAGTAGTATCAGTAGTAATAACATCAGCAACGATAGTATAAGATAGTAATAATTAATTTTTAGAGGCTGACTCGAGCTAGGAGGTGCATTCAGAAATTTAAAATATGTTTGAGTCGTTGGTTTCACAGACCAGCTTTACTACTGCTAGTACTGTTGTGGTGTTACTACATTTGTTACTAACACTTGTATCATTACTAGTAGTCAGAAGTAATAGTTAAAGCTGTAGTAGTATTACCAGTAATTACTATATTTCTAGCAGCATTGTTAGTACAATATGTAGCTGGTCTCGGGAGCTAAGGGTTCACGTGCATTTTAAATTTCTGACACACATCTCCGAGCTCAAATCAGCCTTACAAAATGAACATCCAGAGATTACTCTTAAGAGAAAAGACAACGAAAATGGAACTGGTCACCGCGCTGTATAATGCCTGGAATTGGGTGTCACATGACTACACAACCCTACCTACGATCGTGTTTGTCCTAGGATAACATCTGTCCCACTGTGCTTTAAAAATATCGCAGTGGCTGTCAACCATTTTTATAATAGACAACTGCTGTTAATTTGTTTTCAGTGACGCAATGACCCAGCTAGCTTTGAAAGAAAGAAGAGGCGAAAATGTTTACACGGTAAGATTTATGGTTTTATCGACTACCTTCTGCGCCGAGTTTATTTTTTCCTAGCGATTCTCTTAAGATTTATCGTTAGGAAACGTCATCGTGGCAAAATAATTATAAAACTGACAGTAATTTTGCACAGCAACCTGCACAAAGAATGCTTTAACATGACTGATAGTATGAACAGTTACACAGATTGGATTTGCGATCAATCGCCGGCCAATCAGGCGGTTCAAAGTCAGACATCATGGATGCATGTTAAACGTGAAGATAATATTAACAAGCTAGTGATCTTTCGTTTCGTCAAATGTCATTTTTTTTATCATCATGTGCAAGGCCGATAAGCGCGGGCGGTCATGGTTCAGCACCTCACACGATCACAAGTCTTGTATCAGTTCTGCGGTCTTGTTCCGATTATTTCATGTAGCCAAGCTATACAGGTATTTATCTGTCTAGCTTTCCTTTGCTCTTTTCCTATCAATTTTACCAAATACCGCTTCAGGTTTCCCGCCCCTTGGCGAAGAGGTTACGGACACAGTTCGTAATCCCGCATACCCGCGTTCGAAACACAGCTGTGGGTGATTTGGCAGCAGATCACCATGCGATAGTTTATTATGAAATGGTATGGGTGCCGGTCGTTCAGAAAGCAATGACAAACTATTGAACGTTAAATTGCCCGTGAATCACGAACAGTCAAACAATACTGGGGTTGACTGCTACGTCCTGTAAAAAGATATGCAACAACTTCAAGTTTATTTTTCCTCATAACGTGCCTAAAAATATTGACTGTCAACGTCTAATTTATCTAACCAGTTTATGGTTTTCGTTTATTTCTTGTGAACTTTCCCATTAGCTTTCTGTCCGTCCAAGGTATTCGTTTAATTTTGACTCAGGAAAGTCGGTTAGCTTTCTGGAAACAAATCGGGAAGTTATTTTCAGTTCCATTCTTCGAGCCCCAAAAGAACTAGTTGACAAATGTGAATTACAAACGGTATTCTAGATTGTTTGGCTAAAACAGAAGTGTACTGGGTGTTTCAGGTACTGATTGATTCCCTCTTTTGAGGAGTCTATTGAGATGAAGTTGTTTTTCTAAAACGGTGCTCCATTTGAAAAACGAGTAGGCCTACGGCTGTCTCGCTCGCTCGCTTGTTTGTAGAAAAAGGTGTCCAGACCCCGTTCAACTACCAGCATGTCGACGTGTTATATATAATTGGGGCCCTTATGGTGTTTATTTTCTGCATCTGCTTGCGGAAATAGAGTTGCGTTTTTCGCTTCCTAATTTCTGTTGCGTTTCTGGTTTGGTATTGTTTTCCTAAGTGTTGCTGCTTGACATGTCTGGTCTGGTTCGTGCACTTCTAAGGCTTGGGGCTATCAGGTTCCCGCCCTGTATCATGGTGTTCTTCTTTCAGCGAGTGCTTCATTGGTAGTTTTCTCAACGTTGCTTCATCCGTCTCTCGTCCCATATCTTGGTCTGGTCTGTTATTGTACCTTCATGGTCTCGTTCTTGATGGTACGTAGTCGTGGAATTTTACTTCTTTAGTTTCTGATTATTCCTTCTCTTCTGTTGCTTTGTCTTCTTTGTGAGATTTGCTTTGTGTCGCGTCTGTTCGGGCTCTTTCGTTATTGGCCTTTTCTTTGAGTAGTTCAATCTGTACTCTTTATTCTTGAATTTTCTTCTGGGTTTCTTCGGTATCAAGTTTCCTCCACCCTGGACATATTCTGTTCTGTTAACTCGTGGATGACATTTATTTGGTCCCGGAGGAGCTGTTGTTCTTGAATTTTCTTCAGGGTTTCTTCGTATACCGCTTTGATTGCCGCCATCCAAGCCTAATCCCGCTATATTTTCTACTGGGCGAGCTTCATTTCGTCCAGGGTGCTATGTACAGCTGATGTTTGTGGTTCTTGAGGTTACTCGTTTCTGTGCTCCGAGTTGTCTACTTTCGACTTCAGGTCCTTCAGCTGGTCCTACAATTGTGCCTTGTTTGTCTTCGTTAGTAGGGTAGTCGCCTCGTACTGCCTCCTGGCCTCTTTGTATGGCATGTTTGACTGTATGGCTAACTTCATAGCTTCTCAAACTATCTTGATGGCAGTGTCACCCGAGGTATCTAGTCCCTTGGTTGCCAGGGCAATTGATCCATTTTCTGTTTGCGTTTGGCTTCCTGAAGTCGGTATCGATCTTGGCGTGAGGGCATTGGCTGTACGGGTGTGCTCCTTAGTAGTATCTGCAGACGTTCACCTCACTTTTGCAGTTGGCAGGGTGTGCCAAACCATCTGGCACTCGGAACTCTGCAGTACTATTGGCATGTAATGTTCCGTGGCTTGCTCCTTCTTGTCCTATTTGATGCTATGTTGAATATTTATTTTGACCTCCGCCGTGATGATGACGTCTGTGGAGGGTATTTTGTTCTTGCTGATATCCATTATATTGAGGGTCGAATTATCTTTCTTCTCCGTGATTTCTTCATTGGTTCGATGGGTTTTGAGTCGCTTGGTACTGCGGTATCGTGTGGCTTCCATGTGGTAGCTTGATGCCGGTTCTATCTTGGTCGATCTTGCACGTTATTGTGACAGTTTTATCGGCCTTGATTAGGAGTATGACTACTCTCTCCGGCGTCTTGTGAAGCTGGGCGATACTGCGTCTTCTCATCACGTTTTCCTCGTCTATGCTCTAAAGGTTTAGGAAAGGCAGAAGAAGGATTAACAATACATTCATGGGTATTGATCGGCATTCATAGAAATGGTGGGAAGAAATAGAGATTAGAGGACACACTCGACAATATAAATATTGACAGTTTTGGTGATCTCACTGTGATTTGAACCTGTTGCCTCCAAATGATGAGAGCGCCTCGCTGAAGTTCTAAATGTACTTCGACGTTCGGCCAGACACAAGTGTTTTCTGCAGTGATATTTGTGTAAAACTTTACAACATAGACTGTTCCATAGTTCAACTAAGATGGCTATTATAAAAGAAAAGACATTTTTTTTCTATTAGTTTTTAAATCATTATGTATCGGGCATTTATTTCCTTAATAGGTTAAAGGTATGTGGCAGAAGAGGTATAACAGTGATAGGAGGAGGCGATGTAGTCCGGATGAACGACACTAACAGAAGTCACTCCAACTCTGTCCGTTGTTTAGTTTACAGTTTATTGGAGGTTACATCGTTTCTCGTTTCAAAAATGCTGGAGTACAAACCACATATATTGTTACAATCCGATCATATTTCATTCCAGATGGTGCCCACAATGATCATGCGACCTTCTTGGATGTTAGAATGGTCACAACTAACCTTGTTCCCAAGATGCTCGTCATAGGATGACAACCCTAGCTACCTCTTAGTGATGTGCCCAACCGTGCCCATAATAATCTTCCCATTGCACACCACGTTAAATCCCCCTCTGCTAAGATACTCTGTTATAGAGGTTAAAATAATATTACTAATTGTCTGAGATTATCATCATCATATGCCATGCCGATAAGCGTGGGCGGTCATGTTTTGCCATCCCACTCGATCACAAGAATCGTGGATCAGCTCAGTGTTCTCGCCTCGACCATACAACGTGGGCAAGACATCCAGGTATTTACCTCTCTGCCCTCCCTATGTTCTCTTCCCCTCGATCTTGCCACTTGTCACCAAGTTCTCCAATTTATTTCTTCTCTTAACGTGACCAAAAAATTATGACTGTCTACGTCTAATTTCTCTAATCAGTTTACGTTGTTCATTTGTTTCGTTTAGGACTTGGTCATTGGTATTTCTGTCTGTTCATGGTATTCTTTGCATTTTCCTCAGAAACCACATTTTCATAGCCATTAGAGAGAGTCTGAGAAAGAAGGGGTTAAAGTTGCAGATGTAATAGAATGGGTTAGGTTAAATGATTTCCTGTATTGTATTATTATCTATAGTCTTACTTGTATTGTGCGTATACCCCATGTAGAGGTCGGCATGGCCGAGAGGTTTAACTTCTCGTGGTTAAAGTGTCTCTGCTGACGGTGGTGTAGCGGGTTTATTGCCACACCGCTCAGCTGAACTTAAATGTTGACTTCTCTTTCAGAAAGCAACGAGAGACTACTGAACATAAAACTGTCTAGTGAATCAACAACAGCCAGTCAATGCTGCGGGTGATTGCAACGTCCTGTAGAAGGACACACAATATCTATACTCCGTGTCGTCGTGTTTGAACTTCCGGGACATATGCAACATTTTCTCCGACCACGTCCAGGCACAAATACAAGTCTCAGATTTTGTTGTTCTTGTTGTTGTTGTCGTCGTCGTCGTCGTTATTATTACTATGATTATTATTATAATTATTATTGTTTACTATTATTATTGGTATTGTTGTTGTTTTTATTGTTATTATTATTATCGTCTTCTCATCGTTGTTGCTGCTGCTGCTGCTGCTGCTGTTGTTATTGTTGTTGTTGTTGTTGTTGTTGTTGTTGTTGTTGATGTTGTCTCTGTCGTCATCTCTTTGTTGTTGTTGTTGCTGTTGCTGCTGCTGTTGTTTTTGTTGTTGTCTTTGTTTTTGTTGTTGTTGTTGTTGTTGTTGTTGTTGTTGTTGTTGTTGTTGTTGTTGTTGTTGTTGTTGTTGTTGTTGTTGTTGTTGTTGTTGTTGATGTCTCTGTCGTCATCTCGTTGTTATTATATCTGTCGTTATCGCCGGTGTTGCTGTTGTTCTAGAACTGTGTCGGTTCCAGGCGTTGATTTAATAAACGACTTGAAGAATTGTAGGAAACTGGATTTCCATCCCGATAGGCAAGCGAAGCAATGATTCCTAGTATGGTCGTGAGCCATACGCTTGTCGTCCGCTAAAAGAGGCCACCTATTCATATTAATACTCAGTTCGACACAATTTATTATTTACAATGAAAGCAAAAAAAAAACTGTGTTCGTATTAAACGTCACAGTAGTTTATAGACAGTAGTAACAGATTCAATGCCAAACAAACAAACAAACAAACATGGATTGCGAAAAATTGGAAGTGGGTATATGACACAGTTATGACTTAAAAGTTGTTAATATGGTAGTAGACATGTTGTATTATATATCAAATTAAAGGGAGTTGCATTGGAAAGCTACCGTTTTAATATTTTAACTATAGTTTGATTTATAAGCCCATGGCAGTTTCGGGAAGTTCGAATAAGACGATTTATCACCCCATGGCATTTAATCAGTTAATGGAAGGCGTGGTTTCTGGAAGAAGAAGTAGGGGTCAATCACAACTAAGACACAGGCCATTGCAGACGTCTTCCGTGTGGACATGCATGGACAGGGTACTGACAAACATTCGAGACTTTATTTGAAAGTATGAAGGACTGTTGTCTTCTGATGCGAGTAACCGTTTGTTTTTTTTACGTAACTTCTTTCAAGATATCTTCATTGCGCTTTTAATCTATTCGCGGTGTTATCATTCTTATATAAAACCACATAACTTCAGCTTTCACATAAATCCTCAAGCTAACGTAATACCATTGCTACTGCCAACACTTCCTTTGTCATACTGCTAGTGGTTGCAGCGAAATCACTGCTGGCTTCCTTAACAATTCTGCGATGTGAGTGTGCCGGAAAGCCCCATAGGCACCAATGTTACCGAGCAACCGACCAGTCTGTCTATAACTGCATCCCCTGCATCACTGCTGTCATTAATAAGAACCTTGACCTCTGCTTCTGCGTGATTCCACACACTGCATCTCTTGTTGGATTGTGTCCGGACAGAAGAGATTACTCTAACGGCTGTGGAAACTGATGTCCATTCTTGTCCAGGATCGATATCCGTGGGTTCACCTGCTAGTTCATGCAGTGTCCTCGGCTATGATTTGCTCCTCATCAGCCTGTTCTCTTTCTTCTGTTCAGCGTATTTTTTGAAGACATTGTTTGAAGACATGCTCGTGTCCTACTCATCCTTGCCGGCTCTGTGGCGGAGGAGTTACGGACGCAGTTCGAAGCACTGCTGCGGACGATTTGACAGCAGACCGCCTTGCGTTGATTTCTATACCATGGTATAAGTGCCGGTCGTTCAGAAAACAATGGCAAACTACTGAACGTAAACGTGCCAAGAAATCACAAAAAAAAATCAAAATAATGTTGGGGTTGACTGCGACGTTCTGTAAAGAATATGCAACTAACTACTCATACTTATTCTATCGTCCATGGCAGGGAAATCCAGGAGAAATGTTACCACCACACAGGGTGTATTTATATTTCATTCCAGGATGATGCGCAAGGCTTCATTTTGTATTCTACCCAGTCTCACAACTTGCGTGTGGCTGGCGGTAAGGTTAAGTAGGGTATAATTCCATGGGTGAAGGGACCGCTGCTTGATGCAGAGGCACAAGCAGGTGTGGTTCAGTGCTGGCGGCCGCAATTACCTGTCGTATTACTGCAACACTGGCGTCATGTATTACTTCCCTTATTATAGCAACATGTCTGGAATATGTTAACTCTTACATTACTGCAACACGTCAGTGATATACTAACTCTATCATTACTTCAACATTCTTTAAAATACTAACTTTCTTATTACTTTAACTCGTCCATGGTATACTAGTTCTCTCATTATTTCAACACGTCTACGATATACTAATTCTCTCATTATTTCTTCATTTCTATGATATACCAACTCTCTCATTACTTCTACTTTTCTATGATATACTGTCTCATTACGTCTACATTTCTATGGTATACTAACTCTCTCATTACTTCTACTTTTCTATGATATACTAGCTCTCGCATTATTTCTACATTTCAGTTATTTACTAACTCTCTCTTACTTCTATATTTCTATGATATTGTGACATAATGGATCGGGCGTCCACATTTCCAGTCCACCACATCCATTATAATACTTTTAATCTTGAACGGAGACCATCCAGTTAGTAGGGTTATTAATAGAATAGAACCTTCCAGAACACGATGGGGAAGGGCAAAAGGCGCACGCCCGCATTTTGATTGGCTAATACGTGATAGACCACGCTATCCACTAGGCCAAATTCAAAAATCTAGTAGTTTGAGCTCGGATTCCACCTGGAGCAGTCGTTATCTGTGATGTGGTGATCATAATGCCCTAAAGTTTCAGTAATATATTATTCTCTGGATAACAGGTACCACTTCAAAACATATTTAAATGTGTGGTTATGCCTAGTGAACGAAAGAGAAAAATATAAGAGTATTTTATGAAGAAAATGTGAAAGTGAAAACAGAACTTCATTGTGAAAGTATTCTTAATACTGCTTCTTCAACCTGTCAGGTCTTACACGCTGTATACCCCAAGTGCATATCATTCCGCTGTTGTGACTGGTTGCGTATGCTTGATGATTGTAAATTACACTCAATGCATATTTCGCAAACCCTTTGCGCATTCTAGATTCTAATATGAATGCCCATAACGACCCATTCTTAACCAAACTGTACACTGCTCTTGTGAGTTAACATTTGGGAGTTCTGGATCAGAATGTATGATGTAACATGTAATATTTCCCTTGTAAGTGCTGAGAATGTGTGAGTGAGTGAGTTGGTGCTACTCTCACATTAGTAGAATGAAGGACAATATGTGTTCGAACCTGTGTCTTAGTTGGCTGAATATAATATATGTTGTTGTTGCGTTGTGTATCTCTTACGGGACGTTGCAGTCAACACCAGCATTTTCAGATGCTGTTGATGTACTAGGCAAGTGTTACATTCAGTAGTTTGCCATTGCTTTCTGAACGACCGGCCCCTATACCTTTTTCGAAAAAACCAGCACCGCCGTGTTTCGAACCCGGGTATACGGGCTCACAAACCGCGTGCGCAAGCCCTTAGCCACAGAGAATGGCTCATGCAAATTTACAAGGAAAAAAACATGTTTTCCTCATATGTGCTTTGGTGCATTTGTGAACCATTGCTTATGCAATTTGGCTTCTTTTACCTACTGTAGTTGATATGGACATTACTCAGTGGGGAAAGAGCACATGATGATGATGTGATGTACTTGTGAGCCAAGTCTGGCCTGAGAGGGGTGAGGTCTGGCATTGCTGTATGAGGGTGTATGGAGAAGAACATCCATGTAACAAAAAGTACCACCCATTGGTGTGGTTACTGTTTAATTTGCAGTTGTCAAATTGTGTTGCATATTACATATTGCAGTTGTAAATATGCCTATCTTCCTTCTGCTTCACAATGCCTGTCTCATGTTGCTATTTCACAATGCTTGCTCATGCTGCCTGCCTTACAGTGCCTGCTTTACTGTTTCTGTTCCTCATTTGTGCCCCGGTAGACTGTGGTTTAAACATTGTAAGAACTTGGACATATAAAATGCTTGTAATTGTGTTAAGCTACCCCTATCTCAGCATATAGGCTTGTGACTACCACAAATAGGGGTGAATAATGAAAACATATCACCCACACTCCCGTGTGTTGCCGGGGCCCATAAGGGAAGCAAAGAATAGCAACACTGTAGCCTACCACGCATGTCGTAAGAGGCGACTAAGGAGGCTTGATGGTTCCGTCGCCCTGCTACTGAGTGAGTGCGTGGCGCGACACTGTGAGCTGTGGGTTTCGTGTGAAGTGCTTTTGAATCTGCCCAAGTTTATTTTTTGGAACGTAACTGCATGTTCAGAGCGATGGCTGGTGGCTATGTCCCAGAGTTGACCGGTTTTTGCCTTATGCAGAAATGCGTGGCTGCTGGGCTTCTGGTTGACTGCCACTGCCGTCGGTGATGAACTGTATTTTCGTGGACTGTGTGGGTGAACATCTAGGAAACATCCAGATAGGAAAATGACTGCCGATTCCATCAGAGATGAATTGGGTGTTTCGTGGGGGACTGGTGTGTTGACATTCTGGCGGCGGCATTATGCACAGTGTATCTGTGCGGGCTGTTGTTTGTCGAGACTCCTGTCTTTTCCACTTTTCACATTGGGCAGTGGGGAGCATTTTGTGTGATATTAACTGGCACAGGAACGGAGCATAATGGGGACGACCCGTTGCTGTGAAGTTGGAACTGCGACTAACTAACTAACTAACTATCACCCACAGTCCATCAGAGTGGAATACACTCCATCACCAACCTGGAGAGGTGTGTTTGGTCAACACCCTCCCCTCACCTCCCCATTTCCATCTGTGTATGTTGATGTTTGATAACATTATCTTTGAACAAATGTAAAGAAATGTTGTACCATTTTATGTATCAACAGAGAACAGAGGATGGTGGAGAAGCTTCTTATTTTCTTTGGGACAATCAAACAGGAGTCCCAGACTCAGAACTAACTCCCTATAGGTGAAATGCAGGGATGACCACAGGCTGATTTGCCAGCTTTTATCTTCAGGATATGATACGCCTTGGTCCAGGTCAACTAAAATCACTGTTTATAAACAGGAATCAGGATTGGTCTACATTGGTAATTCTGTCTTGGAGTACAGTAAAACAATGCTTTATTAAAGATGACCCCTGTCTACAATTTGTCTTGGTCAAGCTCATGGAAGGTAATCCTGTGCCCCATATAACACCTACCATTCTCCTAGTATCCGACATGCCGGAATTTCTCGGAGGCTTTTATCTCAGTTCCCCAACCGCTGAAAGTCAATGGGAGAACAACAGTTCTGAGTGATTCTATTCCATTATCTGGATTATTGTGGTCATTATAGTGATCATTGTTGTGATCATTATATCATTATCATCTGAGAGCTGAAACAAGTCTCTTGTTGTTAACTCCATTCAAAGAAACCTGGTGAAGTAAATCTTGCAGTGGTTTGTTCATATGAGACTTAACTTAGAGAACACCCAGCATGGTGCTCACACAGTGATTGTTTGGTGAGACTTGAAAAGTGGATGAAGTCGGACTCGCTAGGTGAGACGCTGCAGTATGGTGGATTTTGCTCCTGCCCCTGGGTGTCTTCAACACGTATTGAATAACCTGCACAGAGAATACATCTCCCATTGTCAGGAGAGTGATATCCTCAACCATTTGAAGTACCCCAGTGTCAGCTTCACAGGCAGTCTGGTCAACATTGAGATTCAGTACATTATCATCACCTCAAATTCTGTTCTCAGGAGGGAATGATCTTGCATGGGATTTACTACAAGAAGGCTGCTACCTGGAACTTTCCCCAACATCAATTGCTGATGATAACAGGATGTAAATGATCCAGAACAGTCGTTCTTTCCTTTGGTTTGCCTATAACAAGGATTCTATAAATTTCCCCAGAGACAGTAAAGGGATGAAGGTACAATAACTCAAATGGGTAGAAGAGTTTAGAGATGGGATGGAGGAGAGTTGGGGAGTTTTGAGATTGAGTATATATTGGTGGATTTTTAGAGGATGTACTAATTTTCCCATTTTCATACTCACATTGCATGTGACTGTTATATTCGAAGTGTAATGGGGGTGATGGGGCATGGGTCTTTGCTCAACCACTAAGGACAGCTCAATAACAGATTGTGTTGAGAACAGAGTTACAGTACATGTCCATGTAATGTCTTGGTCAGCTGGTGTGAAGTACATTATTATGTAAATGTCCTGTCCAGATGTTGTCAAGTACAGTTCTTGGTGCATGTCCTGTCCAACTATTGTTGATGTCAGTGATATGTGAATGCTCTGGAGAAGTGTTGTCCAGTATATCTCATGATGTATATCTTGTTAAATTGTTGGTGTAAGCATTTCCATGTGGATGTGTGTCCAACGTTTGTCAAGAACCTGTCATGTTGATGTCTTGTTCAACAGGTGTTAAGTAAATTTATTGTTGAGTGTATGTCTACTACCGTTGACGCCTAAAAAGTCCTATGGTCTAATTGGACAACTGACATAGGTCACACTGACACAGATAAAATAAGGGAAGATCTAATGTGGCGGACTGATAGCACACTGACAACATTATGATGAGAGAATTAATTCCTCGGTTGTACAGGGGCGAATATTCCAGATCTTCTTTTGGCCTTTGAGGGGTCCTTTTTCTTCTTTTATAAATTTCTGTGTGGATACTTGGGAATCTCACAGTGGGGGTTCTGAGCCAGGAAAACTGGTTCCCCAAAAGAGCTATGCGGGAATGATTTTCTATCTCATTTGAGAGACCTCTAGACAAAAACGTGCAAAATCATATCCTTTATCTTGTCTATCTATTATTCAAGATATAATTTCAGAGACCACTACTAATTAGGTCCTCTGTCTACTCCTAACATGTCACAGATATACTAACTGTCTTATTATTTCTACATAGCTATGATATACTAACTCTCTCATTATTTCTATTTTTCTATAATATACTAACTGTCTCATTACGTCTACATTTCTATGATATGCTAACTCTCTCATTACTTCTACACTTCTATGATACACTAACTCATTCATTACTTCTACACTTCAACGATATACTAACTTTCTCATTATTTCTACACTCCTGTGATATACCAACTCTCTCATTACTTCTATACTTTTATGACATACTAATTATCTCAATATTTCTACATTTCTATGATATCCTAACTTTCTCATTACGTCTACACTTCTATGATATACTAACACTCTCATTACTTCTGCACGTCAGTGATATACCAACTCTCTTATTACTTCACATTATATATTTAACTACAATTTATCATGACGAGATCTCAGTTCTGACGCATGTATACTCTCTCTCTCTCTCTCTCTCTCTCTCTCTCTCTCTCTCTCTCTCTCTCTCTCTCTCGGTGAGTGTATTTGTGGGTGGGTGGGGAGGTGGGTGTTTGGGTGGGTGGGTGTAGGTATGTGTGGGTGTGTGTGTGCGTGCGTATGTGTGACTCAGTGCAAGTGAGAAAAAAAGAGTTGAACGTGTGTGCGTGTATGTCTGTGTGTACTTGGGTGTGGGTGTGTGCGTGGGGCTTTGTGGGTGGATGAGTGTGGGTGGGATGAGGTAGGTGTCTGTGTGGGTGAGTGGGTGTGAGTGGGTGGGTATTTTTGTGGGTGGGTGTTTGAGTGAGCGAGTGTGAGTGATAAAAGAGAGTTGAACGTATAAATGCCACATGCTATTCCATATTTTTGTGCAGCCTCATATTTCATATTATTAATTTTTACAGACACTCGATATTATCACGTACAATATTAAAACTGTTGCATTGCTTACTTCATCATGTTTATGTCAGGTTTAGGTAATATCTTCTTATTGAATTGCATTAACATACTTTACGTTACACAATGTATATTTACATGTGTGAAAGTGTGTATTGTGTTGACCATGTGAATATGGTAAGGAGTGTATGTATGTGCCTTGCAGTATGTATGTATGAGGATATGTGGGCGTGAGAGAGAGACAGAGAGTTAGAGAGAGAGAGGAGAGTGGAGAAAGAGAGATTATGTATGTATGTATCATTAAACTTGTATTAGAGAGTTTGTGATTATGAGTGAGTATATGTGTACGCTCGGTGGATTGACGCTGAGCCGCCAGCGTCTGCAGCCTACCTTGTGCCAGACGTATTGGTTACCCATTCCTCTGGAATACACAAGACTAGGCCGAGGGAGGGGTCATGTCGTTTGGGCATCACATGATCTCTGAAGCTCTGCCCAGACATTGTGATGGAATATTGGCCACATTCCACTCACATACTTTGGTCTGTCAAGACTGCAAGGTGTCTACTTATGTGTACGCTGTATGCGAAGGAGTCTGTATTTGTGTGTTATTGAGTGGATGCATAACTGAGAGTTTCCGTAAATGATGTAAGTGTGTATGCCAGTATTATGTATGTGTTTATGCACGCGCTGTGTGCGTGTGGGTCTGGCTGTCTGCCTGCCTCATAACATGATAATATGCATTGCTTATGTTCACAACTTTCATTTGACAATGTTCTTGTTTTTCCTATGTGAATGTGACATGCAAAATAGTTATTTGATACACAAAAGATGAGTGATTGAAGAGTCGAATGTAAGATGAGCCTGCGTGCCCAATTTCTGATCCTTTGAAATTAAAGTCCGTTTATTCGTTCTGTGTGTGTGCCTCTCTCTCTCTCTCTCTCTCTCTCTCTCTCTCTCTCTCTCTCTCTCTCTCTCTCTCTCTGTGTGTGTGTAAGTGTGTATCCCAATCACTCTGTATGTCTGTCTCTCTGTAGAGAGAGAGCGAGAGAGCGAGAGAGAAAGAGGGAGATGGAGAGAGAGAGAGAGAGAGAGAGAGAGAGAGAGAGAGAGAGAGAGAGAGAGAGAGAGCTACATTCATTGGCTATGTTAAATATTTGACGACTCAGCAACTTTAATGCATCGAGGAACTGCTGTTGTGTCTTGAAATAGAGTTTACTAGATTGTTATGGGTTTCTTCAATTATTCTGATTGCTTTTTTGGATAAAGGCCAGAAGTGTTAAAGGACTAAAATGTGTTGGTTCGCCTACCTAATTACCTATCTGATTGTCTGTCTGTCTACTTATCTATCTATCTATCTGCTTGTCGATCAATCGGTCGGTCCACCCATCTATTCATCCATCTACCCATCCATTCTTCCGTCGGTCAGTCCATCCATCGGTTAGTCCATCCGTCCGTCTGTCTGTTTATCTATTTATCTGTATATTTAACTATCTGTCTGTCTATCGATCTGTCCGTCTGTCCGCCTGTCATTCTGTCTGCCTGCCAATCTGTCCTCCTGTCTCTCTCTATCTCTCTATCTCTCTCTCTCTCTCTCTCTCTCTCTCTCTCTCTCTCTCTCTGTGTGTGTGTGTCTCTTGGCTGACCTGTCTGTCTGTTGTCACTGATGTAGACTCCCTGGCGACCCAGCCTAAAATACGTGCCAAGAACGTTCCTGTCAAGTAAAGGCGGACGGTAGGATTTTGGTCACGTTACACACTAAGTGCCGATTGGCTTAAAAACATTAAACTTTCATCAGATAACCAAAACGCCTATTGCCTTAAAATACGGTCATGTCGCTTTAAGTTTATTTTTTATACATATAAATGGGGTCATGTCGCTTTATATGTATTTATTATACATATAACTAGTGGTTCAGGCCCAAGCTTTGGTACGTCTGTGGGGTAGTTAGTTGAGTGCAGTCTGGAACTGTCTTTATCCATTATCTAAATACCACATTAGTACCCTTAAACCGATACCGGGCTTGCGAACGGCGTTGTTAAGCGCTGTTGATTTGCAACAATAAATAAGGTTCGCGCCAAACTTCTTACATCTGTTGGTGAAGTTTTCTGCGGCGTTTATACAAAATATCAAACATAATAAGGCGGAATTTCATCAAAAATGTTGCTCATTTGTAAAGTAAAGAAAATTACCCTCTACCACAACGTGTGACGTATTTGGTATGCGGTGCTAACCTTATATTATTTTCACCAATCGGCAATTGTAGATGTCACGGTGTATGTTACAGAGCGGGTATAAACGACAAGCACGGGTGTTAGCGGGTAAGACGGTCAAGAGTTAATATGAACTCAGGTACGGACATTTTCGGTCAAGCAATTAGCCCAGATTAGGCACACGAAGAGTGAAGACCAGGACGAGTAGAACCATTAACTTTCTTGTTTTATTTTAAGACATTCTTAGAGGATGCAATGATTAGCATGAAAATAACCGAGCCACTGAATGCGTAATGCAAAGTCACAGCAGACGAGACAAGCGCTTGACCCTTGCCTTTCTATCTGACCGAACGGGAGGGAACTTGAGTTTAGACGAATGAATGTGGACCAAGATTAGTGACTACTACATTCAGAAAGGACAAAAAAGAAAGAAAATTAAGAAAAGAAAGAATCAGCAGAGCGTGTCGCGTTGTGTTATAACGTGTTGGTATGGGAGCCGGTAGTTCAGAAAGCAATGGCAAACTACTGAACGTAAAATTTGCCTAGTATATCAACAGTCGCTGAAAAATGCTGGTGTTGACTGCAACGTCCTGCAAGGGATATGCAACATTTTTTTTTAAATAATAGTAAGAATAATAGCGAACTGACAGAGGAACGGCTTGTCGGGCGGCTAGAATGTGGATTCTCCTTCGGAAGACTCGGGTTCGAATCCTCGGTAAGGTGTGGAGTTAGTTTTTTTTTTCTGTCGAGGGCAAAAAGACCATCCTAACCTGCGCATGGCCTTAATTCCTCAAGCTCAAGACACCCCCCCCCCCCCCCCCGGCCATACACCGCAAGGTATTATATTGGCAGTAAATAACAGGGTTTGTTTTTTTACAGTTTTGGCAGTGAACTGACATGACTATTTGCTACAAGAAAATGTCGATTTGGGAGAAGGAGGTTATCGGTGGCGAAGTGGGCAAGTAGACTGTCGCGCTCTCTGAAGATTCTATTTCAGACTAAGTCACTCGGTTCAGGAGCGCATTTGTTTACGAGATACCTGGGGGTCGGCGTTGGAGCTAAAGAGTTCGTGTTCTGTGCGATGGATGCTATACGGACAAGTCTGTGGAAAGAGACCCAGCTATGTAGGATCAAACCTGGTGCCATTAAGTAGTTCATCTTGCCTTTATACCCTTTAAGAGCGTTGACTGCATTCGGTGTTATCAAAACGTGTACACCTCGGAGGAGCAAATGGATCACCATGGTCTGGTAAGAATGAGACAGCGAGGTGTGACGAGGGGATCTGGCCGACGCTCGACGCTCAGAGGAAAGGCGAGACGGACATATAATCAGATTGCTACTGGAACTATTAGTGTTGGAACTCTTCGCTGGCTGTTGAGGATGGGGACGGAGCGCTTATGGGAATGTCCCGAATGCTGTGATGTCGGTTCCTAAATCAATCAATCAAGCAATCAATCAATCAAAGCATGCTTTATTATTTGACCAGTCTCCAGAGAAGGATTTTTTTGATTGTTATCAATGTTATCATTATTCTAACAATCCAGAAACCTCAAGGGATTTGTTATCACAAGAACTGAAAGCTAGAAAGCTCGCTGGCGCTAACAATTTGAATAAACCCAGCAAGTTGTCAAACTGGATTAGAACCCAACTCTGTGAGGTCATGGATGATAACTCTTACAGACGCACCTTGGTGTCCTGTCTCGGGTATACGGGGTCAGCTTCGTGGCATCAAGTGATGCAAGAAAGAATGGACGCTGTCTGTGTTACTCTTGATTTGTCCCGCGACGTTTTTGTGAAGGAAACACATTTTCTCCACCATCAATCCTAGTCAACATTACAAGAGGTTTGGAACAATGAATGGTGTAGTTAATATAACGCCGGCCGCTTGTACTTCCAACAGCATTTTAAATTGGGAAGTCCTGGAAACGTCTCCCTGGCCGAGGTGTTAGCGACTTTCTCCGTAATCCCGTATACTCTCGTGAGTTACGTGACGTGCGGGAGAATCGGTGGCGGTTCTAGCCGCGTCGGTAACTTAGGGGTATGAGAGCCGGTCGCTCAGAAAGCAAATGCAAACTACTGAGTGTAATCTTGCCAAGAAATCAACAATCAGCTGATAGATGCTGATGTTGACAGCGATGTTCTGTAAAGAATATGAAACAAAAAACCAAAATTCCTGAAAACCAGCTTTTGTTTTGTAAACAAATTCCATCTTCGATGGGTATTCGAACATATGATCACCACGCCTTCAGACAGTCGTGCTAGTCACTGCTCTACCGCGGCCCTCCTGTCCGTTAAAGGCACCTGTTTTAAGAATTATAAAATATAAAAAAGACGTTTAACATAGATTAACGTTTCTTATAGGACATCAAACAGCATTCATTATTTAAACTGTAATCTGTTTATGAATGCTGGTAGACAAGAAACATTACCGTAATCATTTTACATATTTTTGTGTACGAGAAACATTAACATAATCATATTAGGTTTCGTCCCCACACAAGTGTTCTTGTGCGTATTCTTTCAAGTCGTGTTTTATTTCTGTGTTCTTACACATAGAGACCCGCACATGTGCATCCACGCCAGTAGGTAATATTTGATTATCGTGCATCATGTTTGATCTCCTTGGGTGTTTAACTAACCTAAACCAGTCATACCTGGGGCATAAGCCTGTCCTACAACCAGGCGCGTCCACAGGGTGGCGGTTGGTCGAGTGGCCTCTAGATATTTTGTCTAGAGGTCAGCTGTGAATATGTTAAATAAGCAGCCGTGGACCAACACAAGCGGTGGTCACTGAGAGGAGGCAAGTTAGTTGGTGGGGCAGCTATCTCTATAATATACCTCAAAACTCTATGACATGGCCATCGGCGGGTAAGAAACGTCGTAATAACCCGCCATCCCCCTTCTCCCTCTCATCCCTTTGCTGCCTTGCGGGGTCTGTCGTTTCAAACAGAGGCTAGTGGAGGCGACCATACACAAACTAGCGGAAGGTAAAGAGAAACCATCACATTATTTTGCTAAGATAATCAACAGAAAATATGCTCGGGATCATGTTTAGTGGGGATAGTATAAATAACTTGCATTATGCTGACGACACAGTCTTGATAGCAACAAGTCAGAAGAAACTACGGGAAATGACAGATACATTGATTGTAGAAAGTGAAAAATTTGGTCTTAGCTTGAATAATAGGACGACAGAAGTCATGGTGATATCAAAGAAACAGACTGTGCCCGCCTAAATGTACAATTACGATAATTTTGGGGGGAAATTCATATACCATGTGTTGTAGAGTCTCACTACACTTTGTAGCACAAATTTGAAAAATGAAGTACATGACGTCATCAAAAAATGTGCTCCACAGTCCATCGTGAAGTAATATGCAGCGAATGGCTGTCGTCTGCTGGGGTAATTCTTTACACTCGAAACAGAATGGTGTTAACAACGGAAGAAAGACATTTTTTTGGTTGAACAAGTGTTTCGAAATGGCGGTCGATACACATAGATGGTTGTTCAAAGATTTATAGCAAGATTTTCTTATAAACAATCTCCTCATCGCATTACGGTTAGAAAACTATTTATTTACTTGTTCCATTCGTTTTTGTTACTTTTGCTCGCTTTCAGAATTTGACACTGTATCATCAGCAAACCTAAGATTGTTTATGATTCTTTCATTGATGTTAGGTCCAAGCAGTTCGGCTTGTTTAAAAGATATTTATGTGTATAAATTGAAGAGGCTTGGGGACAACACGCATCCTTGTGGTACTCCTATCATTATCTATATGGGCGTCGAATAGTTACAGTAATTGACGTACTTATTCCCAGCACCAGTTACTAGTACGTCTGATGTCCTTTTCGTCTACCCCTTTTGTCCCATTGCTGTCTTTGGGGTATTACGTGGTAAGGTCCCAATCTCTTCCACGATGGTCAGTCATGTTCACTATTGTGGGCATGAGGGTGAATGAGAAGACGTGGCAAATAATCGACACACTTGTTGGCGGACCGTGATAAGAGCGACCTTCTGCAAAAGGGGCTGCAACACGATCAAACTACTTTGAAATTATTAATTAGTACTCGTATCTCCTTTCATTTCACGCTGGAGATAACACATGTGTGATTTCTGATACCTCTACTATTTGTTGCTATAACGTTGAGCTATTATGGTAGCGTATGTAACCTCTGAACGTTACTTATTTCCTGTACTGTAAGTGTCATTCAATACCTATGAATTTAAATCAAATGCGTTAAGAGTGGGCATAAGGGTCCCACAAGTGACTGATGGTTCTTAATGCCAGTTTGCACAACCGTCAGGCACATCTTCACCACTCTGCCTGTCCTCTTTAATATGGCGCCCATGTCGTGGCAGTTTTTGTGTATATTGCGACGGCAGTAAATCATTGAGTCACACGGGTCAGTCAGACAGTCAGACAGAGAGACAGAAATGCTGACAGTCAGAAATGCTGACAGACAGTCAAATGAACGAACTCACAGACGCAAGAATGATGGGTATATGGGCTTGGATATGGATGAATGGATGGATTAATTAATGGATACAAAGATGGACAGATATGTGTGTTTGTCGGTGGATGGTTGAATGGATGGGTGGGTGGATGGATGAATGAATGGTTAGACGGACGGACGGACGGGTGGATGGATGGATGGATGGATGGATGGATGGATGGATGGATGGGTGGCTGGATGGATGAACGGATGGATGGATGGATGGATGGAAAGACAGTCATTAAGACAGACAGAAGGGCATAAAGGCACGCGGGCAGGCTGGCAAGTAAAACAGACAGATCATGAACGAATTACAGAAATAGAGAATGTAATTTGAAAATATAGTTTTGGTCCTCTCAAGACCTTTCTGCAAGCCTCCCGGGTTATAATTGGGATATATAATTCTGTCATAATTTCAGATAGCGGGATAGTTTTATGATTCTGCTTCTCCCCGATAACCCGCTGCCAAATATCACAGAGACATATTCCTGCTGCCTTCTGTTATTTATGATGAAGACTGCGATAGCTGCCTTAAATCGGTAGATAAAATCTCACTGGGGCTGTGTGGCGCCCAGGCCTGTTGGGACTTGATCTAACATACCTTGGTCTGGGTCGTTAAACGCTACCCTCGTGCCATCTTGCTAACGAACTAATCTCCAGCAGTAACGATCTAATCTCGACTGTGGGAACTAATTGGAATACAAACTGTGATGTCTTTTCCAGGTCAGACGTGGCAGGGGCGTATCTTGTCCCAGCCGCCGGCTTCTGACGGGAATTAGGTATTTCAGTTAGTGACTACAACTTCCTAATGTATTTTCAGTGTGCCATTTACGTCTGGGAATTTTCTCTGCCACTATATCGAAGGGAGACGATAGAGCTAAATTTAATTAACAGTCAGAGTAATCTTCCCTTTACACAGTCTTCGCTTTTCTGTTACCAGTATGTGTGCCATTTCCTTTTTCTAACCTTTATGTTAAAATATAGGGCGTCATTGTTAACGTTCTCTCATTGTTGTAATAAAGAAGTTATTTGTGGCACTGGTAATAAGCCAACTTGTTGTTTTAACCCAGGAGTATGTAACTTTACTGCAAAGGAAATTTCTTCTACTTAAACTGAACTTGTTTTCTTACCAGTAATGCCACGGCCTTGTATATAGATTTGAGTTTTTATCGGCCTCCAGAACGGTATAATCTGAAATGCATATAATTAATATGAACTACTATCTGCTGTAATGTAACTGCTATGAACACTCATCGTTATCATGTGCCATGCCGATAGGCGTGGGCGTTCATGGTTTGCCATCTCACACGATCATAGAATCGTGCATCAAATCTATGCTCTTGTCTGGACTATGTTGTTTGTCCATCAAGAATGATGATGACCATTCATTTATCCAGCGGGGTTGAAAGTATGGAGCGTGGGTTCTAAGATGGCTGATAAGGCCTATTTTGGCTCGAAATGTTCTTTGACAAAGTGGGCTTGACAATGCTTGACGTTTCTGGAGGAGGATTTCCTGCAGTGGTTTTTCTGTCCTGCCTTTTCTTCACAGCTCTTGCAGTCCTGGTTGCCTCACATATGACTGCACCCTTGCGTAATGATGCACGCCACGAATTTCGGTCTCTGGCTGCAGCCTCCCAGGTGTCATGATGAATTCCAAAAGCCTTCAGTGACATTTTCAGAGTGTCTTTAAAGCGTTTCCTCTGGCCACCTTGGGAGCGTTTACCACAACACAGTTCGCTGTAAAAAAATTCGTTTAGGGAGCCTGTGATCTGGCATGCGAGTCAAGTGACAACCCCAGCGAATCTGATTCTTCATCAGTAGAGTGTGGATACTGGGCATGGATGCTCTTTCTAGGACTTCAGTGTCTGGAATCTAGTCTTGCCATTTAATCTTCAGTAGCTTCCTTAGGCAGACTGTGTGGAAGTGGTTTAATTTCCTAGCGTGTCGATGATAAACAGTCCAGGTTTCACAAGCATATAGCAGTGTGGATAATACAACTGCTTTGTAGACTTTTAGCCTTGTTTGCAGGCTTATTCCAGTTTTGTCCCATACATTCTTGTACAGTCTGCCAAAGGCTGCACTGGCCTTGGAGATTCTTGCATTCACTTCGTCATCAATTGTGGCAGCTTGTGACACAGTGCTGCCAAGATAGGTGAATTTGTCCACACCACTTAGTCTATGATCATTCACTTTGATATTCGGCACAGTGTGATTATTCCCTGGAGCTGGCTGGTACATAACTACAGTCTTCTCCAAGTTGATATTGAGCACAAAGTTGACACAGGCATGTGAGAAAGCTGAAACATTATGTTGCATGTCCGCCTCTGAGTTGGCGTACAGAGCACAATCATCAGCAAACAGGAGCTCTCTGACGGTGTCGCTGTTGATTTTGGTTTTAGCTTTCAGCCTTCTGAGATTGAATAACTTTCCATCCATACGGTAGTTGATGTCTATCCCAATGTTGTCGTTCTCGAAGGCATTCATCAGCATGGCTGAAAACATGAGGCTGAACAGTGTTGGTGCCAAGACACATCCTTGCTTCACTCCATTGGTGACAGGAAAGGGTTCAGACAGTTCGCCATTTTCCTGTACTCTTGCCTGCATGCCATCATGAAATAGCCGCACTATTTGGACAAACTTTCGTGGACAGCCATATTTTGCCATAATCTTCCACAGTCCTTCTCTGCTGACTGTATCAAAAGCCTTGGTAAGGTCAATGAAAGTGGAGAACATTTCGCAGTTCTGTTCCTGACATTTCTCTTGCAGCTGCCTTGCAACAGTTCAACGTTCTTTTCTGAAGCCACACTGACTCTCAGGAAGAAGACCTTGATCGAGATGGGCTCTGAGGCGATTGAGAAAAATTCTGGCGAGTATCTTCCCTGCAATTGAAAGCAAGGAGATGCCTCGGTGGTTGTCACAGGATTGGCGGTTTCCTTTACGTTTGTAAAGGTGGACTATTGACGCGTCCTTGAAATCTTGTGGCATGGTCTCGTTCACCCATATGTTTGTAAAGACTTGGTGAAGCTGCTCTGTTAGGACCGGCCCACCTGCCTTGTATATCTCTGTTGGGATGGAGTCAGGACCAGGTGCCTTGCCGCTGGAGAGTTGCTGGATGGCTTTGTTTACTTCCACTATGGTTGGCAGGTCATCAAGTGTCTCATTGGTAGGAACTTGAGGAAGGCAGTTGATGGTTTCATCATCGAAGAAGGAAGTTGCATTTAAGATGTTGCTGAAATGCTCTGCCCAGCATTGAAGGATTTATTTCTTATCGGTGATCAATGTTCCCCCATCTGCACTGAGGAGGGGAGCTGTGCCTGGTGATGAAGGACCATAGACCGCTTTCAGTGAGTCGTAGAAGTTTTTCATATCATGTCTGTCAGCAAAGCCCTGAATTTCATCAGCTTTGCTGCTCAGCCAGGAGTCCCGCATGTGCCGAAGTTTCTGCTGTACTACTCTCTGAATGTTCTTGAAGGCATCTTTATTTTTATGTTGATTTTATGTCATTCAAATGTGCCTTGAGGAGAAGATGTTTCTCGGCCAGCAATTGGTTGATGTCTTCGGAATTTTCATCAAACCAGTCTTTATGCTTTCGGGGGGTTGGACCCAGGATTTCCATAGCAGTGATGTAAATTATGTCCTTTAGGGCTCTCCATTCTGTTTCTGTATCCTGTTTAGCTGCAGCATTTGGCTTGAGGCGGTCTTCCAGCATATTTTCAAACGACTGCTGCATTTTCTTGTTGTTTAGGCGGGTGACATTTAGCTTTTTTTGCATTTTCACCCCTTGAGGACGCCGTGGTGGCCTGATGTGAATGTTTATTTTCGAGACAATGAGACGATGGTCTGTCCAACATTCGGCACCACACATGGATTTTGTCACTCGGACGTCTTGTCTGTCACTCCTCCTGACAATGACATAGTCAATGAGGTGCCAGTGTTTCGAGCGAGGGTGCATCCACGATGTCCTATTTCTCATGGAGAGACGGAAAATTGTGTTCGTAATCAGGAGATCATGTTCGGCACATGTCTGAAGGAGGCGGAGTCCATTACAATTTCCGACTCCATGCTTTCCAATAATGCCACTCCAAGAGGTGGTGTCCGTGCCTACTCTGGCATTGAAATCCCCAAGGAGTATAAGTTTGTCTCCTTTGGGAACAGATGTTAATACATTGTGCAGGTCCTCATAGAACTAGTTCTTGACATCATCTTCGTTGGTCATAGTTGGTGCGTAGACACTCACAATGGTTGCATGTTTCCTTCCATTCAGCAGGAGCAAATTCATGGTCATGAGCCTGTCGTTTATAGCCTTTGGAAATCCAGCTAATTTGCCGACCAGGGCCGACTTAATGGCAAATCCCACACCGGATTGGCGTCTTTCCTCGCTTTTCCTTCCACTCCAGAAAAATGTGTAGCCGGCACCTATTTCACAGATTTGGCCTTCTTCTGCAAGTCGTGTCTCGCTCAAGGCTGCAATGTCGATGTTGTACCTGCCCAGTTCTCTCCCAATCAGTGCTGTTCGTCTCTCTGGACCCGACGCGCAGTCTCTGTCAAGTAGGGTGCGTACATTCCAAGTTCCAATTGTTAAGGGAATATGGTTTACTCTTTTAGCTTTGCTTGTTTTATCTTTGTTTGTATGTCGACCGCAGTTAAGGGTACCCACCAACCGCGGCTAGCTGGTTAGGTAGTGATGGAGCAGACAATGTTTAGGGCACCTTTTCTAGCCCCTTCCTCATGCTATGGAGGTGAGCAGTGTGTTCCTATAGAGGGCTGCTCAGTCGCTCAGGGGGCTGCCGAATCCCACTGCTACTCCGGTCAGTAGAAGACGACCATATGGCCTGAGCCGCCTGTGTGCAGGTCTGCGACTACGGCTGCCAGCGTACCCACGCCTGCCGCTTTGCCGCTCGCCCATCGCCACAGGGCTTGAGGCGATATATGACGTTGGGTGAAGAATGACTTGCGCGATGACTTGGATTAAAGTGAGGAAGAGTTGCGCAATTCGTCGACCTCACTCTCTCGGCTGAGCCCATCTGAGACCAGTGGCAAGACAAGTCGAGACGACTGGAGACGAATACAGGTGCAGTGGATGACCAGGGCGCTCTACGTGCCTTGCCGTGCTCATTACGTTCCACAACGCTTTGCAGGTAAACGCCGTCTTGCCCGTTTAATCAGGAATGATTTCTTCCGCGCAGTCTGCCGAATCCTGTCTTCACATGCTGGGTAGGCATACCCTAGTTTACCTCTTGGTTTGACACCAAATCGGATACCCATGCCTGGTTTAGCCAGCCTCTCACAGCTGTTGCCCGGGGGGTGGCCGCTGTCGCACGCTGACAGCTACTAGGAGCCACAGGCACGAGCTGGGTGTCAGGCTTGGACCAGTGGGGGATGGGTCCTGAAAAGGACATGAGAGTCATCCTTACCAAAGGTGCTACCAATGCCTGACACCCCGTACCCCCGGTCTCTTCATAGGTTGTCTATATCAAGTAGATGTAGTCTTCCATCTTCCTTTGCTAATCGGTTGGTCATTTCATTTCCGTGTATGTTGCAATGAGAAGGAATCCATTGTATCCCTTTTGGACTTCTGGCAGAGTTCATGTAGTGCTGCCGTTGGGTCTGCTAGTTCTCTACTGCTCCTGCTCTTCAGTATTGAAAACAACCGACTCCGCATCCTAGTAGTAGTAGTAGTAGTAGTAGTAGTAGTAGTAGTAGTAGTAGTAGTAGTAGTAGTAGTAGTAGTAGTAGTAGTAGTAGTAGTAGTAGTAGTAGTAGTAGTAGTAGTAGTAGTAGTAGTAGTAGTAGTAGTAGTAGTAGTAGTAGTAGTAGTAGTAGTAGTAGTAGTAGTAGTAGTAGTAGTAGTAGTAGTAGTAGTAGTAGTAGTAGTAGTAGTAGTAGTAGTAGTAGTAGTAGTAGTAGTAGTAGTAGTAGTAGTAGTAGTAGTAGTAGTAGTAGTAGTAGTAGTAGGCCTCTTTCAGTCCTGAAGGACTATAGAGTTGTGCCGCTTGGGAGGTGCCTGGCAGCACCGCTGGTGACTGTATAGTCCAATGCGAGAGTGACAATCCCTGTCACAGTTTCCACATCTGTAAGACGAAGCAATTCCCGCAATAAGTGACTGGGCTTTGAGCCTGTGCCGCCTATCCTCAGCTTGTTGGATCAGATTGCGCTCAAAGAGCACCAGTCCGTTTCGTACATCTCTTCTCCAGGAGCATCTGTCTGTTGCAACTCTCTCCCACGTGTCTGGATCTGTTCCAATGGTTTTCATATCTTGTTTACACACATCCCTATATCGCATTTAGGGTCTTCCGGTTGGCCTCTTTCCTGTGGCTAGTTCTCCGTAAAGGAGATCTTTGGGAATACGTTCATCCTCCATTCGAGATACGTGGCCCAGCCACCGGAGGCGTCTCTGCTTGAGGAGGGTGTGCACTGTGGTAATATCTGCTCTTTCAAGCACCTGTTTGTTTGTTATGTGGTCTTTCCATGTTATGCCCAGGATACGTCTCATACATCTCATGTGGAAGGAATTCAACTTCCTTTCCTGTCTTGAGTACAGGGTCCAGGATTCAGACCCATAGAGTAGTGTGCTAACAACACAAGCTTTATATACTTGAGCTTGTGTACGCTCTGATAGTCTATTATTCTCCCAAACTCTTTTAGCTAGCCTGGAAAATGTTGTGGCTGCCTTTCCAATGCGTCTGTCGATTTCTGTCTCTAATGAAAGATTATCTGATATTGTCGACCCCAAATACACAAACTCGTGGACGACCTTCAATTCGTAATTAGAAATTTTGATTGACGGAGGCGCGCCAGCATCTTGTTCCACCACCTGTGTTTTATTTAGGCTAATGGTAAGCCCAAAGTCTTTGCAGGCGTCTGCAAAACGATCTATGAGGCTTTGGAGATCTTCTGCTGTATGAGTAGTCAGTGCTGCATCATCTGCAAAAAGTAGTTCTCTTACGCATCTTGATCTTATTTTGGTCTTTGCCTTGAGTCTTGATGGGTTAAAAAGTTTGCCATCAGATCTTTTGTGGAGGTATATGCCTTCAGTGGCAGTCCCAAATGCCTGCCTTAAGAGAACTGCGAAGAAGATACCAAAGAGTGTAGGAGCAAGCACGCAGCCTTGCTTTACTCCGCTGCTGATGCTGAATGACTGGGACGTTGAGCCGTCAAATAAAATGGTCCCCTGCATGTTTTCGTGGAATGATTTCACGAGACTAAGAAGGGTGGGTGGACATCCAACCTTTTCAATGACCTTAAAAAGGCCGCTTCTGCTCACGAGGTCAAATGCCTTTGTGAGGTCGATGAAGGCAATATATAATGGCTTCCTCTGTTCTCTGCACTTCTCTTGGAGCTGCCGGAGTGAGAAAATCATATCGATGGTGGACCTGTTGGGTCTAAATCCGCACTGCGATTCGGGGTAGATTCTTTCAGCAAGAATGTGCAATCTTTTAAGGATTACTCTGGCAAAAATCTTGCCTGTATTGCTGAGTAGGGAAATGCCGCGATAGTTGTTGCAGTCGCTTCTGTCGCCTTTGTTTTTATAAAGGGTAACGATGTTTGTGTCTTTCATATCTTGTGGTATTGATTTTTCTTTCCAGCAGAGCTGAAATATTGCATACAGTTCTGGGATTATTGTTTCTTTGCTACATTTTAAAATTTCAGGTGGAATGCTATCGTTTCCAGGTGCCTAGCCGGATTTGAGAGAGTCTAGTGCTTCGCTGATTTCTGTGAGGCAAGGTTCGTTATCCAGGGCATGCATGGCGGACTGTTGATCGATGGCTTCCAGAGCTTCTTCGCTGACAGTGTTGTCCACTGAGTATAGCCCTGAGTAGTGTTCTACCCAGCGATCCATTTGTTTCGCTCGATCTTTTATGATTACTCGATCAGTTGATCGTAAAGGGGTCATCTTATTTTTTGATGGACCGACAGCTTGCTTGATGCCCTCGTACATTCCTCTTATATTTCCAGTGTCTGCACAAGTTTGAATTTGAGCAGAGAGCTGTAGCGAGTACCTGTTCGCACATCTTCTTGCCATCTGATGTACTCTATTTCTGGCCGTTCGCAATGCCTGCAGTGTTTTCTCAGAAGGTGATGTTTTATACATTGAGAACGCATGTCACTTTATCTCCAGGACTGGGAGCATCTCTTCAGAGTGTGCTTCAAACCAGTCGGTTGACTTAGTTTGCTTCTTGCCAAATGTTGGTAGTGCTGTATTGTAGATGGTGTAGCGAAAATGACTCCATCTCTCGGTGGAATTTCCGTTTGTGGGGCCAGGCAGAGTATCCGCTAGAGCCTGCATGAATTTGTTGACCTTCTCTTTATTTTGGGTGCCGCTGGTGTCAATGCGTGGTCTTCCTTCTGTTCGGCTTCTGTAGATTCTCTTGGGCTTTATCTTCACCTTGCTGGAGACGAGTGAATGGTCGGTGTCGCAGTCAGCACTATGATAGCTGCGAGCCAGCCGTACATTGCGGAGGTTGCTGCGTTTAGTGAGCACCAGGTCGAGTTGGTGCCAGTTCTTTGATCTGGGGTGCCTCCATGACACCTTGTGTTGAGGTTTCGTGTCAAAGAAGGTGTCGGTCACGCACAGATTATGGTGGCTGCAGAATTCCAAGAGACGTTGTCCATTGTCATTGATCTTCCCAACGCCAAACTGTCCTAGACATGAAGGCCAAGATTTGTGGTCGGAGCCAACCCTGGCATTGAAATCCCCCAGGATAAAAAGATGTTGTTTCTCTGGTGTTTCACTGTCTTCTTTGCTAAGGTCGTCATAGAACTTGTCTTTAGATTCTGGTGCTGCAGTTAGTGTTGGGGCGTAAACGCTTATAATACTAACTGGGTCTGCCTCTGTCTGGAGTTGGAGCTTCAGTATTCTTTCGGTGCCATCACTTGGTGGTATGATGGAATTAAGCAGCTTGTTTGAAGTCCCTCTCCTTGATGCTTCCAGATTCTTGGAGTCTGGTCTCTTTCAGGGCGACAATGTCTATCCCCAGTCTTAGTAGTTCGTTGTTTATCACTGTAGTTTTGCGGGCATCCACAATCTCGTTTAGACCGTCTGGGATGTCAGGGGTCATGGTTCTTACGTTCCATGTTCCCAGCCTTAGGGCTGGTTGTTTTGTTTTTTTCTTGTTGCTAGGTGTGTAGATTGCGGTCCATGTGTCAGGATTTTACCCTAAGCTCCACACACCCTCAGGAGCAGATGAACCGTGGCGAGACAACACCTTATTGACTGGGGGGTGCCCAGCTTAGGCAGGCGGTAGCTGTCTAGTGAGATACGATGATCTCTCCCACCGTCGGAAGTAGCCCCTGGCGCCTTGTTCTACGCCAATCGAGCATTAAGACTTATAACCGACAAATGCTGCTTCCCGTGCTGTGTCACCGCTTTACGCGGTGCTGAAGTGACCTCTTCATGGCACAAGCCTCGGCAATGGAAATCGGAGAACCAGCTGTTGCCCAGTAGCGAGTTCCCCCTCTCCACGTCGCCGATGTTGACCAAGGGAAAGGCAGTAGCAATTTCACATCGGTGCCGTCGCAGGAGTTGCCAGAACTATGTTGTTTACAACATGGAACTGCCTTAGGGACTCCATCTCCGGATTTGTCCTCATGGTTTACTCCCGAAGCCTTTCCCATATGGGTATACCCGCAAGGCAGCGGAGGTTTGAGATTTAGAGTTCCCTCTCTTAGAAGAGATACCAACCAAGGCTGACGAGCCTCCTCTGCCCGGGAATCAATAAGGAGGCAAGTCTACCATTCTTCCTTCCTGGCAGTGACCATACTTATCGGATGACCGTAGCCATTGTCTCTACTGAGAGATCCTCTGCCAACCGTCACTGACTTGAAACCATAACCAACAACTATCTGTCGGATGCTCCCAAGTCCAATCCACCACCTGCTCACATGGCTTCACGTTACCATGTTGGGGGGGGGGGGGCTAAACGGGTACTCCACCTTGCCCAAGGGTGTCCCGTAGGCTAGAGGGGGGAAGGAGGCACCTTACTTCTCCTTTTCGCATCCGTAAGGAGAGCTATTTGTTTCTGTTTGTTTTTCTCTGTCAACAACATTTCTGCCAGTTGTTAAGGCCTCTGTCGCTGCTCTGAAATTACTTAGGATTTCCAGTAGCTAATGACTGTGTCTTCTTTGCTCCAGTTTTTTTTTTTAAATGGTGAGAATCCTTCCACTTTCATCGTCTGTTGAGTCTTTTGCTGATCTGTCTGCATACGCATGGGTCCATGTGATACTTAGGTAACGTTCTTCTGTGCAGTTTATTGTTACTTGTCTTCTTTCTAAAATTTTTCTTAATGTTTCCCATCATCTCAATCAGGACTTGTTATCTCCAAGCCGGAAGCCTGTTTTTACTATTAATGGGTTTAGCTGTTGATTTGTAGAGTATTGAATCTGGCCTAATGTTTCTTGATATATATTCTACAAAGTTGTTCCTCTTTCGTCTCCCCTTTCAAAACCATTAAATCTCAGGCACATGGGGTGGTCTGTAAGTTTTTTGTTATTTTTCTGTTTGTTGCTGGGTTCTGCAATCTCTTTTGTCTTCCATATGTTGTAGAAATGTGGTCTTTTTCAATTTATTAATATATCTTGTTTTCATGCCTCCAGTTATGATCTACATTCCTTAATTTTGGACTTT
Source organism: Cepaea hortensis (assembly GCA_963921405.1). Lineage (NCBI taxonomy): Eukaryota > Metazoa > Mollusca > Gastropoda > Stylommatophora > Helicidae > Cepaea > Cepaea hortensis. The sequence continues at coordinate 65,415,030 of OY992890.1, read as the reverse complement.
TGTGGTGTTGTTAAGAAATGACTTAAGTGTTCAAAACTGGCCTCACTTGTAGAATGAATAGCTTCTTGAGAACTTTCTCATTATTAAACCTCAGCAACTATCTGTCGGCTGCTATAAAACTCAACTTACCACCAATTTGCATGGGTTCACGTACTCCTTTGGGGGAGGGGGGGGGGAGAGAGATACCATGTGAAGGGAATAAGACGCATTACTTTTTCTTTGACAGGATATACCCCTACCAATTCATACAATGATCAGTCACCCAATGATATGAGCTCTAGGACTCATTGTAACTGGTGTCACACGTAATTCCTTAGCAGATACAACTAAAGTGGTGTGTGTTGTTATATATATATATATATATTCATTTGATTATGTGGTTGTTGAGCATAGCCTACGATGAGTAGCGTTGTGATATTCTGTTGTGATAATTTGGTGTGTCCAGTGTGTGCCGCGTGGTTACACACCCGCTTCACACGCGTGATCCGGGACTGTTTCCGGATCCGGTCAGGGATATGCACTACTGACGAGCTCAAACGAGGGCGAAACTCGAGTATAGTGCTTCCATATTGACGTGGATAGGCCTTAGGTTCATACCAGAATGCGATCGGCGTTGCCAGTAGTGGGTTGTGCTCAATATTTAAATATATATATTCATTATGTGCCATGCCGATAAGCGTGGGTGGTCATGTTCTGCCATCTCACTCGATCACTAGAGTCGTGGATCAGCTCTGTGTTTCTGTCTCGACCATGCCACGTGGCCAATCCATCAAGGTATTTAATTCTTGGTCTTCACCTTGGTCTGTTCCCTTCGATCTTCCAAGTTGCCACCAAGTTCTCCAATTCATTTCTTCTCATAACACGCCCAAAAAAATTGTGACTGTCTACATCTAATGTCTCTAATCTGTTTACGATCTTCATTTGTTTCTTGGGGGACTTGTTCATTGGTTTTTCTATCTGTCCATGGTATTCTTTGCATTTTCCTCAGAAACCACATTTCTACAGCCATCAGATGTTTTTCAGCTTGTCTGCTCATTATCCACTCCTCACATCCATATAAAAGTATAGGTTCTATGTAGCACTTTAACACTCTTTTTCTCATTATTATTGATATCTTTTTATTGGTCAGTATGTTTTTCAACTTGGAAAAGGCAACCTTCGCCATGGCAATTCTTGTTCTAATCAAAGGATAATGTTGGGGGACAGACTGTCCTGATGAAAGTCGGCAAGATCTTTTGTTGTGGGGAAAAGATTCTCCAGATCACAGGCCGGCAAGACTTTTTGGAGTACCGGGAACAATTCCCCAGATTAAAGCGGGACAGCCGGCCAGTTGTTTACATCGAGTCGAAAAAGGAGAGAAAAAAATAGCTTCTCGACGCCTAGTGTCTAGTCAGATTTGTGACGTCATTCAGACACAGTATTAAAACAGTCTGGACAAACAACTTTGGCGAGAGTCGACCAAATGTTTTGAGGCAACAAGGACGTGCGTGATGTTCCTGGTTTGATTATGGAGAGAGACTACAGTGTCTTATGTTGATTTATATCGGCGAACATTTATCCATTGTGTGATTTAGTAGTCTCGATTTCAAACAGGAATAAATATATGGTATTTAATTAAATAGACCCAAATTAGATGATTCTTAGGAATCGAGTGTAGTAATGTGCGTTGTGAGAACGTATTATAGGAGCGTCGGCAGCAGTAGGCTATCGCGTTGCTTAAACTAGCTAGTGAAAGATATCAATTAACTCAGTGAATTAAGAACAATGTAGTGGGTGATATTTAGGGAGATTGAAAGTGGTTGGGGGGGGGGGGATAAAGGAAGTGTCAAATGGTAGGATCTTCCAGTAGGGTATCTACTGGGTTTCTGCACTTTTCCTTTAGTCTTTCCTTGTCTTACCATGACTCAAACCGATGTGATGAGCTCCTCTGCCTTATGCCAGAGTTTAGTTCTCTGTTAATATCTGAGTGCGGCCGTCAGCCTACACTCACCTAATAAAGGTCGGAATCGGGTTGCTCTCACCAGGTGTGTTCTCTCTTCAACAGGTTCCACTATGTTTTCCAAAAAGCTAGCAGAAAAGTCATAGAAGAAGATTATGGCTCGATCATTGAAGGCAGTTTTTACTCAGCGGCTTTTGCACTGGGCCCATAACCCAGAGGATCTGCAAGAACCTGGCCTCTGCTGAGCAGGAACCGATGATCATCTAAGAGTGATTCCTCAGTGGTAGTTCTCATCATAGTAGAGTGAAGATACTTACAATACCACCAGTAACAGAAACAATAGTAGTTATATAGAGAAATTGAAAATTAACATTGCGTTTTTCGAAATGGTGAATTCCTGTGAGACATTAAAATTAAACGGAAGACCTTTTAAAATAAATGTAATTCAAGTATATGCCCCAACAAGTGAAAGCAGTGAAGAAAGTATAGAGGAATTTTATAATGACATGGAGTCTGCTTTGAAGAACTGTCAAAAATCAGAATTAAATATCATAATGGGTGATTTCAACGCAAAAATAGGAAAGCAAAGCGATGGATACAGTGTAGGCAACCATGGTTTGGGAGAGAGAAATGAAAGAGGTTACAGACTTGTAGAATGGGCAAAAGAACAAGAATTGGTTGTAGGAAACACCTGGTTTAAACAACATCCTAGAAGATTATGGACATGGAGGAGTCCAGACAGCAGGATTAAAAACCAGATAGATTACATCCTGATAAGCAAAAGGTTTCGAAATGCATTAACAGTTGTAAAAACAGTTCCAAATGCAGACTGTTACAGTGATCACAGATTAATTACTGGCACATTGAGGGTAAAGTTAAAGAAAGTCAAGTATACAGCAGGAAACCCTAAATATGACTTGTGCAAATTGAAAACTGACAAAGAAATACAAGATAATTTTAACATAGAAGTAAAGAACAAATTTGATTTATTGTCTGATCTAGAGATCCTATTTCAAGATGTAGATGATCAATGGGAAATGCTGAAGAATTCAATCAGTTGTGCAGCAGAAAAAACTATTCCAAAAGTAAAGAAAGTTGGCCGTAAGACATGGATGACTGAAGAAATTTTACAACTAATGGAAACAAGAAGACAGAACAAAAATAATCCTGCCAAATATGAAGAAATTCACAGAAAAGTCAGAACCTTATGTAAGGAGGCTAAAGAAACATGGCTTGAGAAAAATTGCAGAGAAATTGAAAAACAACACAACAGTAAAAATGCGAAACTAATGCACAAAAGAATTCAGGAGATTACTAATCAAAGAACACGTACATCAGCAGGCTGCCTAAAGACAAAAGATGGAAGAGTCATAATAGAAAAAGATCAGATTTTACATGTATGGTCAGATTACGTGAAAAACCTTTATGACGATAGCAGAGACGAACAATATATTGTTCAAAATAACAATGAAGGGCCAGCAATTTTGAAGATGGAGGTTCAGAATGCTCTTAATCATATGAAATCTGGCAAAACCCCCGGTCCAGACAGCGTCACAACAGAAATGATTAATGCTTTAGAAGAATATGGAATAGATAAAGTTACCAGTCTGCTTAATACAATATATGATACTGGAAACATACCTCATGAGTTATGTAATTCTGTATTTATTGCAATCCCAAAGAAATCAGGAGCCTTGGAATGTGATCAACATCGAACAATTAGTATAATGAGTCACATCACGAAGATTTTGCTAAGAATTATCATGCAAAGAGTTAGGAGGAAAATACAACCTGAAATAGGAGAAGAACAATGTGGGTTTGTAGTAGGCAAGGGTACAGTAAATGCTGTGTATATACTGAGAACCGTAATCGAACGTTCTATAGAAGTAAACAAAGATCTACACCTTTGCTTCATTGACTACACAAAGGCTTTTGATAAAGTGAGACATGTCAACATGATAAGGATGCTTGAAGATCTACAAATTGATGGGAAAGACCTTAGACTTGTAAAAAACATATATTGGAAACAACAAGCTGCCATAAGAGTTGATAATGAAGTAAGCCAATATCAGCCTATTAAGAGAGGTGTGAGACAGGGATGTGTAATGTCTCCAGATCTGTTTTCCCTGTACAGTGAAAATATTTTCAGAAATATTGAAAATATGGAAGGAATCAACATTGGGGGACGATGCATCAATAACATTAGATATGCAGATGATACAGTCTTGATTGCAGATAATGAACAGGACCTGCAAAATTTAGTAGATGCGGTTGTTACACACAGTGAACAACAAGGGTTAGAATTAAATTGTAAAAAGACACAGATTATGGTCGTCACTAGGAAGGACGAAATACCACAATGTAATATACAAGTAAATGGGAATATTCTTCAACAAGTGAATAGGTACAATTACCTCGGAACAGTAATAACATCTGATGGGAGATGCCTTGAAGAGATTAGAACAAGAATCGCCATGGCAAAAGTAGCCTTTAGCAAGATGAAAAACATACTGACCAATAAAAAGATATCAATTGAAACGAGAAAAAGAGTGTTGAGATGCTACATAGAACCTGTACTTTTATATGGATGTGAAGCTTGGACAATGAGCAGCCAGGCTGAGAAACATCTGATGGCTGTAGAAATGTGGTTTCTGAGGAAAATGCAAAGAATACCATGGACAGCCAGAAAGACCAATGAACAAGTCCTTCAAGAAACAAATGAAGATCGTAAACTGATCAGAAACATTAGACGTAGACAGTCACAATTTTTTGGGCATGTTATGAGAAGAAATGATTTGGAGAACTTGGTGACAACTGGTAAGATCGAGGGGAACAGACCAAGGGGAAGACCTAGAAACAAGTATCTGGATGGCTTGGCCTTGTGGCATGGTCGAGACAAAAACACGGAACTGATCCACGACTCTGTTGATCGAGTGAGATGGCAGAACATGACCGCCCACGCTTACCGGCATGGCACATGATGGATGGATTAACAATTAACATTGTGTTTTCCAAATGGTGAATTCCTGTGAGAGAGTAACAATTAACCTTTTGTTTCAAAGTGACAGTAAATATTTATTTTACTGTACAAGGGTTATCAGATCACAGAACTTTTAGTGACATATTAGTTACACTGTGTGTGTCAGATTCATGGTCAGTATTGGACTATATCCACTATTGGTGACCAGGCATCCGGACTATCCAAGAGCCACTGGAGGAAGTCGACACCTGGCCGGAGAGACGCATCATTTGGTGAGGTACTTCTGTACTTGATCTGTGGTGCTGTTGTGTGGCCGGTTCTGTGATGAAGCAGACTTTGATCCTGGGTTGTTCGGTCTGATTCTGCCTACACACTAGATTATACGACAGACATTCTACACATACACTTTGCACATACCTGACACTTTTCTTTATTAAATTAATTTGTCATTTTGTTAGAAGCTAGAGTTGTGTAGTATGCTTCGGAAAAGAATGAGAGAGGGCATGGTCCAGTGGTAAGAGAGAGAGAGAGAGAGAGAGAGAGAGAGAGAGAGAGAGAGAGAGAGAGAGAGAGAGAGAGAGAGAGAGAGATCCAAGGACTGATGGGGTGTTGTGGACAGAAATCCAGAAGATCCTCAAGATAATGATATGGGGTTAAAAGAATGTGGGTGTTGATTCCCCTCATCCCAGGGACGACACTTATTACGACAATAGTAATAACAATACTGGTGTCAGATCTTAGATATGACTGAGCTACCGTGTGACAGTGGACGGTACTGCCTGTTTTCTGTTAGCGCCGATATTAGGCAGCGCTTACCAAGCTCGACACCCCACATTGTGCAAACGGCTTCGGGAGGAGGAGTGCAATTGGGAGGGTACAAGCCTTACCCTGGTGCGAGGAATTGCAACCTTGAGACTAAATGTCATGGCAGGGCAGACCAAGCCCTAAGCCTTGGTCGCCAGCTGGTCTAGGATGGAAGCTCCGAAGGGCGGAAAATTAGAGTATTGCTTTGCTGATTTGGCAGCTTCTGCAGCTTGCCTTGTTCCAGACGTATTAGTGTTACCTTTCCTCTGGAGTAAACTAGGCAGACGAGAGAGGGATCATGCTGCATGGGCAACACATGGTCTCTAAATTCAGCCCAGGTATTGTGTTATGGAGCGGTATAACTCCATATTATTTTTATCGTCTGTCAAGACGGCAAGGTACCAGTCAGTCAATGACAATATTAATAATAATATTAATAATGGCGACAATAGTATAAATTAAATATAATACTTTTCCATCATTGAAGGCGTATAAATTGAGAGTGATATCACTATAATAAATTTTAATAACGAAGACACAAATAATAGATTTAAAAAGTCGCTTAAAAGTCGACAGGGTCGACTTCATTGCACCGGGTTTTATCCCATATGGCTCGGTCTCTTTCCGCAGCGCGGAAAGCGTCGCACCAAGCACGAACTCCGTAGCTCTAGCGACGTCCCACAGGAGTCTCCGAAATATTTCACTCGTGAACCGAAGGACGCGGCCCGGAATAGAACCTACAACCTTCGGATCACGAGTCAAACGGATTGACCACTTCGCAACGGAGACTCCTAAAATAATAGATTGCACGGTTTATTGCCTGGCATATTTCGCTACATCTCGTCAGGTACATACCGCAGAAATAACACAGCATAAAATAAAGTAATTAGATAAATCCTTCAAGAAAATATACAGCACACATATTCACACATTAATTCCAATTGTCGACCACGGTAATCTTCGACTGACTATCATGTCTTTCTATTTGCACAACATTAGCCTCTGTAAATTAATGGCAATTGCTTCTGCCACGTGTAACATGCGACCATTTTGTGTGTTAAACACTATAATAAATTACTGTTTCCTATTGGTCCAGGTAGCTTTCACAAAGAGGTGGTCGCGTGTAAAATAATCCAGTCATAATTCTTGCAAGCCTCACGAATGTCCAATGAATGTATTCTGTTCCAGTAGCCGACTGTAAAACATTATTAATATAACTAATATCTGTGTCTGTCTGTAGGTCTCATACCATTTGTTAGCAAAGCCCCTGTCTGCTCTCGACTTCCACATTTTGAAATACTGTGACCTGCATTGAAGTGCATTTAGAAATATTTTCATGGGTATTGATCGACACTCATAGAAGACATAAGCAGGGGTAGATGTTAGAGCAGTGGTTCTCAACCTTTTTTGACCCGTGCTCTATATTTTCAGAACGTCATTCCCCCCTTTCGTATTTCCTAGCTAAAAATTTGGCCCGTGCCCCCCTTCACCATATTTTCAGAACGTCATTCCCCCCCCCCCTCCTTTCATATTTCCTACCTAAAAATCCCACCTCCGTCCCTACACAGTATACGTAATAATGGAAGCTAAGTGTAATAGCATATACTAAAACAAGTCTAGACGTCCACATAAAACGTGATTTGTGGGTCCACTTACCTTATAAATTGAATTTTAGACGGGCGAGAAGAACAGAACCGTAAAGTATGAAGGGAAAAACAATATAAACTAATCGGTTCTTGTATCAACGCGATCTTGAAATAATCTTCATTACCCCTGGAAACCATAAAATCCCCCCGCCCCCTTAATTGGGGGGGGGGGATTCCCCACCTGTTGAGAACCACTGTGTTAGAGGATACCAAAGCACACTAGCAGTAAATGTCGCCATTGTTGAGTAATTATGGCATAGCTCGTAGTACTTTGTCATGTCAGAATTATTTGATCTCTAATCATAACGCTTGGCCCAGAAAAATGGCGAAATCACTAACTTCCTGCTCCTCATATTAGTATGAGACCATACGGCGTGATGTTGGTACAGTGGGTTGTATACTGGCTCGTCATCTCAGTGACCCAGCTCCAATCCCCAGCTAAGGAGTACTTTTCTCTGCACACAGAGACAACTTCCATGTCTTACTGGGGTCCTGGAGGGAAATAAAGAAAGGTAATGCATATCCCTGACCGGATCCGGAAACAAGCCCCGGATCACTGGAGTGTGAAGCGGGTGTGTAACCACGCGGCACACGCTGGACACGCCAAATTATCATAACAGAATATTACAACGTTACCCATCGTAGGCTATGCTCAAGATTGCCGAATCGCTGCGACTGACGTCCGTCAATCGATGTGGACCCGAACGATCAGGACTTCTCACTGGCAAGGAACACCAGGCCTCCTAAAATCCAGTGAGCAATAATCAAATTGATTATTTGGTTGTTCCGGGATTTGAAATTTAAATATTGAGCACAACCCACAACTGGCAACGCTGATCGTATTCTGGTATGAACCTAAGGACCATCCACGTCAATATGGAAGCACTATACTCGAGTTTCGCTCTCGTTTTAGCTCGTCAGTAGTGCATATCCCTGACCGGATCCGGAAACAAGCCCCCGGATCACTGGCGTGTGAAGCGGGTGTGTAACCACGTGGCACACGCTGGACATGCCAAATTATCATAACAGAATATTACAACGTTACCCATCGTAGGCTATGCTTTCGGATGGCTATGTTTCCGGTCTGACCAATAAAAAGATGTCAATTGAAACGAGAAAAAGAGTGTTGAGGCGATACATTGAGCCTGTTCTTTTGTATGGGTGTGAAACTTGGACAATGTGCAGTCAAGCTGAAAAACATCTGATGGCTGCAGAAATGTGGTTTCTGAGGAAAATTCAAAGAATACCATGGAAAGATAGAAAACCAATGACCAAATACTACAGGAGACAAATGAAAATCGTAAATTGATTAGAGAAATTAGACGTAGACAGTCAAAATTTTTTGGACATGTTATGAGAAGAAATTGATTGGAGAACTTGGTGAGAACTGGCAAGATCGAAGGGAACAGACCAAGAGGAAGACCGAGAAGTAGGTACCTGGATGGCTTGGCCACGTGGCATGGACGAGAAGGAACACTGAGCTGATCCACGACTCTGGTGATCGGGTGAAATGGCGAGTCATGACCGCCCACGCTTTCCGGCATGTTGTTTCTGAGGAAAATGCAAAGAATATCATGGAGAGACAGAAAGACCAATGAACAAGTCCTTAAAGAAACAAATGAAGATCGCAAACTGATTAGAGACATTAGACGTAGACAGTCAAAATTTTTTAGCATGTTATGAGAAGAAATGAATTGGAGAATTTGGTGACAACTGGTAAGATCGAAGGGAACAGACCTAGGGGAAGATCTAGAAGCAAATACCTGGAGGTCTTGGCTACGTGGCATGGTCGAGACAGAAACACGGAGCTGATCCACGACTCTGGTGATCGAGAGAAATTGCAAAATATACCACCCACGCTTATCGGCATGGCACATGATGGATGGATGGTGCTGCAGAGGCGTAGTGGTGCGGACATTACCCACACTCAGTATTGAGTGTATGGTCTGCTTAACTTTTTCAGTGTGTTGTGGACGAGAGTTAACGGTAACTCACGGAGGCCTTTCACATAGACTGATCACAGCACGTAAGCACGGAGATCGGGTACTATTATGATATCACTACCGACCCTTTTATCTGCAAAACCAAAGTGAGCGGAGCGGCTGTAAAGAACAGGGTGTCTGGGTTAATGACATTAACTTAGGACATTTCATTCCTCATGACAGGACGTTCTAAGGGATGGCAGTAATTGTAATAACTACCAGCGTGTTAGGCTGGAAAAGTCCTTCCCAGGCTATACCATAGGACATTTATATAGAGGAGAGTGAACGCAGTAAAGCTAGAAGAGAGACACTGCCAGGCTTGTCATTGCAATTGTATATGGAGGTGATAGAATGTATGTATTATTTAGGGTTGTACTGATGTAGAACTAGATAATACACATTCTTTATTATCTCTCCGAAGCCCTCAACAGGAGCCCAACTTTTCCGTGCTGTGGCAACCGAGGAACCTGGTGGTGTCAGGACGTGCTGTTGTTCCGACCACCGACCAGTTGTGCTGATCTGAACATAGCTGCTGTTCGCGGATCCCACTTGTAACCTGGCCACAGATCCAGATAGGATACAAGTAACCTTAGAGTTATGTTGTTGTTTTTTTTATTTTCATCATTTTTTTCATGATTGTTGTAGTGCATAAACTTACATGATTTCATCATCACCATATTGACAAACATCATTTGTTACTTATTGATGTTAGACAATAAATGATTGCAATTTGTTTTAACTCATAGTTCAGTTGTTATACTTTCGTTTTCCAAGGGACGCAATTGCCTTGCTTACCTTGGTGGGGGATTAATTACTTAACGGCGGGAACAGTCAGGGGAGAAAAACCTGCACTGGTTAGTAGTCCATTCGTAGACGTTAACCAAGTCATCTAACCTTCTCCTTCCCACTCCTTTGGGAATATCAAGGTCAGCTAATTTCATCTTTGTTTACGAGTCACTTTCAGATGTATCTTGAATACCCATGAGCTTAATCTGTAGTTCAGCCATATAGATTTTGTCCCGAGTCAATTTCCGAATATTTGAGGTGGCCTGCTAGCGATAGTACATTCAACTAGGCAGTAGCGCACCCCAACTTCTGACATATTGGAAGATGAGTTGTTGGAGACAGAAGTTGATCACTCCAGTTTCTAATGTAGTCTTCTTCTTTAATCTTCTGTCTTTTGGCTCCCAATGTAACACATGCCCTCAAACAAATTACACCAGTCCCCCTTGAAGACTTGCTCATGATGATGGGATTTTGCAGCTTGCGTTTTCTATGCCATGATGTAGCCAGTCTTTGCCCCAGCCCTTCCTAGTCGTCTCTTACGATATACATCGTGTATTACAGCCTTACTCTTCTTTGCTTCGCTTATGATGGTTGCCTAACATCATCGTGGGAAATTACTGTGATTGTCTTACAATCTCGAAGTGTACAAACTTTGGGTACTTGGCAGGCTTCATCAAACTGGAGACGTGTTTTGCAATCTCGCAGTGTGCAAACTGTGGATTAGAGACGATAGTCAATCCTCACTTAGTAAGCCAAATTAGTGTTTGCCCTGGATGTCTTAAGCCAGGGCTCACCAAACTTTTTTCATAGCGGGCCGAATAACTGACAAAATTACGAGCGCAGGCCACATGATCATTCTCTACAATGCTTGCCAGCCAGAACGAAATCTCTGGGTAAAAGACGACAAACTAAGTTTAGCATTCATGTAAATCATGGGTGAGCGGCGTACAATGCACACACACACACACACACACACACACACACTCACACACACACACACACACACACACACACACATACACACACACACACACGACAACAAACATATTTATTTAAGAAAAAAAAATATCAAGAAAGGCGACGTTAGCAAAAAGATAGTTACACCAGACCTAGTGTGCACATATCCGAATCTCACAAACTAAGCAGCAAAAAAAAGGTTAGTGAGATTTGCGAAACTGACGTTTGGCTTTCACGATATCATCGATGTTTTGTTTGGAATTACTGCATCCAATCAAGAGAATTGCTTTCAAATGTTCATCAGTCAATCTCGCGCGACGTGTTGACTTCACAACTTAATTTTTTGAAAATGTTTGCTCACAGACATAAGTCGTTCCAAACACTGATGCCATACCAGCGGCAAATTTATTCAGTTTTGGAAACTCAACATCAGGTTAGCAGCAGTAAAATTCAACACGTTTTCCTTTTCTGTGCTTCTCTTTCAAAACGTCATTTGCTTGTAAATCAATTAGCTCCAACATTAGTTCAACTGGCACATCATCAAGGTTACAGTCAAACCGATTCTGGAACAGAAGAATGCCACTCTCAATTCTGTCAAGATCTGAAAATCTCTCCAAAAAATGCTCCTTCAAGTTAAGAATTCGGGAAATGGAGGTTGACACCTTCGGCGATTGTAGCGCAAAAGTCTTTGAAATAGTGAATATGATAAAAGTTTTCTACTTCCAGTTGACAGCTTTCTCTGAAATCCTGTGATGATTCTGTAGATCACATACGAGGATATCCTTTCCCTGAAGTTTCAAGTTCAGTTCATTCATGTGGGATGTGATGTCGACCAAAAATGACAACTTTGACAGCCATTTATGATCTGACAGCTGTGGATCAGCTCTATCTTTTTAAAATAAGGAAAACATCTATTTCGTTTCTGAGCTTGTAAAAACAAAACAATACTGTACCGCATCTGAGCCACCTCACTGATGTGTGATAAGGCATGTCACGGATTTCAGAATCAATTTCTTCAAGAAAAGCCTGGAACTGACGGTGACTGAGTGCATGTCCCCAAATGAAGTTCACAGCAGAAACTATTGGTTTCAGTACACAATAAATATCTAAGTTTTTCCCACAAAGTGCTTGCTGATGTATGACGCAGTGTATGAACAGAGCGCCCGGAATTTGCAAACCTTACATCTGAGTAATGATGTGCCCCACCAGACCCTTTCAGACTCCAGCCATGTTTTTTCCTCCATCAACTATAACACCTCGATACTGATTCCACTGAAGATTATAGTCTTGCAAAATTTGTTGCACTTCCACGAAAATATCTTTTCCAGTTGTTGTTCAAAGCATGCTGCAAACGGATGCCAATTCTTCCGTTATCTGAAAGTCCAAATTGACACCACGAATGAACACGAGAAGTTGTGACATCCTCGAGAGATCAGTAGACTCATCCAGCGCCAGAGAATAACGTAACAAGTTCCTAGCTTTCTCGCGTACCTGTAGCACTATGTTCTCTCCACGTTCTTCTGTTCTCCGCACAACTGAACTTGTCGAAAGGCCGATAATTCCAAACAAATCGGCTTTCTCGGGACACACGTCATTTGCTGCGTCCATCGTACACTCTTTGATGAAGTTAACAACGTCTCGTTTTCCATACGTTTTATCAAGCAAATTATAGTACCGTCGGCGGGCCTGATGAACTGACTTCGCGGGCTACAGTCAGGCCCGCGGACTGTAGTTTGGTGACCTAGCCTTAATTAAGCAACGGTGAAGAGAGATAGGTCTTGGTCAGTATGTGGTTGGTGGGTTGGTGAATCCTCTGAAAGACTGTAAATGTCACTGCGACGTCCGCAGGTCCGCATGGTCGAATGGATAAAAACGCATGTTCTTAAACATCCGGTGTGCTGATGCAGCGGGAAGCGGTTCAATCCCTACACCGGACAGCTGGACTAACATGTTGACCTGTCGTCCTTGACTTGAGGACGTTAATTACAAGTACCTCTGAAGTCGGAGTGGGTTCGCTTGATGGCGAGGGACACTGTTAATATGGGAAGCTAATCCACACGCAAAATTCAGTCCATCACTACTGTCAAGAGGCAGCGTTAGACTCTCTCCACAATATGACTTCATGCGCTACAATGCATCAACGTTCACCTCAAGATCTATCTTGGCTCTAGGGTACCATGACTCTCTGCGACCATGAGTGGCTTGCGCCGACATTACTACACAGCATATATAACAGCTTCACCATGCATTCCAAGAACCAATCAACAAATGTGAGGTCGAGCGAACTATGGTATAATTACACATAGGTGACATCAGCTAACGGATCCAAGTGAGTATGCGCATCCAGTCTTCAGACTTTCGCGCATTACAAGCACTCCCGTCCTTCCTTCACTAATCGTCTCCCCATCCCACTGATAATGTTAGGAATCAAGCTGGCTGTCTGCTATCACATTAATGTCTACATGATCATCTCCTACCTTACTCGTACCCGACTGGTAACCACTGTCGATTAGCCAACGTCTATGGCGCGATCATGATTCGGCCAGCACGCCTCAACATGCAACTCCAACGAACGCCAGCGATCAGTCAAGCCCGGACGATCTCCGTTGAATGGCAATACACAACCCGATCTACTCCCTGCAAATATCGAAGACTGGCCGCCGCGTCCTGGCTGGACTTCTGTGACTGGGGGTAGAACACTTCCTCTCACTTCGCAAGCTGGAACCCAAACTCCTGCTTAATCCGTTATGGCGTTAGGTGACGTCCTATCATGACGTCCAAATTGCGTTCAATGTTGGTGTCACAATGTTCACCATTTGTGACACCCTTTATCTTCTTCTTTGATGCGCTAACTCATCAATTGCCTGCATCACTGTCATTTACTACATGACAGCTTTGCCCCCTCTACAATGAAAATGATCGTTAGACCATTTTCTATGTTATCTTGACGTGCAAGGAAATGATGTCCACGACGTAAATTACATCCTATTGTGATAGACAACGCATTCACCGTCCTTGGAACTTAGTTTGTCAACATGAACCAATCTAGATCGTGGGATATTGAACACCGGACTAAAATACAAGTCCCGAACACCGCCACCTCTACATTCTATAAATGATCCCTGAGATGTTATCGCGTTAACATGCCCGACTACTTGTAACTAAACTAAGGCTCAAACACCGCCAGTTCATATATTAAGATCTGTTATCGCGTATATATGTTGACACCCTAAAACTACTAACAGTCTCTATATCCCCGAGTTCTGTCAGTTAAATAAAAACACCATCCAGTGTTGCATACCCAACGATCACATGATCCGTAGTCTACAACTTATTGTCCCTGACGTGAATACATATATCTCCACAACTGCATGTCAACCTGGCACACCCTTCTTTCTTTTCGCTATAGCATAGGGAAAACTATTCTCAATATCACTGTGTTATATAACTATAGTGTGTTGTTCATTTGTTATATGTATTTATGTATCCTATAATGTGTAATGTTTACTATATGTTTGTGTCTATTAATTTTCTTTCATTCCTTTCTCTTCCTTCATCCATCGTGAAAATGATATGTATGATGATCAATAGTTAACACAGCACATACTACTGACATTACGAACTACAACACATCAATGTCTGGATAATTAAAATAACAAATATCAATCCTCATAATAATTATAAAAACAAAATATATAAACATAACATTACAACAATAAACATATTCATTTATGAAACCTGTATATCACTTAAGATATACTTAATTAATTTGCTCGAAGATCCGCACAGACTCTGTCCTCGAGTTTATGTCCTCTATTAAAAATTCCAATATAATGAATTTTCATATACTAACACAATTAACATTATCTACAAACCACCGCCGATACTACCATATTGGCTTGTGACAAAATGAAACCACACACATCGGTTCTGCCACGTGAACCTTTTCACCTGTTTCTTATATTGGCTTGTGACAGAATGAAGCCACACTCATCGGTTATGCCACGTGAAACTTTTCCCCTGTTTCTCTGAAATAATAATAACAACAAGTGACTAAGTTACGTCTATACTTTCTTTTAAAAAAAAAAATTATATATTTATCTGTGGTATTTCAGACTTAGCCACAGTCATCCTACCGTAATGTTACACTAAAAAAAAATAAAACAGAAAACATACATATATATATATTTATATATACATAAAACTTTCATAGTTTATTTATAGTCTACTGAGTAGATCAGCTAGATTATTTTATGTTCTAAAAATTGAATTCCTAAAATGCAAATTCAGTTTTATTTGGCTCTATCGTAAAATCAAACATCCGAATGCGACAAAACAAACCATCTGTCTAGGAATGTACGATGATGTACTATTTCAGTATTATGGCTGATACGTTTGTGATGTCCTTAAATAATAAATGTAGAATGATAACGGATACTTCTGAAAACAAAAAGAAAGTATAAGAATTCCTATAAACAGAAAGGCGCTACTGGCGCGGTCATGTGTACAGAATCCTCCGCCATCTCAGATATGATCTATAAAACTATATAAATTTCGCCATGCTCGCTATTACTAAGTCTATTTGAGCATAGGTTTTAGATAAAGATAATCGCTCATAAAAATAAAAAAAAAATATGATTGTTAATATGAACAAGACAATGATACGAATACAGTACACTCCACTTATAACAATATTTATGATGACAATACAATCACAATGACGCTACATGTTTTATTTAAGGTTAGTGAAATTCATTTTGAGATGACCAAGAATTTCTTCCTAACAGATATTTAGCCAATTTCTGACCAGAATTCACCAATGATAGAGTAATTTTATAGCGTTTGTGTGATTCGTATACCTTTCTCCCAGAGTACACGACAAGATGTAATATTTTCCTACAATCTTGTGGAAGAATGTACACGATAGACAGTAACCCAGTACCATCCACCACCACACCATTATTTGCTGCGAGAATGATCTTAGAACTGATCATTGAATGTGCTTCCTGCAAAGGAATTTCAGATTCGCCACCAGGTGCCGTTCGGCGGACTGTTCGAATACATTGTACAGAATCATCATATATACCTATAACATGGCTCAGTTTCCGGCGTATAACATATTGTAACATCTTAATCAAACTCCCTGTAGCCTTAGCTATACATTTTATTACTTTGTTTGTTATGATAGATAGCAAGAAAATCAACCAGAAGAAAGTATCGACCAAATCAAATGAAGTATCTGTTTTTATACATATCTTCTTCGGATCACCAGACGGAACTGTCACTGATATGCCATATGTCCGTGGTTTTCTATCCACCTGTATGATGTCATGTTGCAGCCTTATAGCTGCGGCTTGAACTGTCCTACTATCTTTAGGTTCCACCATAACTGGATGTGACATGTGTGTGTTTGAAACCAGATTCACATGAGGTAATTGATTCTCTTTATGTATTTGTGTGTTTGCAACAATATGCTTCCTTTCCCATTCTGTTATGTCCTCACGCGAAACATCACATAATTCAGGGATGTTTCCAATAAAGACATCTACAAATGGGTCGGGCAGCGCAGCTACCTTTATTTTCCTAGAAAAATATGGGCAGTTTATATCAGCCCAGGCAACTGGAAACTTTTCTCTTCTACCTCCAAAAGTTCTACAGGTCACATGTTCTCCAGTATAGTCGGTTTCATTAATCAGCTTTGTATGTACCCCAACTATACTCGACCCGGAATCGCGTACTAAGCTACATTTCTTTCCATTCACTATGGCGTGTTGTACGACCAGTGATCCATTGGTAATTTGGACCGCATTAGCCTCCTGCACGTGTATTTTATGACCGCACGTTAAGTTGCCCTCTTTGTGAAAGATCTTGCATGTATGACACGTTGGGTCGATGGGAGAATAATCTACTTCTACCGTATTTGCATGACTAGTCTCGTCTGAGTCACTGTCACTACTAGATGTCAGCATCCCTATGTTTGCTTCTTTATACAGTTGTCTTAAAGGACAAGATACAAACATATGTCCAAAACTTTTACATTTAAAGCATTGTGTTTGTCTTTGATAGGTGTTAAATCTGTCTCTATTTCTAAGTGCTAATTTCTTTATGTAACTGTCAAACTGCGGATGTTTGTCACACATTTGATTTGAGCCGTGGGTAAACCCACAGTATTTACAAGTTGTCCACACACCCTTTTTCTCGTGTTTAACATAAGGTTGATACTTTGGTTGTTGTTGTTTTTCCCTCCTTAGATATTGTCCTCCAGACTGTTGTTGTGTTTTGTATCCCTGCCTCCTTGATTTATGAGGGAATCTATCACATGCGTTTGTTTCTACCAATGGGGAAAAACTATTATTAAATATGTCTTTATGGGCGTCGAAGAAAGACTCTCCCTTCTCATCCATCTGCTGTATACTCGAACATTTCTGTTCAATAAGAAAGGTAGACATAGATGGAGGAACCGCCGAGATCAGTCTGTCTCTAACAATCAAGTCACGTAGCTTCTTGTAGTCATCAGTAACATTGGCTGAACGAGCCCATTTATCGAATGTTAATTGAGTCAAAGAGGAGAAGTCAAGGAACGTCTGTCCTGCTTTAGGACTAAGATTTTTGAACGACGCACGAAGGCCAAATTCGTCAAGACAAAAATGAGATAGCAGTCTTTTTCGAATGTATGAGTAATCACTACGTAACTCATCTGGAATTAGTTCTACAACTTGCAAAGGTTCACCACTTAAGTGCCTATGTAGCAAAACTGCCCATTCGGTCTCCGCAACTCCATAGTGTCTCAAGATTAGCTCAAAATTAGTTAGCCATGCAGAGACGGAATCGGAGTTGCAGTATGTCTTTATCACCCCATTATATTTCTTAATGGCCTCTGTGGACTGTGCCTCCACCCTGTTCCTAGCAATCTGTTCATCCTTGTCCTTCTCGTACTGTTTCATTTTGAAGTTATTCTCCAATTCTTTTTCCTTTAGAAGCTTTTCTGTATTCAATTTCTCAAGATTAAAAGCCATCTCTTTTTCTCTTAATTGTGCCTCTCTTTCCAGTTTTTCCTTATCTGCAGCGATCTGCAATGCCATCCTTTCTTTATCTGCAGCAATTTGAGCTGCAATTCTGTCATTTTCTGCGGCTATCCTCTCTTTATCTGCTGCAATTTGAGCTGCAATTCTGTCATTTTCCATAGCCATTTTTTCCTTCTCAAATACTCTTTGTCTCTCTTGTTCATCTAGTCGATCCTTTTCCAATTGTCTAATCGCAACTCTTTCGTTCCTTTCGTGAGCTTGAAAATCTGTAAATTGTTTCTCCGACCACGATATAAGATCTGCTCCTGTAAAACCTGCATCTTTCCCAATTGCAATAAAATCCTGTAATGATGACATGTTTTTCTGTTTCTATAATACTCAATAATAATGATG
The DNA here is from genome assembly GCA_963921405.1 of Cepaea hortensis. Classification (NCBI taxonomy): domain Eukaryota; kingdom Metazoa; phylum Mollusca; class Gastropoda; order Stylommatophora; family Helicidae; genus Cepaea; species Cepaea hortensis. The sequence goes on along the minus strand of OY992890.1, from coordinate 65,396,518 downwards.
AAAGTGCGAAATGAAGACCAGAAAAAAAAATAATTTACCAAACTATAGACATGGCTTATAAGTATTACAATCGACAGATAAAATCGAAGAAAGTTGAAAGAAATAATTAATAAATTACAATTAGATACATTAATAACGAAAAATGACAAATAATTTTATAATAGACACGACCTATAACTCAGCAGTTACAGTATAGACAGAGTTAAAGTTCTTTAGATTCCAGCATTATGTACCAACTCAATAATGTACCGCTCATAAGATCTCACAAGACAAAATAGCATAAAATTGTGTATCACGCTTATGACGTCATCACACTTATGATAATACAGACAAAATAAATGCGTGCAAAATTACAGTATTCTGACCATAACCAATTACTGACAACCCACAAACAAATAGAATACTTAGCTCAAGAATAAGTAAACCTTTTCCAACAGTCCGACAGTAGAACAATCTCCTCGATTTGATAACTAATTTTGTTCGATGTTACTCCGTAAGCGCGACTCTGATGAGTTTATATGTACGTTCCTGAAATCCTGGGTCTGCGTACCTTCCTAAATGACATTCCTGTGTCCATTTGTTGTACTTCGGCGTTAATTCATCAAGTTTCTGTGTATGTTTAACATGTTGAACTGTCGTAGGTTAAACAAATTACGATAATAACACTCTAGGCACGATGCCTGTGATCAGCCTTAGAAGGAGCCTGACTGATGTGAGTGTTATTTGCTACTCAATGTAGCTATCAGGTTTAGCACTATTTTGTAATGCTTTGTCGATCTGCACTGAGATAACCACTGTGTTGATACAGCCTCAGCTAGGCGTTGATTATTCCGTACACCTGAATAGCACTGGAAAAGCCAAAATTCGATTTCTGTCGAACGTATGTCCCTGTGATGAAATGTTGTTGGTATATTCGACACAATTAACCAGAGCAGGTGACCCAATGAAGATCCGATACTCACTGACTTTGCAAATCTTGATATCAATCAGTTATAAAAAATCCTCCGTATTAAGTGCGTCTCCTAAGTGCTCTTAGAATGAGTATAATACCCTGCGAGCAAATGTCCTCTACCTGGGCCAACAATCAGAGCGATAATGTCAATCTGCGGCCTCAGATAATCGAGTATCACACCGATGTCCTCTCCAGCATCAAGAAAACGGTTTCCAACTGACACTGACAGTGCGGTTAATCTGTGACACGATGACAAGACAATTAAACAAACGAGGATGCGCCATTTGATCACCAGCAATTGATCGGCATGATCCTTACATATACGGATAAGTTGCGTGTTCGTGAATGTGTTTCTTTATTAGGCTGAAAATATGCCCGCCCCAATGTCATTCACAGATTTGCAACCGTCGTCTCCCACCATTTTTATTCAGTCGAACAAGGTAAAATCCACTGATTGTGTCTCTGTACGGTATCTGTACTATCTATTATTGTCCTTGACTCACTGACCACTTCTTTGGTTCATATTTCATCAGATGATGTCTACATGTCAAAACCCATGGTTCAAATCTCTTCGGACGATGCTCCCATGTCAAGAGGCAGCGTTAGACTCTCTCCACAATATGACTTCATGCGCTACAATGCATCAACGTTCACCTCAAGATCTATCTTGGCTCTAGGGTACCATGACTCTCTGCGACCATGAGTGGCTTGCGCCGACATTACTACACAGCATATATAACAGCTTCACCATGCATTCCAAGAACCAATCAACAAATGTGAGGTCGAGCGAACTATGGTATAATTACACATAGGTGACATCAGCTAACGGATCCAAGTGAGTATGCGCATCCAGTCTTCAGACTTTCGCGCATTACAAGCACTCCCGTCCTTCCTTCACTAATCGTCTCCCCATCCCACTGTTAATGTTAGGAATCACGCTGGCTGTCTGCTATCACATTAATGTCTACATGATCATCTCCTACCTTACTCGTACCCGACTGGTAACCACTGTCGATTAGCCAACGTCTATGGCGCGATCATGATTCGGCCAGCACGCCTCAACATGCAACTCCAACGAACGCCAGCGATCAGTCAAGCCCGGACGATCTCCGTTGAATGGCAATACACAACCCGATCTACTCCCTGCAAATATCGAAGACTGGCCGCCGCGTCCTGGCTGGACTTCTGTGACTGGGGGTAGAACACTTCCTCTCACTTCGCAAGCTGGAACCCAAACTCCTGCTTAAGCCGTTATGGCGTTAGGTGACGTCCTATCATGACGTCCAAATTGCGTTCAATGTTGGTGTCACAATGTTCACCATTTGTGACACCCTTTATCTTCTTCTTTGATGCGCTAACTCATCAATTGCCTGCATCACTGTCATTTACTACATGACAACTACTATAAATAGTGTGTATGGACTATGCTTGAGTTCAAAGCGAGTGAGCGCAAAAAAAAAAAAAAAACTGTGTCGTCCGCTGCACGATCGTTCGGGTTGTCTAAGCCCTGACTTGCATTTATCAAAGTGAGGTTGGTGAAGATTATTTTCTCCCGACCCGGTACCGAAGTGTCGACTTGGCGGGGACTGTGTTGCGGCGCTCTCTTTCCCCTCTCATAGTTCAGGAACTAGCAGTGAGTGCAAAACTGGTACTGGAACTTAAAATAAGCAGAGAAGTACCTTAGAATACACCAGATCATGATTCTACATATCACATACCGACTAACAGGGACTAGGCCCGGGTTGGTAACGTTTCCTCCACAGGTTTTAGGTAGTTCGTTGTCAACAGACTCCAACCCAATGTCCACAGGGGGACTTGAACAGCATCAACTCAATCTCTGGATCCAGTGTCCTGGGAAATTTGACCAGCATCAACTCTAACTCGGGACCCAGTGTCCTGGGAAATTTTATCAGCATCAACTCCAACTATGGACCCAGTGTCCTTGGAAATTTGATCAGCATCAACTCCAACTATGGACCCAGTGTCCTGGGAAATTTGATCAGCATCAACTCCAACTATTGACCCAGTGTCCTGGGAAATTTGATCAGCATCAACTCCAACTATGGACCCAGTGTGCTGGGAAATTTGATCAGCATCAACTCCAACTCTGGATCCAGTGTCTGGGAAGAACTTGATCAGCATCAACTCCGGCTCTTGATAACAAGCACTTCTGCGTTCCAAACTTCTTCATGATAGTGTGTTGTGTTATTTATAAAACCAAAATAAATAATCATTAGTGTATTGCGATTATTCGGCATCGGAAGACTCGAGACAATTAGGTGTTCTGTAGTGCATAGAAAAACACACATGGGGAAGAGAACTAGACACAGTGATGACAAATTTGGGGAGACAGAAAAATATAGGGCGGCTATATGTAAGTTGCCGCCCTCCCTGGTCTAGGGGTTACACGACTTTCTCCGTAATTCCGTATATTCTCGTGAGTAACGTGACGTGCGTAAGAATTGGAAGCGGTTCTCTCCGCGTCGGTAACTTACGGGGTATGTGAGCCGGTCACTCAGAAAGCAATGGCAAATTACTGAGCGTAATCTTGCCAAGAAATCAACAATCAGCTGAAAGATGCTGATGTTGACAGCGATGTCCTGTAAAGGATAAGCGAAAAAAAAAGATGTAAGTTGGTTGATGTCATGTGCTGTAGTATGGATAAAGGACAAGCTAAGATAAATTGTACGCAGTATTTGTACGTTATGTCGCTAGGTGTGAATGAATTAAATTGTCCGCTCTCTATCTCTCTCTCTCTCTCTCTCTCTCTCTCTCTCTCTCTCTCTCTCTCTCTCTCTCTCTCTTTCTGTCAATTTTCCTCTCCCTCTTCTACCCTCTGTCTCTCTCTTCCTCTTTTTCTCCCCCCCCCCCACTCTCTCTGTCTCTTTCTCTCTTTTTTCCTCTTTTCTTCCCCTTCTCTATTTTCCTATCGTTCTTCTTTCCTCTGTCTCCCTCTACCTCTTTTTCTCTTCTTCCCCCATTCTCTCTCTCTCTCTCTTCTCTCCTATCTCGCTGTCTTTCTCTCTCTCTCCTCTCTCTCTCTCTCTCTCTCTCTCTCTCTCTCTCTCTCTCTCTCAATCCCAGGCCGATTCACGTAACGCCACAACAAATGCCTCGCTGAGTTGGCAGCCACAGTGGATGTAGCCAGAATGCAGGCGAATAGAAGAGGAGGTAGAGACCTTTTAGGTATGCTGCTGCTAGATATTTGACTCGTATGGGACGGTCAGCTCAACCAGCGTTAGTTGCTTGACCGTCGAAGAATGAAGTACGATGTCAGGTCACAAGCCAAACTGTCGGATCACCTCAGGGTATTCCCCACGGCCATTTAGGTCCACTGTCAGCTCCCATTCACCTGCGCCATCGAAAACGGTTGGAAACGGTAAGTCGGCAGCGTGGTCTCCCTTGTCTCTGCAAATAAATGGTAAATCCCCAGAGGCCTCCGCCTGGCCTTCGCCTTTTAACTAGTGACCGTACCGTGCACATCCGCCCCGGAATTGAGTTAAGTTGAGGTGAGTTGAGTTGAATTAAGTTGAGTTGAATTAAGAACCGACATCATTGCACTTGGGGCATTCCCATTCCCGCTCAGTCCTCATCTTTAACAGCCAGTGAAGAGTCCCAATACTAATTATGCCCGGTACAGTCTGATTATATGTCCGTTTTGTTTTACCTCTGAATGACGACTGTCTACCAAATCCTCTGATCACCCTTTGCTGCCGCATTCTTTCAAGACCATGATAGTCTAACTGTTCTTTTGTATTACTCACCACAACTGCCTTATCATGTATCAAATCATCCCTCAATAATGCGGCACCAGCCAGTTTGCCTGCTTTTTAATTTCCAACCAGACCAGAGTGTTAGTTAGTTAGTTAGTCGCAGTTCCAACTTCATAGCAACGGGTTGTCCCCGTTATGCTCCGTTCCTGTGTCAGTGAATATCACACAAAACGCTCCCCACTGCCCAATGTGAAAAGTGGAAAAGACAGGAATCTCGACAAACAACAGCCCGCACGGATACACTGTGCATAATGCCGCCACCAGAATGTCAACACACCAGTCCCCCACGAAACACTCTGTTCATCTCTGATGGAATCGGCAGTCATTTTCCTATCTGAATGTTTCCTAGATGTTCACCCACACAGTCCACGAAAATACAGTTCATCGCTGATGGCAGTGGCAGTCAACCAGAAGCCCAGCAGCCACGCATTTCTGCATATGGCACAAACCGGTCAACTCTGGGACATAGCCACCTGCCATCTCTCCGAACATGCAGTCACGTTCCAAAACACCTCAGGCAGATTCAAAAGCATTTCACACGAAACTCACAGCTCACAGTGTCGCGCCACGCACTCACTCAGTAGCAGGGCGACGGAACCATCAAGCCTCCTTAGTCGCCTCTTACGACATGCGTGGTAGGCTACAGTATTGCTATTCTTTGCTTCCCTTATGGGCCCCGGCAACACACGGGAGTGTTCTCACCACGGGAGACCAGAGTGTCCTGGAGAAAAGATCCAGCAAATGCTCACAACCTCCGACCCCTGATTTGATGCATGCCATTCAGCACAAAGCATTCCCATCTTCACCTTTGCCAGCACGCTTTGTGAATCAGTCACAATCACAACTTGCAGATACAGTTTGTTCTCCAACCAGCGGAAAGCTGCAATAACCGTCTGCACCTCCATTCTCAGACTTGATGTTGTGATGCCATATGCCAAGCTCTCCTTTACTAAACATTGGCCATTTGCTTTTACTATACATCTCCAGGCACTTTTTTGCCTCTTAACACAGAGCCATCGGTATAGATAATCACAACTCCAGGACGAGAGCAGTCATGAATTAATAGCTGAATTTCAGCTTCCGTAGCGCCTGCTGGCCACTCCCTACACACCCGTCCCAACGTGATTATAACCCAACACAAGTCTGAATTTCTATTCGGCACTCTGACCCACCCCTTGTCTCTGCCAATCTCCTTAAGTGTGCACACTTCCCTGTTGGTATCTTCTGCCTGAACCATCCTGAGCTTCCTCTTAACAACCTGTGGCCCTTGACTGCGTCCAGGGAATCATGAAGGAGGTGTTATCTGTCCGCAGCTGCCTTGAGTTATGACCTTGCCTGCAACATCATGAGTCTGTCGGCAATGGTCGGTAGCGCCAGGATGTATCGCATACACACTATCGGGGTTTCCCTTTTAACCCCAGAATCACCTCCATGGCTTAAGTCGCTTAAGTCGATTAATCATTTCATGGCAGTTATAGACAATTAACACATGGCCCTATAATAAATACTTGCACAAGCAAGTGATGAGGGCAAACTATTAGTATAATAGTATGAGTAATATGTAAGTTGCTGGGTGGCCCAGAGTTGGTAAGTTATAAAGTAATACAGTGTAGCAGGAATTAGGTGATCAGCGTGATCTGTCGACCTGTCATCACTCATCGAAAATACCAACTCAGTTGAGTTGAGCCAACAACCGACATTACGGCACTCGGAACATTCCGTCATTATCATCAACAACTAGCGAAGAGTCCCAATGCCAATGGTAGGCCTACCAGTTTTCGTCTGATTTTATGTCCGCATGGCCATTCCTCGGAGTACTGAGATGTCCGCCAGATCATCTGGTCACTCCCCGCTGCACCATTCTATCTATGGTAGGGTGATTTGACACACTGTACACATGAACGCAAAGACTCAGCCCATAATTTTAAAATTGTGAATTTTCGAGGTGGACAAATGAAAGCACGAGCGATCAGTATAGTTGTTGTTGTTGCTGTTTGTGAACCCTCTTGATTCATATATACACAGAACAGAAAACTAAATTACAAAACGATAAGCTTAAATATAGAACGAAAAACATAAATGGGGAGCGACAACATAAACAAAGAATAGCAAACACGAATATAAAACGACAAACAAAAATTAAGAACGGGAAACATAAACACAGAGCGACTCAACAGAACGACGGCACTATTATTTCGGCAGTGCAAAAATCAACTTGAAAGTTTATTAAAGGAGACAATGCCAACTACAGACATATGTTTCCAGTTTCTCACTAACATACGAAAGCAACCGTAAAATGTCATTAGTGAATGATGTCGCCAGAGACTTCATGGACATTTTATCATCATTATGTACTGAGAGAGAGAGAGAGAGAGAGAGAGAGAGAGAGAGAGAGAGAGAGAGAGAGAGAGAGAACGAGAGAGAGAACGAGAGAGAGAGAGAGAGAGAGAGAGAGAGAAAGAGAGGGAGAGAGAAAGATAGGGAGAGCGAGAGAGAGAGAGAGAAGCAAAAATGTAGGGGGAGAAGAAGACAGAAAGGGAGGTAGGGGGTGTAAGAAGAGAGAAAGGGGAAGGGGGGAGAAGAGAGAGAGAGAGAGTAGATAGGGGAAAAAAGAAAAGATAGGAAAGAAGTGAGAAAGAGAGAGGGAAGAAGAGAGAGAGAGAAGGGAGGAGGGGAAGAAGAGACACACACAGAGTGAGAGAGAGAGAGAGAGAAGAGAAGAGAAGAGAAAAAGACAGCTAGAAAGGAGAGAAGGGAGAGAGAGAGAATGGGGGTAGAAGAGAAAAAGAGGAATAGAGAGACAGAGGGAAGAAGAACGAGAGGAAAAGAGAGAAGGGGAAGAAAAGAGGAAAAAAAGAGAGAAAGAGACAGAGAGAGTGGGGGAGGAAAAGAAGAAGAGAGAGACAGAGGGAAGAAGAGGGAGAGGAAAATTAAGAAACACACACAGAGAGAGAGAGAGAGAGAGAGAGAGAGAGAGAGAGAGAGAGAGAGAGAGAGAGAGATCTGATTGTTGATTTATGGCAAGATTACGCTCAGTAGTTTGCCATTGCTTTCTGAGTGACCGGCTCACATACCCCGTAAGTTACCGACGCGGAGAGAACCGCTTCCAATTCTTACGCACGTCACGTTACTCACGAGAGTATACGTGATTACGGAGAAAGTCGTGTAACCCCTAGATCAGGGAGGTCGGCAACTTACATCTAGCCGCCCTATATTTTTCTTTCTCCCCAAATTTGTCATCACTGTGTCTAGTTCTCTTCCCCATGTGTGTTTTTCTATGCACTACAGAACACCTAATTGTCTCGAGTCTTCCGATGCCGAATAATCGCAATACACTAATGATTATTTATTTTGGTTTTATAAATAACGCAACATACTATCATGAAGAAGTTTGGAACGCAGAAGTGCTTGTTATCAAGAGCCGGAGTTGATGCTGATCAAGTTCTTCCCAGACACTGGATCCAGAGTTGGAGTTGATGCTGATCAAATTCCCCAGGACACTGGGTCCAGAGTTGGAGTTAATGCTGATCAAATTTCCCAGGAACTGGGTCCAGAGTTGGAGTTGATGCTGATCAAATTTCCCAGGACACTGGGTCCAGAGTTGGAGTTGATGCTGATCAAATTTCCCAGGACACTGGGTCCAGAGTTGGAGTTGATGCTGATCAAATTTCCCAGGACACTGGGTCCAGAGTTGGAGTTGATGCTGATCAAATTTCCCAGGACACTGGGTCCAGAGTTGGAGTTGATGCTGATCAAATTTCCCAGGTCACTGGGTCCCGAGTTAGAGTTGATGCTGGTCAAATTTCCCAGGACACTGGATCCAGAGATTGAGTTGATGCTGTTCAAGTCCCCATGTGGACATTGGGTTGGAGTCTGTTGACAACGAACTACCTAAAACCTGTGGAGGAAACGTTACCAACCCGGGCCTAGTCTCTGTTAGTCGGTATGTGATATGTAGAATCATGACCTGGTGTATTCTAAGATACTTCTCCGCTTATTTTAAGTTCCAGTACCAGTTTTGCACTTACTGCTAGTTCCTGAACTATGAGATGGGAAAGAGAGCGCCGCAACACAGTCCCCACGGAGTCGACACTTCGGTACCGGGTCAGGACATGGTCGCTAATCTGAGACTGGAAGGGTACACTGTAAGGCTATTCACCATTGAGGTAGGCGCAAGAAGTCTAATCTCCCATTTCGTGTATGATGTGTTAAAGCAGATGGGCATAAAAGGACAAGTGAGAACTCGGGCACAAAAACAACTGGGTGATGCAGCCGAAAAGGCCTCGTGCTGGCTGTGGAATTGCCGAAACATGGATGTTAAAGGCCAACAAAACCCTCGTCATACTGAAACCTGACAAAGGGAGCGGTGCAGTACTGATGGACATGTCAGACTACCAGAGAAAAATGGATGAAATATTGTCAGATGAATCCAAATTCAGGATAGATCAAAAAGTAAACAAGTCGGAGGACCTGGATGCAATAATGAGGAAAGAGATCCAGTCACTTGTGAATGCGGGACTCATCAGTGAGGCCACTGCAAAAACGCTCACACCACGTGGCTCGCACACTCCTCAGATGTACGGTCTACCCAAACTTCACAAGCCCGGCATCCCGCTAAGACCTATCCTGTCCATGGTTAACTCTGCACAACACCGAATGGCGAGATGGCTAGCCGAAATTTCAAAGCCAGTACGACAGTCCTTCGTTCCGAAAATACTCAGAGATACATTCCAACTGGTGGAATTATTGGATACTATGGACATAAATAACAAACACATGGCATCCATGGATATAGCCTCCCTATTCACTAACGTTCCATTAGAGGAGAAAGTGAAAATAATAAGGGAACGCATTGAAGACAAACAACTAAGATTATGCATAACAACACCTATTCTGGAGAGGCTACTACTACTATGTACCGCCAACATACAATTCAATTTTCTAACTAAGTCATACCGCCAAATTGACGGAGTGGCCATGGGGAGTCCTCTTGGTCCTATTCTAGCGGACATCTTCATGGTACATTTAGAAGAAAATAGATCCTCAGACATCAACAACTTGGCCTTTTACCGTCGTTACGTGGACGATATATTAATTATCACCACAAACGAGCTACAAGCAACATCGTTCCAGGCCACAATGAACAAAACGCATAAAAACATCTCTCTATCTATGGAACACGAACACAACGAAGCGTTACCGTTCCTAGATATTTTAATGAGGCGTAGAGCAGACGGCACAATTCAAAGATCGGTGTATCGCAAAGGAACATGGACTGGCCAATGCCTACATTTTCAGATCTTCACACCTGTCCAGTACAAACGGGGCTTAGTACGGACCCTGTTTGACCGTGCTAGAAAGATATGCACCCAGGACACACTGACAGAGGAATTTGAAACTCTGAAGAATGTCTTAAACCTGAATGGGTACTCCACAGGATTTATAAAGCGCCACTGCCAACAGCCCAAACCAAAACCAGACTTAACTACAGTCCCTAAACTCAAGGTATTCATCCAGCTAACCTTTCGAGGGGATGACGTAATGCAACGTTTACAAGACCGACTTACTACAGCAGTAGGCCGAACATTCTGTGATGCAACTCCAGTCATTAGATATAAACCGTACCGATTCCTACACCAGCAGTCAAAGAGCCTGTTCCTCTGTACGCCACAAACAATTGTATTTACCAATTCACATGTAGATGCCAGGCCTTCTACATTGGTAGAACAGAGAGACAGCTTAACAAACGAGTGTCAGAACACATACCTCAATGGGTCAACAAGATACAACACACAGGAGATGCTAGCCTCGTGGGGCAGACACACCGGAAGCTCCCGGCGTCTTCAATTGGTAGGCAAATTGTCGAGAGCGGCCATGTGGTTGACAGAGACACTGCCTTTCGCGTGTTGTTTGACACACAAAATACTCGCTTGTTAAAATTTGCAGAGGCAATTATGATCAATCAACGCAATGCCAGAATTGTGCAAACAGAAAGACATGTTAGTCAGCTTAAAATTACCGTGGTAGATAATTGACATTACTGTGCGAAATTGTGTATATTTCAACTTGAAGGATTTTTCTAGTTAATTCACGTAAGTTGTGTGATTTCTGCAGTATGTACCTGACGAGATGCAGCGAAATATGCCAGGCAATAAATCGTGCAATCTATTGTTTGTGTCTTCGTTATTAAAATCTCTAAACTAAAAGCAAGAACTTACACTGTCTCGAGTCGACTCCATAGCCTTCACTCCGAGCGACGGTAGTGCATCTAAGTACAGGACTATTCGGTGGGGCAATCGCCGCACGGCAGCAGTCATCAAATCATGCAAATGTCAGCCGAAGTCCAACCTCCATACCAGGGCGGTAGTCGTCTTCCGTTAAGTAGAACTCAGATGCAGAGACTAAGAGGTGGATCGAGAAACCAAGAGGAAGAACCGGCTTTCTAGAAGAGTGCGGAGCCGTGATCGGGTCACGAAGAAGGAAGATGTAATAGGTAATTTACACACAGCGGTCACAGAGACAGGAATAAAGATGTGACAGGTAATTTACACACAGCGGTCACAGAGACAGGAATAAAGATGTGACAGGTAATTTACACACAGCGGTCACAGAGTCAGGATTCAAGATGTGATAGGTAATTTACACATAGCGGCCACAGAGACAGGAATAAAGATGTGATAGGTAATTTACTCACAGTGGTCACAGAGACAGGAATAAAGATGTGACAGGTAATTTACACACAGCGGTCACAGAGACAGGAATAAAGATGTGACAGGTAATTTACACACAGCGGTCACAGAGACAGGAATAAAGATGTGACAGGTAATTTACACACAGCGGTCACAGAGACAGGAATAAAGATGTGATAGGTAATTTACACACAGCGGTCACAGAGACAGGAATAAAGATGTGACAGGTAATTTACACACAGCGGTCACAGAGACAGGAATAAAGATGTTTTAGGTAATTTACACACAGCGGTCACAGAGACAGGAATAAAGATGTGACAGGTAATTTACACACAGCGGTCACAGAGACAGGAATAAAGATGTGATAGGTAATTTACACAGCGGTCACAGAGACAGGAATAAAGATGTGATAGGTAATTTACACACAGCGGTCACAGAGACAGGAATAAAGATGTGATAGGTAATTTACACAGCGGTCACAGAGACAAGAATAAAGATGTGACAGGTAATTTACACACAGCGGTCACAAAGACAGGAATAAAGATGTGACAGGTAATTTACACATGGTGGCAACAGGCAGGATTCAAAATGTGATAGGTAATTTACACACAGCGACCACAGAGTCAGGATTAAAGATATGATAGGTAATTTACACAGCGGCCAGAGAGACAGGGTTCAAGACGTGATAGGTCATTTACACATAGCAGCCAGAGGCAGGATTCAAGATGTGTTAGGTAATTTACACATGATGGCAGCAGAGGCAGGATTCAAGATGTGATAGGTAACTTACACAGAGCGGCCAGAGGCATTTTCGCGATGTAAATGGTAATTTACGCATGGTAGAGGCAGGCTGTACAATGTTTACCAAACATTTATATGGTACGAATACATCGAGGCTTGGAAATGATTACATTTTCATAACGCAGTGATCTTTCATCAGCCATTTGCCAGTAATCTATTAATTATCAATCAATTAACCAAGTGTTATCTCCCCATTGAAGGTCAGTTTATAATTCTTCAACACTTTCTGACTCGCATCTTCATGTTGCACTTATATAATCTTCTTCCAGCCCATCGCTTGATGTTGTTCACCCATTTGTAACAATGCCTTCTTCTTGAACGCTTCCCTTTCAGTTGTTCCTCTAGCACATCCTTTGTCAAGAAGTTTGATTCACAAGGCATTCTGGCAAAGGTGAAGACTGGCATGCTTCGTGCAGAATGGCTTGCTTCGATTCAGAGACCACGGCTTTTGAATATTCGCTGGATCTTTTCTTTAGGACACTGGTGTTGTTGGAAATGAACAGGCAGACATATTGGTTGGTTCGCCTCATTAAAGGGTGATTTGATCCACGATAAGGCAGATGTGGTGAAGGCCTTCTGGAGGATGTCATTAATGCAAAAGAACAGATGGACTGGCATGGTCTAGAGAGAATGCAGAAGCAAGGGGTGGTCAGAGGATCCAGTTGACAGTCGTCAATCAGAGGTAAAGCAAGATGGACAAATAATCAGATGGCAATGGACACATTCGTAATGGAACTTTACGCTGGCTGTTGAAGATAGGGACTGGGCGCTTACAGGAATGCCCCGAGTGCAGTGATGTCAGTTCTTGACTCAACTCAACTCTAACAAGGGGTTGTCTCTTGTTATATGTTTGAAGCAACATTCTAATAGAATTCAAAGTGACATGCACTTCCTATTTCTTTCATAACCACATTTTGAAAGCCTAAATTGTGCCCTCATGTGGTTTATTAATTGTCCATGTTTCTCACCAAACAATCCATCCATCCATCATTTGCCATGCCGATAAGCGTGGGTGGTCATGTTTTGTCATCTCACTCGATCACCAGAGTCGTGGATCAGCGCCGTGTTCCTGTCTCGACCATGTCACGTGGCCAAGCCATCCAGGTATTTACTTCTCGGTCTTCCCCTTGGTCTGTTCACTTCGATCTTGCCAGTTGTCACCAAGTTCTCCAATTTATATCTTCTCATAACATGTTCAAAAATTTTTGACTGTCTACGTCTAATGTCTCTAATCAGTTTACGATCTTCATTTGTTTCTTGAAGGACTTGTTCATTGGTTTGTCTGTCTGTCCGTAGTATTCTTTGCATTTTCCTCAGAAACCACATTTCCACAGCCATCAGATGTTTTTCAGCTTGTCTACTCATTGTCCACGCTTCACATCCAAACAATAATGTAGAGTAAATATAACAATTAACCACCTCTTAGTTTTAATTCAAAACTTAATTATTTAGATGTGAGAAGCTGTTTCATTTTGTTGAACGTTGCTTTGGCCATTCCTATTTTTTCTTATTTCTGCTTGACATGTTTTATTGTCTGCTAGTAATTGTCCTAAGTAAGAAAACTTACTTACTTTTTTTAGGCTTTCTTTTCACTAATTTTTTTTCAAATTGGCTAGTACTATCTTTGTTGAAAATCATAGTTTTGATACCGCTATACGAGGGAAAGTCAATAAGTAAGTCACAAATGGCTGTAGAAAAATAACTAAATATGATAATAACTTGAAACCAGTTGATGTTTATACATACAATGTCTCTTTATTTCTCAACATAATTTCCACCAACATTGATGAACTTATCCCATCGTTTTATCAGTCCTCCCAAACCGGCTGCATAGAACTGCGTGCTTTGTTTTCTAAACCACGTTTTCACTTCACATTCTACTTCGGCGTCATTCGCGAAATGTCTCCCGCCAAGGTGGGTTTTCAGTGGACCAGAAAGGTGGAGATCTCTAGGGGCTAAGTCGGGGCTGTAAGGTGGATGTTCCAGAACTTCCCACCTTAGTTGGTTAATTGTCTCCTGAGTTAATCGAGCCGTATGTGGTCTGGCATTGTCATGAAGAAGCAACACTCCTCTAGTCAGCAGTCCTGGAAGTTTTCTTCGAATTGCACCATGAAGCGTCGATAGAAATTCACAGTACGATTCAGAATTCACATTATCACCTTTCTTCTTGAAATTGGTTAAAAGCACTCCTTGACAATCCCAAGAACACTGTCAGCATAACCTTCCCTGCTGATGGCGTAACCTTGAATTTTTTGACACAAGGCGAAGAAGGATGTTTCCATTGCATTGAAGAACGCTTTGATTCAGGCTGGTAGTGATGCACCCATGATTCGTCCCCAGTAAGAATCCTGTTCAGCATGTCTTCTCCTTCATCTTCGTATCGACAGAGATGATGCAAGGACGGGCCAAATCGGTTCATTTTGTGTTCCTCCTTCAATTGTCTGGGTACCCACCTTGTGCACACTTTCTTAAATTTCAATCCATCATGCATTATGCTGTATGCTGAACCATGTGAGCACTCTATTGCAGATGCTACAGAGTCTATCGTTACTCGCCTGTCACCTCTAATCATCTCCTCCACCCTCTGCACGGATGCTTCTGTTGCAATCTCAACAGGACGACGGCATCAATAATTTTAGAGCGTCCTTGTAAAAATTGTTCTACCAAGCTATGCACCGCTTTACGGGACAAACATTTGTCAGCATAAACAGGAAGCATTTCCTTATGAATATCCTTTGCAGGCAGCCCTTTTGCCCACAAAAATAAAACGCACAACAGCACGTTCCTCTTTTGATGTACACGCCGTAAGTACAGTTGCCATTTTGTTTAAACGCTGCGCATGAGACATCTAGCGCCACCTGACAAACGGGAATATAAAGTTCGATGTTGCTGTCACCTAATGACACTTGTAGATAATACCAACTACATTTACCTGCCATCCCACAGAACTGTGTGACTTACTGACTCACCCTCGTATCTTTGTATAAGCCATTTTCATTACTTTATTCATACTAGTTTGTGTTCCTAATTTACTCATTCTTGGAGATCCTGGTCTGTTTCAGCCAACAAAACTATATTATTGTCTCAGTATTTAATGTTTACTGATTTCACTCCAAAGCTAAGTTCTGACCTTCCCTCTGTTTACTTGAGTATTATCTCTTAGTACAGGTATATGGAAAATAAGGGGGTGGCATGCAGTAGCCCTGTGGCTAGACATTTGCCTGCTGCCCTCGTGGTCATGAGTTCGATCCACAGCTAGACAAATTTGGATGTTTTAAATTGACCTGGCTCCTATGTCAACTCAGCCTAAAATTTGGATGTTTTCAACTGACTTGGCTCCTATGTCAACTCAGCCTAAAATTTGGATGTTTTCAACTGACTTGGCTCCTATGTCAACTCAGCCTAAAATTTTGATGTTTTAAACTGACCTGGCTCCTATGTCAGCTCAACCTAAATTTGGATGTTTTAAACTGAACTGGCTCCTATGTCAACTCAGCCTAAAATTTGGATGTTTTAAATTGACCTGGCTCCTATGTCAACTCAGCCTAAAATTTGGATGTTTTCCTGGCTCCTATGTCAACTCAGCCTAAAATGTGGATGTTTTCCTGGCTCCTATGTCAACTCAGCCTAAAATTTGGATGTTTTCCTGGCTCCTATGTCAACTCAGCCTAGAATGTGGATGTTTTCCTGGCTCCTATGTCAACTCAGCCTAAAATTTTGTTGTTTTAAACTGAACTGGCTCCTATGTCAACTCAGCCTAAAATTTGGATGTTTTAGATTGACCTGGCTCCTATATCAAATCAGCCTAACATATGGATGTTTTCCTGGCTCCTATGTCAACTCAGCCTAAAATTTCTTCTTCTTCTTCTTCAGCGTTCCGAGCCATTGAGGTTCTTTGCTGCAAATACAATCTGTCTCCATTCGTCTCTCTGGTGGACTTTCTCTTGCCAGTCGTTGATTCCAAGTGCTTGTAGGTCTGTACATGTATTATCTCTCCACCGCCTTCTTGGTCTACCTCGGGGTCTACGGTCATTTATTTCCTGAGTGTAAGCGAGTTTTGTTTCCCTATTATCTTCCATTCTTTCTATGTGCCCCAGCCATTGTAGTCTATTAGCCTTCATGATACCAGTGATTAGCGGGGACTTAAACAAATCATAAATGTCTTTGTTACTTCTTCTTTTCCACTCTCCACTTTGTGTATCCCTAATGGGTCCAAAGATGCGTCTTAAAAGTTTGTTCTCAAAGGTTTGTAACAAGGCTTCGTCTCCTTTCGTTGTACTCCAGGTTTCAGAGCCATACGGCACAACTGGTCTGATCAGTGTTTTGTATATTGTGATTTTGGTATTACGAGATAGCGCCTTTGATTTTAGTAGATGTTGTAGTGCATAGTATATCTTATTTCCAGAGTTGATTCTAGTTTGTATTTCTTCCCTTATGATGTTGGAGCAGTTGAAGATTGTACCCAGGTATTTGTATGTTTCCGTTCTTTTAATGGTCATATTATCTATTTGTATGTGGCCAGAGTTTTTAGCCATTCCGTCTCTTGAAATTACCATATATTCTGTCTTATCTTGGTTGATAACCAGCCCCATCTGTTGGGCTTTTTCCTTTAAGTTAGTCAATATTTCCAATGTCTTTTGTTCACTTTGCCCTATAATATCTATATCATCTGCATAACCAAGCAGCTTGGATGTTCCTCCAATATCACATTCCTCCTTTACCTTCCTTACAACTTTCTCTAGAGCCAGATTGAAGAGTAGCGGCGATAGTGCATCACCCTGTTTCAAGCCAGATGTTATTTGGAAGGGGTCTGATTTCCTGCCTTTATATGTTACTATATTATAAGTATCTTCCATGCATAGTCTGGTCATGTTGATTAACTTCCTTGGTATTCCAAATTCCCGCATAGCATTCCATAGACTATTCCTATGGACACTATCATAAGCCTTTTTAAAATCCACAAAAATGTTATGGAGATCTCTTTTATATTCCCAATGTTTCTCGGCTATTTGTCGTAAGATAAATATCTGATCTATTGTTGATCTGTTTTGTCTAAAACCCGCCTGGTAGTCACCTAATATGTCTTCTGAATATGGTTTTAGTCTATTTAGTAATACTGCGGATAGTATCTTATAGCTTGTGGACAGTAGTGATATTCCTCTATAATTTCCACATTGGAACTTGTCTCCTTTCTTAAAGATAGGTATCAATAATGACTCTTTCCAGTCATGGGGTAATTCTTCTGTCCTCCAGATTTTTATTATTAGTTCGTATAGCTTTAGATGTAATGCATGGCCACCTGCCTTTATAAATTCAGCAGCAATTCCATCAGTCCCAGTTGCCTTATTGTTTTTAAGTCGTGTGATTACATATAGAATTTCTTCAAATGTAGGTTCTTCAATTTGTGGTTCGCATGTTAGAACCTCTTCCTGTGGGAAAATGTTACTTGGAGCTTCACAATTTAGTAATTCAATAAAATATTCTTTCCATGTGTTGCACATTTCCTCATTGGTATTTATCATATTCCCATTTTTGTCTTTTAAACCATATGTGTTTTGTTGGTGCCCTCGTTTCATTGACTTCAGTTCTGTAAAAAATTTTCTGGATTAATTTTTCTGGTGATTAGTTTCCATATCTTTGATTATATTACTCATATATTCTCGCTTCTGCTGTCTGACTATTTTTGTAGCCTCTTTACATTCATTTCTATAATGCTCTTCCTTTTGGATGTTATTGATGTCATTTAACCATACATGTCTGGCATTCTTCTTCCTAATGACTGCTTCTTCACATTTTTGATTGAACCATCTGTTCTTTCTATGCGTGGTTAACACACCGAGACATTCTTCTGCGGTAGATTGAATTGTATTCTTGATGTTCAACCAAGTTTGGTCAACGCTTTCCTCCAAAGGGTTTTGCAAAGTTTCAAGTTTACATTTTATTTCATTTGTAAATTTCTCTTTGACTGTAATGTCTTGTAGTTTTTCTCTGTTATATGTTGGGTGTAATCTTTGTAATTTAGTATAGAAAGTTCTCTTAAGTTTTATTTTAAATTTTGCTCCAACGAGGAAGTGGTCACTGTGGCACTCAGCTCCTCTATAACTTCTGACTTGCTGTATGTTTGATGCATTTCTGTTGTTAATTAAAATGTGATCTATTTGATTATAGGTTCTCTTGTCACATGATTTCCAAGTGTGTTTGTGTATATCCTTTCTTTGTAGTCTGGTACTGCTAATCTGCAGTCCTTTGGCTTCTGCCAGGTTGATGACTCTCCATCCATTATCATTTGAAGTTGTATGTAGGCTTTCCATACCGGCCACTTTTTTATTAGTTTGCTCTCTACCTATTTTTGCATTGAAGTCTCCCAGCACAATCAGGATGTCCTGTTTGGGGGTTTCTTCTAAGTCTTCTTTAATATCATCTTCTTTCTCTTCAGTAGGTGCGTGTACATTAATCATCGTTATATTTTTCCATTTACCTTTTATTCGTAATTTACTAATCCTGTCATTAAAAGCTTTAAAGTTTAAAACGTTCCCCCATAACTCTTTTTTGATTACAAATCCTGTTCCTAATTCATGTTTATTTTGGGTGTTTCCTCCATATATTATAATCATTCCATTTTGCTCTAAAGTACCCTCTCCTGGCCATCTTATTTCTTGAATTGCTGTTATATCCATTTGATATTCAACCAGCTCCCGGGTTAGTTCTTCGGCCGCTCCAGCTCGATATAGTGTCCGTACATTCCATGTTCCAAATCTCAAAAGTCCTTTAACGTTCCAAGGTCGTTGTCCAGATAAGTCAGTCCGATATCGAGGCTCATGTATTTGTTTCGTAACAAAGAAAGGTTTTTACAAAGGTGGGGATGTTAACCCCACGCTTCAACCCCCAACCTGGAGGACCAGGGTGTTTCTCTTTGTCTGTTCTCTACCCTTTGACCTGTCCGGCTTGGGAGGCCCTGCTGGTAGCTACGCTACCGCCGGCATAGCTCTCAGGGTCATTGAGAAACTCAAGCTCCCCCACCACGACAAGGTGGAAACACCATCGGGGGAGAGCCTAAAATTTGGATGTTTTAAATTGACCTGGCTCCTATGTCAACTCAGCCTAACATGACACACGAATGTCTTGGGAAGTAAAGTCGTCAGACGTGATTCTAACCACATCGCTCGCCGAGTTCCAATTGGACTATACAAAGTCGGGTCACATACTGTATGTGTAAAAGGGTCCTTTAATTTACTTACTTATATGGAAAATACTCACTCTCTATTGTTATGTTTTCACCAATGTTGGGGTGATAACCTTATTTCGAAAGCTTAAAATCAGTGCCAAAAAGAATCATCCTTTGCAGGAAGCACTCAAGAGAGCACATAAGAACAAGTTTTGATTTGGTTTTTTGTCTAGGATCACTTTCACAACACGTGGATATCTTCATATGGCGCCAGACTCCTTGCATAGATCACAGGATGAGAATCTCCTAACAGTACATGAACTCTGTAGCATCAGAAAGTATCCCCATGTGCGTGTGCCAGTCACACAAGCAAGAAATATTCATTTGTTGAGAGTAGGTGTCTTAATATTTGAAATTTAGCCTGGGCTGCAACCTATTTGGCCCGCTCTTTTCAATGTTCAACCCCCAGGGTATTTTTTAACATGCAGACAGGTCATCTGGAGTTTTCACATTATCTGAGACAGCTAGGGACACAGTTACAGGTCATCTGGTGTTATCACCTTATCTGAGACAGCTAGAGGCACAGTTACAAGTCATCTGGGGTTTTCACATTATCTGAGACAGCTAGCGTCACAGTTACAGGTCATCTGGGGTTTTCACCTTATCTGAGACAGCTTGGGACACAGTTACAGGTCATCAGGTGTTATCACCTTATCTGAGACAGCTTGGGACAAAGTTACAGGTCATCTGTTATCACCTTATCTGAGACAGCTAGGGGCACAGTTTATAGGTCAATTGGTGTTTTCACATTATCTGAGACAGCTAGGAACACAGTTACAGTTACATTTGGTGTTATCACCTTATCTGAGACAGCTATGGGCACAGTTACAGGTTATCTGGGATTCTAACTTTTTTCTGAGACAGCTAGGTACACAGTTACAGGTCATCTGGTGTTGTCACCTTATCTGAGACAGCTAGCGTCACAGTTACAGGTCATCTGGGGTTTTCACCTTATCTGAGACAGCTTGGGACACAGTTACAGGTCATCTGGTGTTGTCACCTTATCTGAGACAGCTAGGGGTAGTTATAGGTCAACTGGTGTTTTCACATTATCTGAGACAGCTAGGGGCACAGTTACAGGTCATCTGGTGTTATCACCTTATCTGGTAGGTAAGGTTAAAGACACTCAAAATAAGTGTGAGTTAATCAATATTTATTGTTGGGAAAATGGACACTGGAGACTCCAACATGTAGACATCTTTTCTGTCACATTCAGCAAGAGGTGCAGAGTGTGGAACCATGGTGCAATGCATGCAGAAGTTAAAGTCCTCATTAATTTCAACTGTGGTAGCTATATGTTGTGATGGATCGGTTTTTCAATATCGAAAGTGTGAATGGGTCTTTTCAGCACACTAATGTGATGGAAACATTAAGGAAATTTAGAGGGCATTTTCTTTATGACCATAGATAAAATAACAATGGATGTGTTAGTGTTAACAAGTACACTACCCTGGCTTCAGTCACAACACCACACTCATGCCTGCACACCTGATTCATTGACCATGTTCAGGAGAGTCAAGCAGGTGCACACACTCATGCCTGCACACCTGATTCATTGACCATGTTCAGGAGAGTCAAGCAGGTGCACACACTCATGCCTGCACACCTGATTCATTGACCATGTTCAGGAGAGTCAAGCAGGTGCACACACTCATGCCTGCACACCTGATTCATTGACCATGTTCAGGACAGTCAAGCAGGTGCACACACTCATGCCTGCACACCTGATTCATGGATCATGTTCAGGAGAGTCAAGCAGGTGCACACACTCATGCCTGCACACCTGATTCATTGACCATGTTCAGGAGAGTCAAGCAGGTGCACACACTCATGCCTGCACACCTGATTCATTGACCATGTTCAGGAGAGTCAAGCAGGTGCACACACTCATGCCTGCACACCTGATTCATTGACCATGTTCAGGAGAGTCAAGCAGGTGCACACACTCATGCCTGCACACCTGATTCATTGACCATGTTCAGGAGAGTCAAGCAGGTGCACACACTCATGCCTGCACACCTGATTCATTGACCATGTTCAGGAGAGTCAAGCAGGTGCACACACTCATGCCTGCACACCTGATTCATGGATCATGTTCAGAAGAGTCAAGCAGGTGCACACACTCATGCCTGCACACCTGATTCATTGATCATCTTCAGGAGAGTCAAGCAGGTGCACACACTCATGCCTGCACACCTGATTCATTGACCATGTTCAGGAGAGTCAAGCAGGTGCACACACTCATGCCTGCACACCTGATTCATTGACCATGTTCAGGAGAGTCAAGCAGGTGCACACACTCATGCCTGCACACCTGATTCATTGACCATGTTCAGGAGAGTCAAGCAGGTGCACACACTCATGCCTGCACACCTGATTCATTGACCATGTTCAGGAAAGTCAAGCTGGTGCACACACTCATGCCTGCACACCTGATTCATTGACCATGTTCAGGAGAGTCAAGCAGGTGCACACACTCATGCCTGCACACCTGATTCATTGACCATGTTCAGGAGAGTCAAGCAGGTGCACACACTCATGCCTGCACACCTGATTCATTGACCATGTTCAGGACAGTCAAGCAGGTGCACACACTCATGCCTGCACACCTGATTCATTGACCATGTTCAGGACAGTCAAGCAGGTGCACACACTCATGCCTGCACACCTGATTCATTGACCATGTTCAGGAAAGTCAAGCAGGTGCACACACTCATGCCTGCACACCTGATTCATTGACCATGTTCAGGAGAGTCAAGCAGGTGCACACACTCATGCCTGCACACCTGATTCATTGACCATGTTCAGGAGAGTCAAGCAGGTGCACACACTCATGCCTGCACACCTGATTCATTGATCATGTTCAGGAAAGTCAAGCAGGTGCACACACTCATGCCTGCACACCTGATTCATTGACCATGTTCAGGAAAGTCAAGCAGGTGCACACACTCATGCCTGCACACCTGATTCATTGACCATGTTCAGGAGAGTCAAGCAGGTGCACACACTCATGCCTGCACACCTGATTCATTGACCATGTTCAGGAGAGTCAAGCAGGTGCACACACTCATGCCTGCACACCTGATTCATTGACCATGTTCAGGAAAGTCAAGCAGGTGCGCCATGTAGATATTGGATTGAATCCCTGCAGAAGTCTGCAATTACATTCTTGATAGTAGGGAAAGGGAAAGTCATGAGCAATGAAACAGTATGGACTAACTGCTTCTGCCATTATATCAGAGGGACAATCAATCAATCAAGCCAACATTATTAACAGCCCATAGACAGTTAAGCTGAAATATAGACTTTTAACTAAAAGAATCAAAATCAGAATCAAAATGGAAGTAAATTGATAGAACTATGCAGTCAACATGACCTCTTCATAACAAAAACTTTTTGAACACAAATATACACCCTGTATAAATGGAACGATATAGATGACGAAAATATTTTATATTAACAAGAAATAACAAAAAGAGAAATATGTTAGATGCAAGGGCAGTGCCCAACTCAAGCATAAACACTGACCACAAAGCAGTTATTACCACAATAAGAACCAACAGAAGAAGAAAGCAAAGATTATGCAAAAATAATAACCTGCGAATTAGTAAACTTAAAAAATCTCAAATGATGCAGTGAGGAAAAACTATGAGAAAGAATTAAATGAAATCTTTATAAAACTACCTACAGAAAGAAAAACAGTGGAAGAAGAATGGGTATGTTCAAATCAAGTATTTAAAACACTGCAAAAATAACATGTGGAACCACAAAAATCACAAAACATGGATAAAGAAAATAATTTGGTGGAACAAGGTTAAGCTGTATAGGACAAGGAAAAATATAAAAAATGTTGGAAAAGCTAACAGGATTGTGATTACATTGAACATAGAATAGCAAGAAGACATGCAAATGGAATAATAAAGAGCGAAAACCAAAAAGACTGGGAGGAATATGGAGAAACCCTAAATAAAAACTACAAGGAGGCAGCTAGAAACCCCCTACAAAAAGATTAATACAATAAGAACCAAAACAGAACCCTTTGACAACTGAAATAATTTACAGTGAAAAAGGAGAATCGATAAGTGAACAAACACAAATAATAAAAAGATGAAGGCAGTACTTCGAACAACTTCTCAACATTCCATCAGATGCCACAGGAATCAAGAAACCAACACAGATGTCATTGAAGAACTAGAACCAGACATACATCAGATTAGCCTCATTGAATAAATCACCGGGACAAGATAAAATACTAAATGAACTAATTAAAGCAGCAAGAGAAGTAGGAACAGCATGGCTACATAGACTATTCAACCATGTTTGGGTAGAACAACAAACACCATGAGACTGGGGAAGCGCCATAATTATCCCAATTTGGAAAAAACAAAGGCAGTAAAAGAGGCTGCACACAATACAGAGGCATTTCCCTTTTGAGTCATACTGGAAAAATATTTTACAAAATTCTCAAGAAAAAACTACAACCTATAATAGTACTCCAGCTATATGAAACACAACTTGGATTTAGGAAAAACAAAGGAAGCACAGATGCCGGTACTTTTCTGTTAATTCACCCCAAACAAACGTCACCAGCTATATTTAGGGTCACCAGCTATATTTAGCACTGCCAGTGATCTCCTCTGTGTTCGGGTACAGTGCGTTTCAATTGCCCCACAGTGTTTCTGTGGCTGTGGCAACCCCGTTTCTGTGTGAGTGACTGGAGTAATATTACCTACGATAGGTTTGTGCCAACAAACCTGTTAGTCAATCCCGTAGTAATCGGAGGATCAAATACCCACTGTCGAGATAGATGAGAGCCTATTTACAAGGCGCAAACATCATGTGGGACGAGTGTTGCCACAACAATGAGTATTTGGTGGCATCTGTCGTGAAACCAGCCGACTGCTTCATGTTCTGTGTTCCAGACAGAACAGCAGCAATGCTTCTCCTGCCGCCGATCAGGATACACATTCGGCATGGCACAACTGTAGTCTCCGACCTCTGGGCGTGCGTACGATGGAATTGGAAGTATTCCCGGATTGACGCATCTCACAGTCAACCATTCCCACCACAACTTTGTGGGGACCCTACCACCGGTGCACATACTCAATGCATCGAGCGCATGTGGAGAACGGCCAAGGAGAGAAACAAGAGACAGAATGGAACACACACAGGCATCTACTAAGAGTCCTACATGTGCGAATTCATGTTGGCGTCGACAGATTACATGCGCTGGTACCACCGCCGCACAGAACATTGCACACTGATAGAATTGCGCACCAAGCTACGGCGCAAAACAGGGAAACCCTGGATGTGACGTCATACACTGGGATTCCATTTGATTGGGGTGAATTAACATTAAAGTACCCAGATGCCATCTTTGCTCTAAGACAACTTCTAGAAAAATCAATCAAATTTAATTAAACTCTACTTTGTCGATTAAGAAAAAGCATTTTATAGAGTAGATCCTACATTTAAACGATGATGACATTCCTTGTTGATGTTACATGTATTGATAGCCAGAGTGTCCTTCTTGTGTATCCAGATGAGCAAGTCAACATACCTCTATAGCAGACCCCAGGATCATTAGTTAATATTTGATTTATAAATTATTTAATTACAAGAAGAACAACAGTAATGTATGAATCATTCTTTTTAATGAAGCAAAGAGACATAATGTGTGTTTGTAAAATGCATTACATCTGCACATACAGAAAACATATAATCTAACATTACACATAAGTGTAAGTTCTGACAGAAATGTCTCCAATATTTTTTATTGTGTCCCTTACAAACTGCGATCTACATTGTTTAATGCTGTACTGTTTCACATTTCTACAATGATATATTAATTTCTTCACAAACTGTAACATATGTTGTCTGACATGCACTGCTGCAAATTTCTGCAACACCTTTAATAGTTTCTTTTAGAGCTGTAATGTATAATGCATTATTTGACACGTTGCAACAATGTTTACAACTGTTTAAAAACTGTGCACTGTTTTAAAATGTATGTTTATTCGCACGATGTGACCAATTATGCCTATAAGCACTTCCAATGTTGATACTGTTTTATTTAGAAGCTGTGAAATAAGTATCTAAAGCTGCAGTTTTACGTGCTGCAATGCCTGGGAAGGTTAACCCGGTCAACACATGCCTGAATATGTCAGATATATTGACCGAAAGGCAGAAATATCGCAGCTCTGCTGTAAACAGACACAATGCAATTACGTCCAAAACAAACATTCCGGACAAACGAAGAAGAAGAAGAAATGTTGCAACGTTGTTACTTGCTTCTTAACAAAAATTCTGATTTTGTCTGTCTGACTGTGTCTACTTTGTTGATCACTTCTCTTCTGCATTAGTTACTGAAATACTTACCTCACACATTCACAACCACTCTATTATCACCACATACAAGCAAGGTCTGTTACATCATGGATATTTCATACACTGCTAGAAACAATCACAAAACATTCTAGACATTTACTCTGTGGTTTGTTCACACTAGCTCAAATGTCTTGGTAGTCCTCTTTCCATTGCTTGGGCTCTGCGTATCTATTATAGCCATCATAGTTTACGCCGGGACGGTATTCTGGTTCAATCACAGCTGGCTCTTTCAAGGGTATGTCTGCATCCTTGAAAGCTTGAAGTATACTAGTGATCTGATGGAGGGGAGAAAACCCATTAAATCTTGTCCACACAAACTTTACGTTCAACGGTCTAGAATTAACTCTTTCACTACCAAACAAAAACTGGGCTGTGACCAAACAGAAATTTATGGCAGAAAATTGGAACTAGGGGTGTGTTACAATAATGCTTTTAAAATGGTTAAGATGGTAGCAGATCTATTGTATTACATATCAAATTAAAGAGGATTGCACAAGGAACATGACAGGGTTAATAATTAATTGATAGGTTACAAATATTATGACAATAATGAGAGGTTTAATAATAACAACTGAAATTAAAGAGGTAAAAATTATTTTAAAAACTGCACTTATAAGGTGTTTTCTACACTCCTATACTGCTAATCATGTTTAATTTACTGAATAATCAAACAAACACCAATTGTCTTCAAGAATATAAACAGTATTGCTCATTAAAGTAACCCAAAAAGAAGTTTTGGTTCATATTCTGAACCATGTCTTTTTAACAAAAAATGACAAAAAATAATGGCTGAAATCTGGAAGGTGGGGTCTCTCACAGTAAAGTTATGAAAATGGTTAAAATTGTAGAAGAAATGTTGTATTATATATCAAAATAAAGGGGATTGCACAAGGAATATGTTGGTAGGAGAATTTCTGCTTTAGGTTGTAAATAAAATAAAAATAATAATATAATTTGTAAAATAATTGGACAAAAGTAGGTAAAAATAATGTAAACATTGCACTTAGAATGTGTTTTCTACACTCCTATACTGCTAATCATGTTTAATTTACTGAATAATCAAACAAACACCAATTGTCTTCAAGAATATAAACAGTATTGCTCATTAAAGTAACCCAAAAAGAAGTTTTGGTTCATATTCTGAACCATGTCTTTTTAACAAAAAATGACAAAAAATAATGGCTGAAATCTGGAAGGTGGGGTCTCTCACAGTAAAGTTATGAAAATGGTTAAAATTGTAGAAGAAATGTTGTATTATATATCAAAATAAAGGGGATTGCACAAGGAATATGTTGGTAGGAGAATTTCTGCTTTAGGTTGTAAATAAAATAAAAATAATAATATAATTTGTAAAATAATTGGACAAAAGTAGGTAAAAATAATGTAAACATTGCACTTAGAATGTGTTTTCTACACTCCTATACTGCTAATAATGTTTAATTTACTGAATAATCAAACAAACACCACTTGTCTTCAAGAATATAAACAGTATTGCTCATTTAAATCAACAAAAAGGAAGTTTTGGTGCATATTCTGAACCATGTCTTTGTCACAAAAATGAAAAAAACTAATGGCCGCAATCTGGAAGTTGGTGTATGTCGCAATAATGTTATGAAAATGGTTAGAATTGTAGCAGAAATGTTGTATTATATATCAAAATAAAGGGGATTGCACAAGGAATATGTTGGTAGGAGAATTTCTGCTTTAGGTTGTAAATAAAATAAAAATAATAATATAATTTGTAAAATATGTGGACAAAAGTAGGTAAAAATAATGTAAACATTGTACTTACCAAGGGGGCGTTGTTATCCAATATCATGATCACTGCTAATCCTGTTGAATTTACTGCACAAACAACACTTTTCTAAACTATAAATACAATTGCTCCGAATCAATCATCCGAAAAGAAGTTTTGCCGCAGATTCTGAATCATGTATTTTTCTTTTTTCAGACAAAAGTTAGGAGAACACTTGGCAGATTTACATTTAATTGTCATGTCTGTTTGTTTTTATTTACTATATGTGGCAGTCTATTTGTGATAGGCTGCAAAGCAAACTTTGGCGCACAAGTCTGGTCTATTAGTGCAGCCGGAGCAAACAAAAGATGATATGTGTCGTTTAGTTCGAGTGCTACAAAAAACACAGTCTATTGACACCGACAAATTCTATTATTTATATTATATTATTTCTATTATAATTCATTAAATTAAATGCTTGGCTCATGTAAATCTTTCGGCATAATTTCCTGCAACAGACTGAAATTCTTCGGCAGGCAGAGTGTCAAACTTTCAGGAATACTCTGAGCTACTTTGCGATGAGCACTTTCCTTTACTTGAAATCCTTCTATAACAATTTTTATCCTCCTTTCTCTGTTTGCCATATGGAATGTAGGATGTGAGCATTGATCTGTGCAATTTTAAAGATCTAGTAGTAGATCTTCTTCCACCACTTAATGGTTTTCCTATCATGGATATTATAATATCCAACCATTTGGTCCATTCTGTCGCAGCCATTCATCGCCGTGTTATTTTCATGGAGACCATCTTCGGCTTGCTTTGCGGTTTTCGCAATCCACTCTCAACAGTTCTAACTACAGACTTTGTAGAGACAACAATGCATGTTTGTTTTTTAGCTTTATTTAGCCCTTCCACCAAATAATCATTTCATCAATGGACACATTTTCAAATGGGTAAAATGCTTCCTGGATATTCTTCAGAATCATGTCAACAAGAGGATCAATTTTTTTTTTTTTTTTTTTTTTTTGTGGGTACCCTCAGGTTGACATACATGAAACATGGTGTGATAAATATATTATAATTTTCTAATTGATTACTGGGAAACGTAGTGGCAGTGGCATACCAATAGTATATAAATGTGCACTTGTACACCAGTAGTCTTTGATACATGGTCTTGGATCAAGTCCCATAGCAATAATGACAGACGTAAACTTCAGCCATTCGTGCTTCGTTGTCAAACACTCAGCTGTTGACGAACATTCACTGGTTTTTCTTTATCACCACGTGCTAAAACTTTAGACACAACTAAAAATTCTTTCTAAATATTCACTGATAAGGGAATCACTATTGTTTAAAACAGTTATAAACAATAATCTAGCTTGATCTCAAGTCATACTACGTGGACGCAAACTGGTGGGCGTTTCCATTGTGAAAAAACAAATTAACACTACCTTAAAACTGAAAATTCACAAGAATCCAAAATTATAAAACGAATGACCGCACCAAAATGGCGTAGAGATCTTTCGGCTGTACGACTTTTTAGTTTACTGTAACTTAAAATTCCGAAACGGAGCAGAAATATGTGAAATAAACCACTGATCATTTTGTGGCACTAAAACGGCGGACTGCCATCTCGGGAAATACATCGTGCCCATAGATGGGATCACGGTAGCGAAAGAGTTAAACACATGGGTTTAAAATTCTGCTTGTCTTGTTTCTCTCATTAACTCATTTAACTCTCATAATTTACTGTTAAACACTGCAATATAAGCATCAAGAACAAGCAATCACTAGCTAATGTTAACAAAAAGTGAAAGGAATTCAAACTACATTAAAATAATTGTTTGTGGGGGGGGGGGGGGGGGGGGGGAGAGAGAGAGAGACATGTCTGTGCTTAAACTTTCTCTGGTGACCGTTTCAGCGGGTTTGTTCCACACGCCGGTCAACTGAACATAATTGTTGAAATCTGATTCAGAAAGCAATGGCAAACTACTAAATGTAAAACTGCCAACAGAGCCTGGGTACGACTGCAACATTTTAAGAGGTCAGCTAGGCCAAGGGGTTTACTGCACTCGTGTGTAAACTTCCTGTATGCTGATGACAAGGTAGTGGGTTCATTCCTAAAACCAGTCAGTTTGGCCTAAAAGGTTGGCTTCTCATTCACAAAGCATTATCAAACTACTGAATATAAATTGCCTAGAAAAATCAACCTGGGATTGACTACAATATCCGCAAAGGAAATGCAACATTTAGAAATGCAGTCGATACATGGAGGAAAACAACTGCAACTAAAGCAGCATTTGAAAAACCCGAGACAGTATGATCTGGTTAAATGTTACCAGATTTATTGTATCCAATAACGAAACATGGTTGTTTGTAATGGAGGGCATGGTTTCGTCAAGAAGAGACAAGGGGTCAACCAGCACAAAGATGAACACCGGACATTAAAGACACCTTGGGTATTAAAACACCGGGCAGGCGAATTAGCCAGGGACTGAGTTTTTCTGGCAGGCCATGGTGGGAGCGATGTTCTGCAAAAGACCTGCTCCATGGTGAAGATGAAGACTGTTATATTATAGCTAGGAACACCAAACTATCAATCTCAGAAGCAAGTATGTACCCCCATGTGTACGATTAAAGGACATCCTGATCATTTGAGCAGACTGAACATTGTTCTTCTTCTGCTGCTTTCCATCTCCCAATGAAGCACAGGCCCTCAACTAACTCACACCCAGCCCTTTATAGACTTGTTCATGACTGAAGGCATTTTACAGCTATGTTTTCTATGGGATGAGGTATACAGTATCACACCAACCCTCCTCAGTCGCCTCTTATGACATGTATGGTGGGTTACAGTGGGACTATTCCTTGTTTCCCTTATGGGCCACTGTAAAACATGGGCACAACTGAACACTATTCATGCTTTAATAAAATATTACAACTTAGTATCCGAAGGGTCGTTAATGGTTGTTTAATTGCCATCATAGTAGACTTCAATATAAGACTTTACCTTTTCAGAAGGTGTCTCCATTTTATCGAAGAAAAGGCATGCGATTCCACTCTGTAAGCATCTCTGAGCTAGAATCTTCCCAATATTGATGCTTGCAGCAACATCAGTGCAGCTGAAAGAAGCAGCATTACAATTATTGCATTACAAATTAAGTCACCACGAGAACATATAGGCGTCCCGAGTTACAATTACCTATATGCAAGTATTTGTGTAATTTCAAATATATTAAGAGCAATGAAATAAATTACCCACAGACACAAAAATATACTATAACGACAAGACTAACCATAGGCATATACTAATTTATAATAAAATCACAAACAAAAAATGCTGCAAATAATGAAACTAACTAAAGCAACACATATAAACATCAAACAAACATGTACCATAAAGACAAAACCAACCAAAAGTTAAAATAAATTTACCACAAAGACATTGCTAACTATAAGCAAAGATTAATCAGACACAATAAATGTACCATAAAGTCAACACCAACCATGAGCTAAAATAAATTTACCACAAAGACATCGCTAACTATAAGCTAAAATTAATCAGATACAATAAATGTACCATAAAGTCAACACTAACTCAGCAAAAACATTAACCACAAACAATACACGTACCATACAGACAAAGCTAACTACACACAACAGCACAGAATAAGCATAAGCATTTTCCAGAAGAAAAAATAAGCGACTAAATAATTTAGAAATTATTTTTAATTATCTAAAAATACCTTAGGCATTGTTACTAAAGAGTACTTTAATCTCTTACACATTCATTCAGTAGCGTGTCCTTTGCAGAACCTCGCTCCCATAACAACCTTCCGGAAAACCTCTCGATCATAAGCAAGATATTCCACATCCGATACACCCATCTGGAGATCATCTGCCACATCCTGCACCATTCTTCTCTTTGGCCTTCCTTTTCCTCTCTTCCCAAGCGTATACCCCTCCATTATTGTTCTCTCCAAGCTTTTGTGACATTTCAAGTGACCAAAATATTTCAATTTTCTTTGTTTTATCGTCTTTAATAGCCAACCTTCTTCAATATTCAGCTCTTGAAGTATGGATTCATTGTGTCACCATTGTTGGTAATCAATGACCCAAGATATTCGAAATTTTCCACCACCTCCAATTTTTCCTCATTAGCATATATTTCTTTCTCCATAGTAGTTTTATCTGTATCATCATCATGTGCCATGCCGGTAAGCGTGGGCGGTCATGTTTTGCCATGTCCCTCGATCACCAGAATCGTGAATCAGCTCTGTGTTCTTGTCTTGACCTTACAACGTGGTCAAGCCATCCAGGTATTTACTCTGCCCTCCCCTTGTTCTCTTCCCCTCAATCTTGCCAGTTGTCACCAAGTTCTCCAATTTATTTCTTCTCATAACGTGGCCAAAAGATTGTAACTGTCTATGTCTAATTTCTCTAATCAGTTTATGGTTTTCATTTGTTTCTTGTAGGACTTGGTCATTGGTTTTTCTGTCTGTCCGTGGTATTCTTTGCATTTGCCTCAGAAACCACATCTCCACAGCCATTAGATTTTATCTGCATGCATTATCTTTGTTTTTGCTATATTAAGATATAAGTTGTGATTTTCACTATTCAATTGAGGTGAGGTTATTAGGTTTTCTATACTATTCTGTAATGATGGCAAACTACTGAGCGTAATCTTGCCAAGACATCAACAACAGCGGTAAAATGCTAGTTGCTTGTGTTCGTTGGCTTGAGCTCCAACGCGAAGTCCTGTATGTTGGATGAAGGCATCCTGTTGTCCAACATCAGTGTGACCTGAGGTTTGCGTGAGTATCCGTTGTCCCATGTCTGGCTTATCGGTGTGCAGACTGGTGGTTCCTCGCCGTACAGGCAGACACTCTCCGACTTCGGAGGAATAAAATGCTAGTGTTGACAGCAATGTCCTGTAAATAGGATATGCGAAAAACAAAAAATACTCTTCTGTGTTGTAGATAGCAATACTGCATCATTATCATATCGAATCTCTGGTATGTCATGACCACCAATATTTAGGGCATCATATTGCTCCCTGTTTTGACATTTTTCACTGTACTTTTGGCATACAGGTTAAACAAATATGGGACAGCACACAGCCCTGATGGACTCCATGCTTGATGTCAAACCAATCTGATGTCTCACCATCTATTATAACCGCTGTTTCCTGGTCTAGATACAGCATTTTTATGAGTTGTATTACATGTGATGGAAAGCCCAAAGTTTCTGATGTTGTACAATCAAATGCTTTTGAATAATCCACAAAACATGAGAATAGGTTTACATTAAATTCTCTTCATTTCTCTATTATTAAACACATGTTGAGTATGTGATCTCTTGTTCCTCTTCCTTGTCTAAGTCCAGCTTGAACCATGTTAGTTTCTTCATTTTCTTACAAAGTCTTGCCATTATGATTTTTAGTAGAATTTTACTTGCATGACTGCTCAGGGCAACAGTTCTATAGTTGGTGCATAATTTCAGGTTACCCTTTTTTGATATAGGAATGAAGACAGTTCTCTTCCAATCTTTTGGCCATATACCATATTTCTATATCTTTTTACATAATGTGTGATAGATTTGTATGCTTTCTTCTCCTCTCCCTTTAATTAGTTCTGCCGGTATCTCATCACATCCAGGTGATTTGCAATTCTTCACATTCTTTATTGCCCATGCAATTTCATCTAATGAGGGTTCAGGTTCTGTCTCTACTGTCATTGGTTCATGTATCTCATTCATATCCTCACTGTCATTCATATCATACATTCCACTGCAGTATTCTTGCCATCTTTCTAGAATTTGTTTAGGTCCTGTTACGGTATTTCCCAACTTGTCACATATAACATTTAATTGAAGTTGAACATTTCTTGTCAATAACTTCATTTCTTTGAACATTTTGTGATCTCTTTCAGTCTTGTGATATTGGTCTAGTCTGGTACAGCAATCTCATACTAATATTTTATTAATCATGTTTTTATTGTTCTTGAGAAAGGTATGAAATACCAAAGAGTAGGAAAGATGTGTTATATTTATATTTGTATTCAAAATTATTATATGCATTGAACGCAGTGGTGACTACATTGAAAAATGGTACATTTGTTCTTTATTTTTGCAGAATATATTAACTTTACGCAACACAGACTGAGAATCTGATACCATGATTGCTCTACTATATAAGAAACAATATGATACATTAATACTTTAATCTATCACTACATGGTACTGGGCTGAAGGATGGAAACCTAGTGCCTCTGGATCATTAACAACACAACAAGTTTAATGTACACAAAAACATCAATACTTTTGTTGACATAACATTTAAAAGTATCATTAAAACAAAGCCAATGTGCCATAAAATAATTCAGACAAATGATGATTTCAATAAACAGGGTGTATTCTTGATGACTGTGCAGTACCTATTACGTTGTATGAACTTTACATAGAGTGAATACAAAACTTGGACCAGCAACATTTTCAAACACTGCAGTCATTAAAAATACACCCTATATATTGCGTGATTGAAATTGGGAACTGCTGCACCCAGTTGTATTGTTTCAGTACTACACACACACAGCACTTGGCAATGGCTTGAATGTCTGAGGAGATCAATACAAATAGCTGTATTATTTTAGTGATAAGGCACATGAGTGTAAACAGAAATGAATGATGGGCTTGTGGGATTGGCTGCTGTGGAGAGCAGACAAGCAATTGACCAGGCAGACATCCAGTATCACCTCAGAGAGGCAAGACAAGTAAATGACTCAACAGATGGATGTGATTCTGCAACTGACCATCACATCAAGTCAAACAGGGTGAAGCTAGACAAGAGCACAATCCAGAGCCAAAGAAGAATAGTCAATACAGAACTGGTATCATCAGTCATTACACGATGGAGATGCTGAAGAGGGGATCCTTTCATGGGTGGAGGGGGCTGAAAGAGATGCTGAGGAGGGGATCCATTCATGGGTGGAGGGGGCTGAAAGAGTTGCCGTGGGGGGAGGGGGGATCCCTTCACGGGTGGAGGGGGCTGAAAGAGGTGCTGAGGAAGGGATCCCTTCACGGGTGGAGGGGGCTGAAAGAGGTACTAATGGCAAAGGGACTGACTTTATTGCACAGTGTGTCACCCCATCTGGCTCAGCCTCTCGCTGTAGAATGGCAAGGCACCAACCAAGGGCATCGTGCAAAACACAAGCTCTGTAACTCCAACAATGACCCCAGTTATCTCCAGAAAATACTGCACTCGTGGTCTGAACAGTGGTCCAAAAATAAACTCACTATCTCCAGAGCAAGAGACGGATAGCTTGAGCACTTCGAAATGGAGATCCCCCAAAGAGCTCTACCTGCCTGGGACGTGGAAAAAGATGAGAGGCCATATTGTGACATTCTCACAGAAAGTAACCATATACCTGTACAACTGACTCTTTATTGCCCATTCTTTAGTTGAAGCCGACAGCACCTTCTCTCCAGAACAATGCTCAACATAAGCTTCTGTATTTTGATTTGTATGACAAATCACCAGTCTGCAAATATATAACAAGCATCAAATTACATGTTTATTCACTTTTTCATATTGTCATGACTTGTCTATCCATTGGCAGAATCAAGATAACATAGCTTTCTTCTGGTCCCTGACTGTTACTAAGCAATGTAGGGAGGAGTTTTTGTGTGTGCCATTGTAGAATCGCTTTGATGTTATCAATCCACCTGCAACTAGGCCTTCCTGGCACTTTACGACCACATCCTGACTAGTCTACTGTTGTAAGCAAACAGGTGTAGTTGCCCAAGCTGTATTTGCATAAGATCACTTAACCACTCTATTGTCTGTCTCCCTATATATTCTTTAAGTCTTGTTCCTGTAGTCATTTAACTTTTTGTTTTTGCATGAAAGACCAAAAGTAATTCCATGAAAGAATGCTATGATCCTAGAGAAATTACAAGGACTGCATAAATATTAGGGACGTTCATTTGAAACCTGTTCCAATGGCTTTATTACAAAAGCATGAAAGAAACATTAACAGGTATGGTAGAATTAAACAAAGCATTCATTTTGAATGAATTATGCACCATGGGTTGGTCAGAAGAAGTCGCCGTAGGCATTCAGGCAAGCATCCCACTGTTTAGGTAGGCAGCGAATGCCGTCTGCAAAAAAGGATTGTGGTTGCTCACTGAACCAAGTATTTACCGCTTTCATTACGTCTGCATCTGTGTGAAATTGTTGCCCCTTGAGAACATATTTTACAGGTCCGAACAAATGAAAATCACATGGTGACAAATCAGGACTATAGGTTGGATGTTGCAGAATTTCCAACTTCTTCCTTGCTAATGCTTCCTGCACAATATTTGCAAAATGCGGACGAGCATTATCGTGCAACAAAATCACACCGGGAGAAAGCATGCCGGGTTTTTTATTCTTGATGGCTTTTTGCAGCTTGTCTAGTGTTTGCATGTAGTTGGTAGAGTTGATGTTGACACCAGGTTCTTTAAAGTCAGCCAACAATAGCCCTTCATGGTCAAAAAATGCGCTCAGCATAACCTTACCAGCGGAAACCTGTAACTTGAATTTTTTTGGCTTTTAGTGATCCAGCATGCTTCCATTGCATCTTTCTTTTGCTGCTCGGCTCAAAGTGGCGACACCATGATTCATCGCCTGCCACTATGCGGAAGAAAAATGCATCAACCTCCACTCTGTAACGCAGCAAGTGGTTCAAACACCATCACACGTGTTCCTCTTTTTGGTGGTTGGTCAACATCCGTAGTACCCACTGTGAATACACTTTCCGATGTTGCAGTTTCTTACAAACGACCTTTTGAATTGTCCCAATTGACACATCAAATTCTGTCACCAGCGAACGTATGCTTCAACAACAGTTCATCTGTACTGCTGCATTAATTTTGGCGATGGTTTTTTCTGTCACAACAATATGCGCTTGACCCGGCCGTCAAAGATCTGTCGTGAACTGACGTCCTTTCCGAAACATTCGTGCCCAGTCTGTCACTGTTGTCTTCGACACACATTTATAACCGTACGCTGCTTGCATTCTTCGGTGAATGTCCACTGGTCGACATCCTTCAAATGAAAGAAACTGAATCACCGCTCTTTGAGCTTCTTTGGACGGATTTTGGATCAACCCGGCTATTTTCTCAACGGTTAGAAACAGAACCTATGCATCATGGGACAATAAGCGCATGCTCTTTTATTCATTGGTCAGTACTTATCACATGACTATGACATGATCATGTTCAACATACGCAATTACGCGCAGTGCGGCACAAACGTATTTCAAATGAACACCCCTTATACTTAGTCAATGCATTATGAGGTGGGGGGACAAAGTTCATTACCTGATGCCTTTCCTATTAAATGTTGCATGTCCTTTGTAGGCGTAGTGATCAAAGCCCCATAGATTTTTAGACAATGTTACATTCTGTAGTATAAAAATTCATATGAACAAGATGTCATTTGAACATTAAATCAATAATGAGCATCACTGCACATTCCCACACGTGCTCCATCCAACCTTCAGCAGCCAACGAAGAGTTTCCATGCTGGTGACACCAGTGGCAGCCTGAATCAACCTGTTTTCCTCTATGTGCTGGGTGTTGTCCAAACCTTCTGCTCACCCTCATTCCAGATGTGGAACTTATTTTCCTGCACTTCCACTCAATCCCAGGGAGCCATAACATCAGCCTTGTCAATATAAAGCTTGTCGCTCAAAGGAGCAGCAGAGCCAAGTTAGCAACCTGTTCATTTACTCGAAGATCTGCATACCCTGGGCAGAAAATCCATGATATGCTCTATATATCTATCTTTTCAAACAATGCAAGCCACAACACGTGAAATACCAGTTTCTATTTTACATAGCATGTCACAAACACACCATGCCTTTCTATATTACTCTCTAGCCATCAGAATGCTGCCATTATAGCCTCCGCCTTCAATCTCATGCTGGAAGTCACGATATCATATGCCAGTCTCTCCTCTTTTACACTGCATCCCTTAACCTTTGCAACGATGCCCCGCCCACTCTGTTACCTCTTACCACAGACCCATCAGAGTATATTATCACATAATTTGGACATAAGTTGACATTATCAGTGGTTCTAAACATGCCTTTGTCTCATCTACTATACATTACTGACACCCTCAGTCCAACATGACTGCTTTGTTGCGAGGCACAATGGTCCATTCCTTTCCCCACACTATCTGACCATTTCCCAGACATGTCTAAATCATATCTTCAGCCTGTGGTATCCAAGAACAGCCTCTCTTCAACATGTGTTTTATGGTGACACCCAATGCCTCATACATTATTCACCACAATCCTAAGGTACATTTTTGCTTGTATCAGAGACAGTCGAGCAAGTATATGTTGCATGCACACAATAAGCTTGTTGTTTATGCATCCCAAAATCACTCTCGTGGCCTCATTTTGCATGCGTTTCAGCTTCTCCATCTGTTCCATACCCGTAGCTTACATCACCTTCAATGCATGGAGTCCCTTCCTTACCTTTGATATCATCTCTACCATGTAATACCTGAAAGACAAACTTTTGTCAAATGGTATTCCAGAGTATTTAACTGTGTCCTCCCTCTCTCTCTGGACTTCATCCCTAACAATGTTATTATTAAAACAGCAATATAACACAGCTGCTTTGTCTGGGTTGGTGATGGAACCCATTTCCATGCACCAATCACTCTCTATTCACTGCAACATGCATTTCTCTAGATATTTCCACTATATTTCACCCGTCTATAAAAAAAAAAGGACATTGTCCACAAATGTCAAAATACGTTCATTACCTACTACCATTTTCAATATACTGTTTGTATTTATGTTAAAAGGCAACCGTGAAATGGCAGACCTCTGTGATAGCCCTGATGCAATTGTGCAAGGTTCAGAACTTAGTGGAGAGAACAAGAAGGCAGAGAAGTAAATATCTGGATGGCTTGGCCACACGGTATGGTCGGGACAAGAACACAGAGCTGATTCATGATTCTAGTGATCGTGTAAGATGGTGAAACATGACCACTCACGCTCACTGGCATGGCACAAGATGATGATGCATAATTTAGACATTTTGCCAGAGCCTGCTATTTTTGATTTCCAATTGCCAAGGGATTTTTAACATGAACAAAGGGTTCCCCCAAGTTTCTGGTCCTTATCAGAGAAGGATATGTCCAATCCACGACCCCAGGATCAGGGAAAGTGTACCATCCTTTTCTTTATGTTGCCAGCGGTGGATGCCATATGGTTTGATCTACTCCGCCCCTTTCGATAAATTGACAAATATTGATTAGCATTCTTTGAGGGCACAACCAAAGAGAGTTTGTCTGTCCCAGTATCAAACTACACTTGCTCCTTCAACAAGTTGATGACATCATTTCGAGGTGACATGTGGTATGTCTATACATCACTCTTTCTGCTATCTTGTGTGACCTCTGACATATACTTATTTTCCCATTTCATTTCTACGTGTGACAATCAATGCCTATAAATTTATTATCTGTGAATATTTGTAAATCTTTCTGCTGCTCTTTATTCCCCCAATGGAGCAAAGATCCTCAAGCAACTCTTCAGCTGGTTGGATTTTGCAGCTTCAATTCTCTGTGGGATGGGATAGCCAGTACCACAACCAACCCTTTCACAGCCTTCAACATACATGGTAGGTTTCTGTATTACTATTCTTTGCTTCCCTTAAGGCTCCTGGAAATAGGACAAAATCTGTATCTAATATAGAGTGTATTTTTAATGACTGCAGTTTTTGAAAATATTGCCGTTCCAAGTTTTGTATTCGCCCTCTGTGGAGTTCATGCAACATAATAGGTAAATACAAAACTTGAATTAGCAATATTTTCAAAAACTGTAGTCATTAAAAATACACTGTGTACAACACAGTCATACAGAAGTGGAAAAATGCAGGAACAACAAGAGACACTTTGTATAACAAAAGTGAAGGAACCTTTTTCACACCTTAAAGAGCACTGGGCACGTGGTGCTAGATCTATATACAGGGTGTATTTTTAATGACTGTGCAGTGTATGAAAATATTGCTGGTCCAAGTTTTGTATTTACTTATTTTGATGTATGAACTTTACAGAGGGTGAATACAAAACTAACTCCCAGGCTACACATGGCACTGCATAATTATCATATTTAATACATTACTTGTGATAATAGTCCCTGCGAGGTGCTTGATATGTCCAGCCTGTTCGCTTTTTTGCTAGTGCCAGCTTCTCAAGATTCCTATGAAATAAACATTAGAGATAAGATTCACACACATCATAACAACACAGTGAGATCGTGTCATAATTTCATGTAACAAACATGTGAAGTTTTAGGTCTTCAGATATTCTAGGTCATAACATATGAAGTGGGGTGGCCAATTACCTTCATTGCCTTTCCCTCCCAGGCAATTCTCAAAATATTCTTAAAGTTGTCTGGTGCCCATTTTTAAGAGACTGGGTAACCCGCTGTACTGGTTATAAAAATGGATCCTGCCTCTGCTGGGGGTTGAACCTGGACCAGTCTTGGCAGACAATGTGATCTAACCACTATGCCACCTTGGCTCTACGTGGATATAACTCAATATTATGATATTCTACAGTCACTGTATTATTATATTATTAGATGAATGGATCATGTCCTTTCCTGGTTTCTTATTTCCTTCCCTGAGAAATTATGGATACCCATTTTATGAGAGGGGAGTGTCCCCCACAGATTTCCACATCACATATTGTGAGTGAGTGAGTGAGTGAGTGAATGAGTGGACCAGCTAATTCCTTTTTTTGTTTTCTTTTTAACGTACCTATGCTCAAGTTTGTTTGTTTTTTGTCACCAAGAAGATCATGGGGGGGGGGGGGGGGGGGGGGGGTGGCGCGGCCTCGCTCGCTTTGAACTCAAGCGTAGTTTGATACAGAGCACTGAACTGATTGTTGCGTGTGGACTAGCTATCCCTATTACGAGGGTACCTCAATATCAGGTGAACCCCCACTCCAACTTCAGAGGTACTTGTAATTTACATCCCCAACACAAGGATGAGAAGTCAACATTTTAGTCCAACTGATCTGTATAGGGGTTGAACCCGCTACCTCGGCATCAGCACACTGGATGTTTAAGATCGATAACTCTTATCCATTATTCTTCTACTTCTTCTTCGTTCATCCGGAGTTTTTTTTCGGACGTGATTGCGTTGTGCCTGTTTACAGCAGAGCTGCGTTCTTGCGCCGTTAGGCCGACACATCCGACTTCTGCGGGCATTTGTTGACCGGGTTAACCTTCCCGGGTTATCCATTCTGACTGCCTAGTCAACAGTTGATGTCCCTCTGCCTTCATTGTAACAGACATGTCCTGGCTCAGACTGGTCTAACCCGCCACCTCCAAACCCATTCTAGGACTCATGGATGACTATACAGTCCTCGTTGGCAATATTGGTATTCACATAATATTTCACAATGATTGCACATGTAAAAAACACATTTCACAATATACATGTTACGCACCAGTACAAACATGTCCATAAATTGTACAGACAATGTTCTTTCCCAGAAAAAAATTACTAACCACCTTCACATAAAATGCCCTAAACTGTCAAAACATCAGGCAAAACCAACTACAATTGTCTCAACAATCACAAACTCACTCGCTGAGTCCAGGAAAAAAAATAGAGCAATCAGTAGTTTCATAAGAATGACACTTGGTTACTAAGAATAGACCACAACGCAGGGAAAGCAACAAAAGCAACACTAATCACTTTCAAATTTTGGAATATTTTTACACACACACATTGACATGACAATTTGAAATTTGAAGTAAAACATTTTCATATATTTCTCAAAATGAAATATCTTGAAATCTGCCTATTCTCAAAAAGGAGTCACAAGCCCTGAAAAAAATAACTGCATAACTGCGGTCATGTTTCACCATCTCACATGACCACCAGAGTCATGGACAGTGTTCATGTGTCACAAGCCCTGAACAAATAACTGCATAATTGCAGTCATGTTTCACCATCTCACATGACCACCAGAGTCATGGACAGTGTT
Organism: Cepaea hortensis; assembly: GCA_963921405.1. NCBI lineage: Eukaryota > Metazoa > Mollusca > Gastropoda > Stylommatophora > Helicidae > Cepaea > Cepaea hortensis. The sequence continues at coordinate 65,354,894 of OY992890.1, read as the reverse complement.
CATGTGTCACAAGCCCTGAACAAATAACTGCATAATTGCGGTCATGTTTCACCATCTCACATGACTACCAGAGTCATGGACAGTGTTCATGTGTCACAAGCCCTGAACAAATAACTGCATAACTGCGGTCATGTTTCACCATCTCACATAACCACCAGAGTCATGGATCAGCTCAGTGTTCTTGTCTCGACCATGCCACATGGCCAAGCCATTTAAATACTACAGAAAATACTAAATACAATCGAAAATCTAAAAGTTAAATACTACAACATGAGCGTTACAGAAAGTCTACAAGTTTATATATACAAGAAAGTGAGTTTAAGCTGTACATGTCTACAGGTTTATAAATACAAAAAAGTAGTTTAAGCAACAAATAGTCTACAAGTTTATAAACATTGGCGTGGGTGAAGGTACTTCTCCACATCTTGCAATTTCCAAAGCATATTTCAATTTATGTGTTGACACCTTTCTGTATAATGACAAAAGACCCTCAAGAATCCTCTCTTTGTCTTCCTATACACCTTTTTCCATAAATCTTTCAAGTTGTCACAATATGTTCCAGTTGTTCTCTTTTCATAATGTAGAACAAAAAAATTATGACTGCCTCTTTCAATTTTTGTGATAAATTGTCTTCATGTCTACGCCTTTACACAAAATATTTACATTACTTATTTTGGCTATCCAAGGAATTTTCAGCATTCTTCTATAAAACCACATCTTTGAAGCCTCCAGGGATTTATTTTTATTGTTTACATACTGCCCAGAATTAACAGCCATATGTTAAAACTCGTTCTATGTAACATTCAAATCTACAAAATAACAAATACAAGAACATGAGTTTTGGCTACAGAAATTCTACAAGTCAATAATTACAACAAAATTAGTTTTAGTTACAGAAAGTCTTTAAAAAATGTTGCATGCCCTTTACAGGATGTTACGATGAACCTTAACCCCAGATTGATCTTCAAGGCAATTTTACTTTCAGCAATTTTGCTTTCTCAAGGAAAAGTCAACGCTGATGTCCAACTGACAGGAGTAATGGTTGAACCCCTTATCCCCAAGTTTAAGCACATGAGCATTAAGCTCCATGGCCACATAGCTATAAGTTAATATATACCAAGAAGTGAGTTTATTCTACTGACATTCACTTCCACTTTGTCAAGAAAGACACCGCTAGAATCAGCTCACCTGGGGTTTCTGTTGTGATATACTGGACTCACTACATAGTCCTTATTTGGACTATCTGCAAAATGTCTACTACTGGTACACAGATGTCTGGAACAACCTGTTGATTTTGAAGAAATAATTGTGATTTTTTAAAAATTATTATTCCATATTAAGTTGTATATCCTTTACAGGACATTGCAGTTAACCCCAGCATTTTCAGCTGTTTGTGATTTCTTGGCAAGTTTACGTTCAACAGTTTGCCATTGCCTTCTGAACAACCGGCACTCATACACACACATGCAAACACATATACACATAAACACCTGTATAAATACACTCACATAGGCACAATACACACACTCATCCACACACACTCACACATCTAGACACATACACGCTGCCTCACATTATCACTAAACTAATATGAACAAACTCCCACACTTTACACACACATACACTAACAATTATCGTAAGCATCCTCACAAATAACACACACTCCCTCATATACACTGCATGCATGCACACATACACACACACAAACATATACACATGTATACACAAACATACACATACACACACATCCCCACCCATACACATACATTCATACATGCACATACACATAATACACACAAACACACACACATAGGATCAACCATGGTCTATGCTGTGCCTGTCGGAATGTTGACCACGCCTTTACTCTACCTTCTTGCGAGACTCCTGGGAAACAAGACTAGCTGAGAAAAGAGAGGATCAACCATGGTCTCTACTGTGAAAAAAAAACAACCTTAGAGAACTGCAAACTTTACAAGTTGTGAGACTGCAAGAGAGTTGCCTTAACTGACTCAAGATGATGGCAGGCAATCAGCAGATACGACTTGTGGCACATACTGTTTGAGGGTCTACTGAGTATGCTCAGAATTTGAAAATGAGTGTCTTGACATTGTTTGCTTATTGGGAATGGAACAAAGAAGTCATCACAAAACCATCGCACTAATTTTTTCAAATTCTGCAACAGTGAACTTAAATTTACTAGGTGTTTTTAGAATCCATATAATTAATAGCACTGTCGGAAAACCTAAAGATGTTCCATCCATCTCCATATTGGTTGGTATACGTCTGTCCTTGCGGGATCATCATTATCATCATCATGTGCACTGCCAACTGGCATAAGCGTTCATATTTCTCCATAAACCTCAGACCTTGGTTTTCTAAATCAACTGCTGATATTCCTGTATGCCACCATCTCTGTCATCGAAGTGATTATTCCCAAACAGGGCTGGTCATGTGACATTTATATCTTCTATATTAGAGAGCAGTACAAACTGGCAATTCATTGGGGGCCAGTATAATGTATTAAGTATATATACACACATATAACAGAAGGCTGTAATATAATAAAGGGAGGCTCTATTCGCAATAGAATTGCGAATAGAGAAATATTATGTTTACAATAGAATTGTGAATAGAGAAAAATTATATTCGCAATAGAATTGCGGGAAGTAACAAACATGTTACAGCGCCTGCTCACTAGTCAATTGTAGTTTGAGCCATTAAGATTAGAATGTTCACTGTTGCTTCGTCTTACTTCTGTCCGTTCTTCTGGCATCCCGGATCCCGTTTTATTTTTACATTACGTTAGTCCTGTTTAAATATCAAGAATAATTTTCCAGAACTGGTATCCCCAATACAAATAACGATCCCTTTGTGTCCCCAGGAGAGTTCAAGAATTGTGAACTTTCGTTTCTGTACACTTATTGTTACCAGGCATCCATGTTTGTTTACGTCACCATCCTACTTTGTATGTCCTGATAATTCTGGTCCAAGCTGACAGTAATATGCTTCGATCATCACACTTTATTCACATGCTTTGAGTTTCTCAGTTCTATATTTTAGTTCCTAATGTTTAATATTTTTACGTATTTACTGAAAATGAAACAAAAAATTTACTTCACAGACGAGGAATCGAACCTCGAGCTCCCGCTTGACAGGCGGAGACGCCTATCACTACGCTACCGAGAACACGTTAACATGTCTGCAAAAATTTATAATATAGCTACACGCATAGGAACAATCATGTGACCTACTTCTACTGCGAATATAATTTTTTTTTCTATCCACAATTCTGTTGCAAATAGTCACTTTGTATAATAAAGAAGGCAAGCAAGTGCTATTGTGTAGGGTTAGGTTAGGGATGGGGTTAGGGTTGGGGTTTGCGTTAGGGTCTGGGTTAGGGTTAGGGAATACATGTTTCGGGACCCTGTTTTGGGAATAATGTCTCCCCTCTGTCATTGCAGCATCTTATCTCTCAGTCAACCTCTTCCCCTCTGATCTGTCTAGTCTCAACAATCAGTGTTTTCCACATAATAATATTAATAATGAATTAATGATGATGATAATTGAATGTCTCGTTTTTTTTTTCATTATAATTTTAATTTTAAACTATTACCAACGAACGCTGAAACTGAATGAGATTCTCTCCTTCTTATCTTTAAATATGCTGTTTTGTCTATTATTATTCTTCAAAGTATCGCATTTTATCCATCGTGATTGTTCCAACTACACTGAGTCAGTGACTGACGCTCTTGAAAAAGTCAACCAACAGTCAACAGATCGACATCGGAACCCTTCGCCTCACTCTGCCTTGCGCACCATGCTGCTTCAATAAACAACTACTACTATACTTACCAAATATATATCTACTCAACTGCGACAGTTGAATCCCCCTATTACTGCAAACATACAACAGTTGTAACCGTTGCATGTTTACGTGATAACGGACAAATAATATTGCAGTCAAAAAGACCTCCTTGCGACTTGTGCTCTCCGTCTAGTTGTCAATGTCATTTCCAGTGAAGCTTTTTATGCCATTAGCTTCAATTGTATAATTCAACATACGAAACAAACCACAATTCTGAATCATTTACTTCAAATGGGTATTGTTGCTGCTTAATTTAGAAAAAGTCAATAGAAGATGCGTTACTTAAAAGAAAAAAAGTATGAAACCAGTTGTGGTTATACTTGAGAATAGAATCCCTATTTTAAACAATACCATCTTGTGATGAAACGGCCCTCGCTAGCGGCCCTAACTATCTATAGTATACTGTATAGTATGTCCCACAAAGAATGCCTTCATTCACGATCAATTATTTTGAAAACCGTCTGTTGCATCGTTATGAAATTTTTCCAGCCGTCTTATATTTACCCCAACCCAAGGAATATGTCTTTGATAGGTCCAAAAGCTACTTAAATCATTGAAAGCGGCAACATTTCTTTGATGTTTTGGGGGAAATGTAGTGAATTCACGCTAACAAACTAGTCTTACAGTAAATGTTTTGCATATCCTTTACAGGACATCGCTGTCAACATCAGCATCTTTCAGCTGTATGTTGATTTCTTGGCAAGATTACGCTCAGTAGTTTGCCATTGCTTTCTGAGCGGCCGGCTCATTATCCCGCAAGTCAAGAGCGCGGGTCGAACCGCTTCCAGTTCTCGCCTCGCTGCGAGACCCTGCGTGGATAAACGGGATTACGGAGAAAGTGGTGTAACCCCTCAGCCAGAGAGACCGGCAGTCTTACAGTAAACCACGTTATTTCTGGTAAGGACACAAGTACAAACCGTAGCCAGATTCGTATGGGAGTGGGTGCAATAAAAAAGTAGCTTAAAGTAGCATTTTTTTTTAGCATATCCTTTAAAGGACTTAGCTGTCAACACCAGCATCTTTCAGCTGTATGTTGATCTCTTGGCAAGATTACGCTCAGTAGTTTGCCATTGCTTTCTGAGCGGTCGGCTCAGTATCCCGCAAGTCACGAGCGGGGGTCGAACCGCCTCAGCTCTCGCTCCGCTACGAGACTCTGCGTGATAAACGGGATTACAGAGAGAAAGTGTTGTAACCCCACAGCCAGAGAGACCGGCAAAGTAACATTGCACCGGGTATTTATCCCATATGGCTCAGTCTCTTTCCGCAGGGCGGAATTCGTGGCACAAAGCACGAACTCCGTATCTCCAGCGACGACCCTCTGGATTCTCCGAAAAAATGCACTCGTGAAATGAAGGAATCGAACATACAACCCTCAGAACCCGAGTCAGATGGCTTGACCACTTCACCACGGAGACTCCCGAGAGGGGTGCAATATGTAATATTAGTAAAGACAGAGAATGTACAGAGGTATGGGGTAAATAATGTGTAAATTGACAGGAAAGTAGAAGGAATATATTTCTTACCTTATTTTTCATTTCCTTCTTGTTTCTTCAGCTGCTGGTTAATA
>OY992890.1:64953223-65344262 GCA_963921405.1 Cepaea hortensis | reverse complement strand
CCCTCCTCTCCTCCTCCTCCGCCTCCTCCTCCTCCTCCTCCTCCCTCCTCTCCTCCTCCCTCCCTCTCCTTCCTCCTCCTCCTCCCTACCTCCTCCTCCCTCCTCCTCCTCTCTCCTCCTCCCTCCCCCTCCTCCCTCCTCCTAATCCCTCCTCCTCCCTCCTCCTCCTCCTGTCTCCTCCTTTTCCCTCCTCCTCCCTCCTCCTCCTCCCTCCGCCTCCCTCTTCCTCCCTCCTCCTCCTCCCTCCTCCTTCCTCCTCCACCTCCCTCTTCCTCCTCCCTCCTCCTACTCCTCCTTTTTCTTCTTCTTCTGCTGCTGCTGCCGCCGCTCCATTTACCCAAGTTAATTGTTGGGGGAAGATGTAATGATCTTTCAAGTGCTTCTTCTAATGTTTTTTATAAGTTGGTCTTCGTTTATCTAAGGTTGTTCTAACTGCAACCAATAAATGATTAGACAGACAGGCAGACAGACAGACAGACAGAGAGGGAGGGACGGACGGACGGACTGACTGACAGACAGAGAGACAGACAGACAGACAGACAGACAGACAGACAGACAGACAGACAGACAGACAGACAGACAGTCGGGAACGGGAACTTATATGACTACTTATATGAATTAAATGAGATGCTCCCCATCAGGGGCTGGGCGAAGCCGGGCGGGTCAGACAGACAGACAAACAGACAGATAGACAGACAGACAGATAGATAGTCAGGAACGGGAACGGGAGCTTATATGACTAATTATATGAATTAAATGAGATGCTCCCCACCAGGGGCTGGGCGAAGCTGGGCCGGGTCAGACAGACAGACAGACAGACAGACAGACAGACAGATAGTCGGGAACGGGAACGGGAGCTTATATGACTACTTATATGATTTAAATGAGATGCTCTCCAGCAGGGGCTGGGCGAAACCGGGCCGGGTCAGACAGACAGATAGATATAGACAGACAGACAGACAGACAGATAGATAGTCGGGAAAGGGAGCTTATATGACTACTTATATGAATTAAATGAGATGCTCCCCACCAGGGTCTGGGCGAAGCCGGGCCGGGTCAGCTAGTGTGTGTGTGTGTGTATATATATATATATATATATATATATATATATATAGAGAGAGAGAGAGAGAGAGAGAGAGAGAGAGAGAGAGGGAGGGAGGGAGAGAGAGAGAGAGAGAGAGAGAGAGAGAGAGAGAGAGAGAGAGAGAGAGAGAGAGAGAGAAGAGAGAGAGAGAGAGAGAGATGTTCCTCTCTTTTCATAATAAGGAGAGATTATTTATTAACTCAATTCTATATTAATGTGTATTATTAATATATGTTTGGAATGACTAAATGACCGTTATTTTGATTCTCGCGAATTTTTGTTTTTTAAGTCATCATCATCATCATCAAGTGTCCTGCAAGCTGGCCTATGCGTTCACGTCTCTCCACAGATCGTTGTCTTCGATGTTCTGAATCAACTCTGTTGATGACAATCCTCCGTGCTACTATCTCAGTCCATTCAGCATCATCTCTTTTGGTCTGCCTCTGCCTCTTTTCCCTTTGAAGTTTCCAATTGTCACGATATTCTCATCACTTGACCAAAGAAAGCTGCTTGTCTCTTTCTCATTGTTGTATATAATGTTTTGATTTCATTAGCCTTTTTCAGACAGTCGTTGTTAAATACTCTGATAGTCTAAGGAATTCGCAACATTCGCCTCAGAAACCACATCTCCGTTGCTTCCAAGGTCTTTCTAATTTGATCATATACATTCCAAAATTCACTCCATGCAGCAAAAGAGGTGCATATGATACATTTCATTTCCTGACATGCAGTCACACCTTAATGTCTTCGAATTAACTATTCAATCTGTTCTGATCATGCGGCAGGTCCTTTGTAGAATGTTACTTTTATGCTTACCCACTTTATGCATGTTTGGGCCCAAAGTATCTTTCATTTCTTGTAACGGTCTTCGTGCTGGTTGACCCCTGCTCCCCCCTCCCGGGAACCATGCCTTCCATTATATTTGTTTGTAAGCCGCTGTGATGTTTGACATGGCAGAGTGGTTCAGTTATAATACAGACATGAGGATGTTTATGAGTCAGTATTCTTCGATGTCCAGATCATGTAATGTCAGTATTTTTGTTCTTTTTAGTGTTTCAAACCACTCCAAATTCAGAGGTACTTATAATTTACGTCCGCAAGTCAAGGACTAGAAGACAAACTATTAGTCCAAATTACCGGTGTAGGGCTTGAACCCGTCAACCTCGGCATTTGCACACCGGAAGTTTAAAAACGAACGCTCTTATCAATTTCGCCATGCTGACTTCTCGTTCCTCTTAATCCATGGTATTCTGAGACTTCTTCTGCAACATTTCATTTTTTACACTCCCGATTGTATACTTTAAATACAATTGTTATGTTTCAAATCCCGTAGCCCGAATCTGTGAGTATGTGAAGTGTTAGGATCGTCACATTTTGAAGACCCGAGTGTACGGAAGAATAATTGATTGTCTTCTGTAGTGACAGCCAAACGTACAGATGTTGTCTCGTGGAAGATGCGTGTTTTCACCATGTTTAATTGATTTTCTGGCATTGTGTCATAGGCTCTTTAAGTGATTAAGTGCCATGGGATGATTAATAGTTGTTTTAAACGACTTCCCGTATCTGCCATGGGGTTTATATAAAGTAGTTTTCCCTAAACATCCCATTTTATTTGATATATAAGACAATATGTCTGCTACTATATTAACAACTTTTTAGTCATAACTGTGCCACACCTCTACACCCCATTTTCCTCCATTCGTTTTTGTTTGGTCCAAACCTCCTTTTGGTTTGCCACTGAATCTGTAAAACCATTAAAGGGCACTTTTATAAGCTTTTAGGAGCACTGACACTCAGTTTTCTTGTAGGATATTATTCAGTTATTGTTTTTTAAAACTTCATTTATTGTATGCAGATGGGGGTTAACACGGCCGATGAGTTTATCAGTCGCGCTTAAACTTCCTGTGTGCTGTCAGCGGAGTAGTGGGTTCATTCCACACACCGATCGGTTGGATTTACACGTTGACTTCTCTTTCAGAAAGCAATGGCAATCTACTAAACATGAGGTTGATCCACAGTCCAGCAAAGGACATGCGACATTTTCTTGTCTAAGGACAGATATATGGCCAATCAAGTCACAGTAAGATGATGCAATTCAAACTTATCGTTTTCTTCGTTACTTTTTTAGGTCAGTGTGTCCGACTTCAGCATGTATTTGTATATAATTTGCTACTTCTTCTAGACAAATTCATTCCAAGGTAACGGATTTTGTCTACCCGTGGATTGGTTCACCTTTTCCTTAAGACCTTCTGTTGATAATCCAACAGCCATGTGAGTCTTCACGTGCACAACTTGCACACCGACACCTGTGTTTTTTGTGCCCTTATCCGAGAAGGCAGGGTATTGGATCTCACTACCCAAGAGATCAGGAGACGTGTGATATATTAGATACCAATAGTTTTTGGGGGAAATGCCCAGACCTTTGTAGGAATTGAACCCAGTACCTTCTAGGCTTGAGGGAGACCTCGCAAGCCCTCAGCCATGACTTCCCATTTACACTTTTGAAATGTTGTCACATCAAACTACATAAAACAATCAACTAACACCAGAATGAAGAAAACTGAGGCCATTGTGTGCTAAATGGTGTCAAAGGTATATATGGACAGCCAACATCAAGATATGATCAGGATACAATCAGAAAATACATACAATCCAACATCAAGATATGGTCAAAATGTAGTCTACCATACTGTACAACACAACATTAAGATATGGTAAGGATTGTCATCACCATCGTCATCATCATCATCACGTTCCATGCCGATTAGCGTGAACGGTCATGTTTCACCATCTCTTACGATCACCAGTCGCATATCAGCTCTGTGTTCTTATCTCGAATATTCACGTGGCCTAGCTATCCAGATATTTATCTCTTTGTTTCCCTTTGTCCTTTCCAATGTAGCCTGTTGTCATCAAGTTTTCTAGTTTATTTCTTCTCATAACATGCCCAAAACATCTTGACTGCCTACGTCTAATTTCTTTGATCAGTTTACGATGTTCATTTGTTTCTTGTAGGACTTGCTCATCGGTGTTTCTGTCTATCCATTGTATTATTTTCATTCTCCACAGAAACCACAAGTTCACTGCCATTAGATGCTTTTCATCTTGTCTGCTAAATCTCCTCGTTTCAGATCCATACAAATGTACATTTTCCATGTAGCACTTCATCACGCTTTTTTCCGTTGCAATTGACATCTTTTTATTGGTTAGTATGTTTTCCATCTTGCAAAAAGCGATTCTTGTTCTAATCTCTTCAAGGCACATTGCCAGAAGATGTTATGACTATTCTGAGATTGTAATAACGATTCACTTCTTCTTCTTCTTCAGCGTTCCGAGCCATTGAGGTTCTTTGCTGCAAATACAATCCGTCTCCATTCGTCTCTCTGGTGGACCTTCTCTTGCCAGTCGTTGATTCCAAGTGCTTGTAGGTCTGTACATGTATTATCTCTCCACCGCCTTCTTGGTCTACCTCGGGGTCTACGGTCATTTATTTCCTGAGTGTAAGCGAGTTTTGTTTCCCTATTATCTTCCATTCTTTCTATATGCCCCAGCCATTGTAGTCTATTAGCCTTCATGATACCAGTGATTAGCGGGGACTTAAACAGATCATAAATGTCTTTGTTACTTCTTCTTTTCCACTCTCCACTTTGTGTATCCCTAATGGGTCCAAAGATGCGTCTTAAAATTTTGTTCTCAAAGGTTTGTAACAAGGCTTCGTCTCCTTTCGTTGTACTCCAGGTTTCAGAGCCATACAGCACAACTGGTCTGATCAGTGTTTTGTATATTGTGATTTTGGTGTTACGAGATAGCGCCTTTGATTTTAGTAGATGTTGTAGTGCATAGTATATCTTATTTCCAGAGTTGATTCTAGTTTGTATTTCTTCCCTTATGATGTTGGAGCAGTTGAAGATTGTACCCAGGTATTTGTATGTTTCCGTTCTTTTAATGGTCATATTATCTATTTGTATGTGGCCAGAGTTTCTAGCCATTCCGTCTCTTGAAATTACCATATATTCTGTCTTATCTTGGTTGATAACCAGCCCCATCTGTTGGGCTTTTCCCTTTAAGTGAGTCAATATTTCCAATGTCTTTTGTTCACTTTGCCCTATAATATCTATATCATCTGCATAACCAAGCAGCTTGGATGTTCCTCCAATATCACATTCCTCCTTTACCTTCCTTACAACTTTCTCTAGAGCCAGATTGAAGAGTAGCGGCGATAGTGCATCCCCCTGTTTCAAGCCAGATGTTATTTGGAAGGGGTCTGATTTCCTGCCTTTATATGTTACTATATTATAAGTATCTTCCATGCATAGTCTGGTCATGTTGATTAACTTCCTTGGTATTCCAAATTCCTGCATAGCATTCCATAGACTATTCCTATGGACACTATCATAAGCCTTTTTAAAATCCACAAAAATGTTATGGAGATCTCTTTTATATTCCCAATGTTTCTCGGCTATTTGTCGTAAGATAAATATCTGATCTATTGTTGATCTGTTTTGTCTAAAACCCGCCTGGTAGTCACCTAATATGTCTTCTGAATATGGTTTTAGTCTATTTAGTAATACTGCGGATAGTATCTTATAGCTTGTGGACAGTAGTGATATTCCTCTATAATTTCCACATTGGAACTTGTCTCCTTTCTTAAAGATAGGTATCAATAATGACTCTTTCCAGTCATGGGGTAATTCTTCTGTCCTCCAGATTTTTATTATTAGTTCGTATAGCTTTAGATGTAATGCATGGCCACCTGCCTTTATAAATTCAGCAGCAATTCCATCAGTCCCAGTTGCCTTATTGTTTTTAAGTCGTGTGATTACATATAGGATTTCTTCAAATGTAGGTTCTTCAATTTGTGGTTCGCATGTTAGAACCTCTTCCTGTGGGAAAATGTGACTTGGAGCTTCACAATTTAGTAATTCAATAAAATATTCTTTCCATGTGTTGCACATTTCCTCATTGGTATTTATCATATTCCCATTTTTGTCTTTTAAACCATATGTGTTTTGTTGGTGCCCTCGTTTCATTGACTTCAGTTCTTTAAAAAATTTTCTGGATTCATTTTTCTGGTGATTAGTTTCCATATCTTTGATTATATTACTCATATATTCTCGCTTCTGCTGTCTGACTATTTTTGTAGCCTCTTTACATTCATTTCGATAATGCTCTTCCTTTTGGATGTTATTGATGTCATTTAACCATACATGTCTGGCATTCTTCTTCCTAATGACTGCTTCTTCACATTTTTGATTGAACCATCTGTTCTTTCTATGCGTGGTTAACACACCGAGACATTCTTCTGCGGTAGACTTGTTTCAGAATATTTCAATTTACCGTATATTGCATTGTGATGACATGGTCAGGAAACAGCCTGGCAGGATGTACAATACAACATCAAGATATGATAAGAGTACAGCATAGCAGAATATTTTAAAACGAAGGCTCGGAAGAGATAGATACTATTAGAGATTGATTACCACCAACATTCATTGCGGAGATGGCCTTGAAAATCAAAGAACTCCGCTGAAGGTGAAGTAATCACCATCAGCCTTGTCGGCTGGCGTGGGCGATCATGCCTCTCCAGAAATTGCGGTCTCCGACGGCATGGATCAAACATGTGTTGCCTCCCTTCCGTGCCATGACACCAACGACTGTCAAGAATTTTCTCACACTGTCTTCTACTATCTCTCTTTCCACAAGTATTTCCGGTTGTCACAACATGCTCCAGTTTTTGTCTTCTCATAATGTGGCCAAAAAATGATAACTGCTTCTTTCTGATGTTTGTTGTCTTTGCAACTTAGCTGCGCTCAAAAAGGCCAGATTGCTCATTTTGACTGTCCAATGGATTTTCAGAATTCTTCTATAAAACCACGTCTCCAAGGCCTCTGTGGATTTTTGGAAATGCGGGGGGAAAAATGTTTACTAATTGTCCAAGATTCGCAGCCGCATGTTAAAAACTGGATCTATGTAACCTGCCGGCTTCCTGGCCTAGAGGTTAGCCACTTTTCTACGTAATCTCGTAAGTAACGTGACGACGGTGAGAATCAGCAGTGGTTCGAATCGCGTCGGTAACTTACGGGGTATGTGAGCCGGCCACTCAGAAAGCAATGGCAAACTACTGAGCGTAATCTTGCTAAGAAATCAACAATCAGCTGAAAGATGCTGATGTTGACAGCTGATGTCCTGTAAAGAATATGCAAACATATTTTCTATCTATGTAACATGCAAGAACTCTTTTGAAGGTGAAGTAGAGTTAGTGTAACCTCGTTTTCGATTAGTTTACCGCGTAGTCAAGGCAACATCATCGATCTGCAGTGTTTGTGTTTATAACGTTTGTTCACAACGTGGAGAAGATGAGTGGCGATACAGCAGACACGCTCTTTGATTTCCATGAGATGAGGCTCAGATCTGATAGCCACGGAGATGTGGCTAGTGAAGTGAGCTCATACAGTCGTCGAAGCAGCCTGTATAGTCATTTCAGCAGAAGCAAAGCCGGACCGTTTCTGGAAGGCAACTTAAGGTTGTTTGACATCATGTGAGTTCAGTATCCGGTACCACTAACCAAGTAATAAAAACGACGTAACAATAAATATAAAGGAAACAAAAACTAAGATTTTCCAATAAAGATAATAATATATTAATATCAAACCAATTTTGAAAATGACGGTGAATGAAAAGTCATTGACTGAGTCTAAACCAAACAGCTGATCTTGCAATTCAATTTAATGAATGGCAGAGAAATAATGACAGAGTGTGTGAGGCAAAATGCCAAACAATGAGAAAGATTTGGAATAGCTAAATCGACAATATCAAAGTTTCACATAACTGTCGTGTCCTCCTTTAAAGTGTCGTCCCTGGAGTGAGGAGAGTCAACACCCACATTATAATATTTTTTCCCTTATCAATATCCTGGAGAATCCACCAGCTTCCGTCCAACACACTCCATCAGCCCGTGGACACCTTTTCCTATCACTCTCTCACTGTCGTACTATGCCCCCCTTCTCATACTTCCCCAACGCAACATACTCAACAACTCTTGCTTCTAAAAATTAATAAAGATTAATTTATTAAAAGAAAAGTGTAACGTATATGAGACGTGTATGCGAAGAAAATGTGTGTCGTGTATTATAACATAAATGTATATGTCAGCCTTCAAAGTTCAGGATCATAGTGTACACATCATGGCAAGGATTACACGACATCACACGAGTCAGTACAATGGACCTCACTGAAGTCGTATCCTTCTCTCCAGACATGTCCTCCTCCAGGAGCTCTGATGACCATGAGATCTGAATCCCATGTAAATATATAATCCGTGGAAAATACTATTATTGTTCCTAACATAACGGTTCCTATTAGTTTATAGAAAACTAAGATCTCATAATTCCTGCACAGAGAAAAATAATGGAACACTGTCTCATAAACATATCGTTTTCTTCTTGCGAAATGTTCTGTATTTTCACTCTTAAACAGTCAATGTATCTATACACAAATGGCTTGCTTTATTCACTAGATATAGTCTGAAAGTTCTGATTTCCTTGATACGTGGAACAACTACACTTCAATGTTTGGTTTCATCTAATGTGAACATCAGCTCCTACTGATCTAGTTCCTCATGGGCTGAACATCCATCACTTCAGGTGTGTTAACGATTGGTATTCACTCATGTAGGATACATATACCATTTGGCTCCACCGAGCAATGTGTATTAACTTCTTCCATTGCGAAAGTTGCTGGCCCATCTCTCTACATCATAATTTATCCGGGATCGGATATTTATTGGTTCCGGGTTCTTCATTCCAACCAGAGGAAACCTGTAACATAAATCATACAACCGGTGATAGCCTCAGCGTCACTGATCTCTATTAGATGATCGTGGGCCATCGGCCTCGCTCAGAAAATATAATGAACCTACTCGGTCAGGGACAGATGACTGAACACATAGGTTATCATCAGGCCAAGACAAGAAAAAAAAAATCAACAAACAGAATGCGGAACCCCGCCCACCAGGGACACCTACGGGAATATCCCAATTATCCCTCATTACTCAATTCTCAACTAGTAAAGCTTATCAACACTTCACTAATCTATTCTCAACTAACAGTGCTAAGTATCACTCTAGTTTTAACCAGGCTACAATCTATATTAATTAGGCCTAAATAGACTATATTGACTACCTTATGCAAAACCGCCTCATTCCGGGATGGCTACTACACTTTGCCATAACGACACATGCTAGTTAATATTCAATTAATCTAACACTGTAGAGCTCTCCCACAAACACGTCCATCATAATCCACGGTTTTGGTCAACTCTATTTCTCCCAATCATGGTTTATGGCAAAACCTAAAATTGGTCACGTGACATGATTGATGTCCTGCAGGTGTTATTTGGGCATATCATCCATTGTCAAGAATCCATTTCCCCTGGCCTAGTCACCGTCAAAGCTGTCATCACTTGTTTAGACCTCCCCAACAAACTAACGAGTTACTGTATGATCCCAACAACAGTTTTCCCCAACAAGCTGCCAATCTTCTTTATGTCCGGAAACTATAAATTGACAGATGGACTGTTTTCTTCCGAGCTGAGTACTTCCGCTCTCAATCCAACCTGTTGATAAACTGTCAGGGCGATGCAGGGACCCGTCTCACTCACCACCTAGTGTTCCCAATCCGTCGACCAGATGTACATGTGCAGCTACAAATATTGTCCTGGGATTTTGACATCCGAGTTGTTTTTACTGTTAGTTAAAATAGTTGTCGCTGGCAGATAGTCCGTTTAATCAGAAAGCCTCTATAATAATCCACTGGTTAAACGCAAGGTTTTATTTTGTGACAACAACTCAACCACACTTGAACAGCTGAGCAACGAATTCAAACTACGAGACATCAAGTGTTACATTTACTGTACATTAGTGAGTGGTGAGTTGCATCAAAAGCGACATCACATCACTTGGGACATTACCATTGTTCTTCGACCTCATCTTCAACAACCAGTGAAGAGTCCCAATACTAGTGGGTACCAGCAGCAATCTGATTATGTTTCCGACTGGCCTTTCCTCAAAGTACCAAGTGTCAGCCAGATCCTCTTGTCACTCCCTGCTGCACAATTCTCTCCAGGCAATTATAGTATAGTGTATCCATTCTTCCACACTGTACACAATCACAAAGGGCCCTTACCATTTCTGCCTTATCGTGCACTAGTATCCTGCCCAGCAGTGCAGATCCAGCCAATTTATTCACCTGCTCTTTTCCCAATACACCAGCATGTCGCTGGGGAAAGATCCAACAAATGCTCTTTATCTTTGATTCTTTAAATTGAAGCATGCCACACTGCATAAAGCATACCTGTTTTCACCCTTCACAGCATGCTCTGTGAGGCCATTATAATTATGGACATGTGTGTGCTGTTTGTCCTCCAGCCAGCAGAACACCACAGTAACTACCTCCACCTCCATTCTCATACTAGATGTTGTATTATATGCCATACTGTTGTGCACTAAACTGTCCATTAACCTTCGATATGAACCCCCAGGCGTTTCTTTTTCCTCTTAGCACATAGCAATCTGTGTAGATGATTACATCCTCTGGGTGGGAATTGTGATTCAGTTGTTGCCTCTCCCATTCAGCGCTGCATGCTGGCCAGTCCCTGCACTCTCGATCCAGTATGCTTGGTCATAAATGTTACATTAGAGTTGTAAAATAAGACTTTTGTGTCAGAAATGTTTCACTAGAAAGTATAATATGACACTTATATGATTCTCCCCCAAAATAAAAGATACAGAACGCATGGGGAACTTTATGTACTGGAAGGCCCCGGTTAACGGCGGGATTACATACTTGGAAAACGCGACTTTAAGTGAAACGATGTATAGCGAAACACTATTTCCCATAGAATTAAATTAAATACAGTGTATTATGTAATGTTTATTTTGATAGTTATTGATATTTATTGGCTAACTAGAGGTGGGTTAGAGGGCGAGTGGTAGAGTTATTGAGACATAGAGACGTTGAAACCATGACTCTCCAAAACTATCAACACTACTAGTACTGTTCTCACCCACTTTCTTAGCTAGATTTTCATAGGTAGCAGACTTTGCTTTCTCTTGGATAACCATCTTGCTCACAGGCATATTCCATTGGTTCTGGTCTTCAATCCAGACGTCCAATAGCGCTTCCATGTTCTCTATAAGAGTACTTCTGGTACGAGTGATCATGGAAGCGCTCAAAAGGGTTACATTGTTAACCCCCTCTTTGATTTTGTCAGCACCTGCACGAATTGTCCTTATTGTAGTTGGAGGTAAATCATGGACTTTACGGATATCAACAGCCCGATCACCAGCCTCAAAACGATGTAACACATCTAACTTCACCTCAAGAATAACACTTTTCCTGGTTCTCTTAGAACCAGACACACAATCAGTGTGCGCTATGAACTCATAATTAAAATCCTGGGAAAACGCACTGCACAAAATGAAATTGGCAACATTAACGCAGCATAGCAACACAGGTGACGACATTATGGTGGAACAAAGCGACGTAAAGTGAAGTTACGTCCTAATGTGACAATGATGTTATAGCGAAATGACGTAAACCAAAGCGACATATAGCGGGGCCTTTCTGTATATTATAAAAACACAAAAACTTTTATCTACTGGCTATAGTATCTTGTGGTGTAGGGCAGGAGGAGCCCAAGGAATTAAGGCTGCCGTATATTGTAACATAAAAATAAATGTCAGTTATGAAAGCATTAGAGACCTGATAGTAGGCATTTTGATTGTAATGAATCAACAATTTCAAGACCATAATGTTTTGTTTTGTTTTTAATGTTGCATATACCTTAGAGGACGTTGCAGTGAGCACCAGCATTTTTCAGCTGCTGTTGATGTACTAGATAAGTTTTACGTTCAGTAGTTTGCCATTGCTTTCTGAATGACTGAATCACATACCCCCGTAAGTTACCAGCGTGGCGCGAACCGCTGCCGATTCTCACAGCAGCTGTTTTCCCCACGTGGATATACAGGGTTATGAACAATGTCGTTAACACCTTGGCCAGGGAGACCACCTAATG
The DNA here is from genome assembly GCA_963921405.1 of Cepaea hortensis. Classification (NCBI taxonomy): domain Eukaryota; kingdom Metazoa; phylum Mollusca; class Gastropoda; order Stylommatophora; family Helicidae; genus Cepaea; species Cepaea hortensis. The sequence goes on along the minus strand of OY992890.1, from coordinate 65,332,105 downwards.
GTTTATTTACACAATAATTGTATTGATAGCTGCCATGATTTTTCTTAAAATTAGTTTGCTTTCTAATTTTGTGTTTGTGCATCTTGCTCTTGAATAAACAGTTTGTAATAAAAATTTCATTGCTATAGTGGACTGAATCTACATGGCTTGTTTTCAAGCAGCTTGTTACTGTTTGGTTGTTTTGTCTCCATCTTCTGATTTCTTCTGTATTTATTGTTCCATGCTCTGATTGGCTGCTTTGTGCAAGTTCTTACTGATATTCTATTAAACAAAACTAAAGTCATCTACATTATTTATGTATCTTCAACTCTTGTCTTTTTTTTTTTTTTTTTTTTATTTCTCAAAAAATAATTCTTTAAGTGAAATAATCAGCCAGGCAGCAGAGTTTACTGTAATTACATTTTATTTCCATCACTTTTAAGTCTTGTTTCTGTATACTTTCAACCACACAAGGAAAACAGTGATATAAAAGCAGTGAATGTAGGTGTGTGTGAATTTTTTAGCACTACCTTTCTTAAAAGAATCTGACCAACCTTGACTATATGCATCATTATAAACATAAAGGGAGGTGATGATGATAATGATGCTAATAATATAATTTGGTACTGATATTAATGATGATGATGATGCTGATTAATGATAATAGTGTTGCATAAAAGTGAAATAGACAGGTTGAACATATACAGCATGGGTATAGTTGGTAGATATTGTGGTATGTACCGGCTTACTGTGCCTGATTAAACCAGGTTGTTTGTCCTCTCTAATATCACATGGCTGAGAGACTGACAGACTTTTGCATTACAGGTATCAAATCTCTGAGAAATTGTGGCAAAGGAAACTGATCACTACACTTAGTCATTGTATAATTATATTGTAAATGAAAATACATTAATTCACACCCTTTACCAGCGCCTACCTAACAATCCTTATTAACAAATTAGTTCTGTTAATTGACAGATAATTCTTACTGCACATCGAACCATTCAGCATAAGTGCTTGGGTCACCTCTCCAGTGCCTCCCTCAGAGGGTAGCAGCTGATACCAGTTCTGAGTTGGTTTAATTTTCTTCTTTGGCCCCCTGCATAGCATATTTTTTGTTTTCATATATCCTTTTAAGGACATTGCAGTATACACCAGCATTTTTCAGCTGCCGTTGATGTCTTGGCAAGTTTTACGTTCAGTAGTTTGCCAATGCTTTCTGAACGACAGGCTCACATACCTCCGTAAGTAACCAGTGTGACGCAATCTGCTGCCAAATCTCACGCAGTTGTGTTTCGTACGTGGTTATACAGGATTACGAACAATGTCCTTAACTCCTTCACCAGGGAGACCGGCCATAGCATATTAACAAAATGAAATATAAACTCTTCAACTTATCAATTTCTTTTATTAACTTTTTGAGAGGATTTTATCTGAGTTGGTGACTGAGTGTAAGGATACCAGGCTCACATCATGGGACATGGGTTCCAATCTTTGATAAGGCTTGGGACTTTTTTATCAGAGATAAAATAAACAATCTTGAACATAATCATGTGTGGCACAATCTCGGAAAAAAATAAAGATTGCACGATTTATTGCCTGGCATATTTCGCTGTATCTCATCAGGTACATACTGCAGAAATCACACAACATAATGTAATTAAATAAATCCTTCAAGCTGAATTATATAGCTATACTTCATCTTGAGTAATCCATGGCTGGCTACTCCAAAAATCACCATATGGTATTTCCAAGGGCTAAAATTTCTTGGCAGAAAAGTTTTTTAGCAAATTCTTTGTGTATCATGCAGTTAATAATCTAAGTCAGTGGCCATTTGGCACAGACTACAGTTAAAATGGCATGAGTTACTATTACCGTATTTTATGGACTATAAGACGCACCTTAAATTTTAAGCAATTTTTTAAAAAAATAACATTTTTACCATTTTTATTATTAGATTGCAAAGCCAGACTAAAAGTTTAGTACCGTCAGCACAACATGAAAGGACAACAGTGTAGTTCATTTTTTCATGTCCACTTGTTTTTATAGTTACAGTTTTAGCACCTTTCATGGCAACAGTTCTGTTACTCAGCACATCAAATGTCAAAGGAGTTTCGTCCATATTCGCTATTTGGCTTAGTTCCACACTGGTTTTCTTTCGATGTTGGATAATAAAGCGATGGAAAGATAATATTTTCTCTTCATACTCTTGTGGCATTTTCTGAGATATTTTGGTTTTGGTTCGCATGCTAAGTCCATGATGCTTCATAAACCTGTAGCACCAACCTACTCCACCCTTAATGTCTGTTAAGTTCAACTGTAGCGCTAGCTTATGAGCGTGTATTTGAATCATTTTTGTATTAATTCCAATGCCATTTTAACGGTGTCTTTGAATCCATTTCAATACATCATCTTCTAGTTTTGGCCATTTTGCATTCAGCCCTCTATTTGCACATTTAGTCTTCCTCATTTTTTTCAATTCTTCTTTACTAGCCCGCCAATCGCGAATGGTTTTTTTCTGTTGGTGGAGGACCGAAATGCCACTCAGCTGCTCTGTTTCCATGTTCTTCTGCATATGTTATTACTTTCAATTTATAGCCCGCATCATATGAATACCTTTTATTTTTTTCATTTAAAAACTAGCTACTAACAAAAATATTGTACTGTTACCGATAACACAAATCACTTTCAAGTCAAGTTTACTGGCACCGTAGACTGCGATGACGCATCATAGGCTAGACAATGTTCTGGGTTTGTGATAGCGGGGTGGGAGGGAGACAGTGTTAGCAATCTTGTGAATCTCCGCAACTCATGTTCGTCGCATTGGTGCACTGCTGCTGCTAGTTGAATCCAATATTGCCAGATAGAGATAGGTTTCCCTCGGCATCGAATATATGGCCATTTTTAAGACCGGCGGGAATTTTAAATCAAATACTGGACATTTTTATATTCATTTAGAGTATAAGATGCACCTGAATTTTGGAGGCAATTTTTTGAAGAAAAAAGTGCTTCTTATACTCCGTAAAATACGGTAAATTGTTAGACACATCTGGTTATTATAAATTACTGTCAACATGATGGAATTATTACTCTTCCAGTGAATGCAGAACCAGGGACAGGTGACATTTAATATTCACATTTGTATTTAGATATGGTTTCTATGTAGATAGATAGCCTTTACTAGAATAAGTAGAGTCCACGTAAACGATGAAATGTTATAAATTATTTCTTTTTATTTAATGGAATAATTTTAATGTAAAAAAGTAATCATGGTCACAGTAGTCTCATACCTTATAATTTTATGTTTCTCTCTTATTGTTTACATTGTTTAGTTTAATGTATGTTGTAAATCACTTTCACTAAATGTCAAAAAAGTGCTGAAATTTAAATCAAACCTGTTCTACTGGATGACAGTGAATATTGGAATGTGAACAAAGAATTAAGAACCTCATGGAGGCACCAAAAATGTGATTTCTAAGATGAATGTTGTGAATACCTTGGCTGGCCAGAGTAACTAACAACGATTTCCTGGAAGAGGATAATGAAAATAAAACATTATACGCAACTATAAGAAAGAAGCAAACTGTATTCTTTGGTCATATACTGAGAAGAGAGGTGTTGGACAACAACTGGAAAGATCAAAGGTAGAAGAACAGAGACACACGTGGATAAATGGTGCTTGATGAACTGTATTCTTTGGTCATATACTGAGAAGAGAGGTGTTGGACAACAACTGGAAAGATCAAAGGTAGAAGAACAGAGGCAGACGTAGATAAATGGTGCTCGATGGTTTAAATGATGGTATGGAGAAATATCATCAGTAGAAATGATACAGAATGTCAAGGACCGTGATCTGTGGAGAGACATGAACACCAAAGCTACTTGGCATGACATACAGTGATGTTCTTTAACTATTCATCCCTTTATGTTATTTCTTGTGCACTTATAATGTTGTACTACTGTAATGGTACTCATTTCTTTATGTTGTAATACAACAACAAAGTATTATCTAGTATGTGAGTTAAGTGTATAACTTCTACTTCAGATTCCTCTACCTTCAGTAGACATTGGCAGTCATGACTTTCTAATTGTCTTTATTATCTGATGTTTTGATAAAGTTGTATTGCTTAAATTATGTTTCCCAGCTGTTTACACGCTTAACATATCTTTCTCTTTCTTCATAGCCTCACTTGCCTTGTGTTCTCCTACATAAGGCCAGTATATCTATTCCACCCTTTCTATTGATGTGCATCATAAATTTCATTTGTCTTTTTCTTATGGTTTTAGTTAGCAGTCTTGTAACACATGCATCTCTCAATACCTCGGCATTATTCTTCTCTGTCCATGATATTCTCAACATTCTTCTCAAAAACCTCATCTCCACTGCCTCAAGTTTTTTTTTTTTTACCACTTTTCATAAGTGTTTACACATATGTATATCTGTATAATATAAGTATATTTGGTAGATGTGATTGGCACCATATAAAACAGTTATGACCAAATAAATGCCTATATAATGAATGAAACACATGCCTATGAACAATACAAGAAGTAGACTAAAGGTGGAAATAATAAGGACAAATAACCCTTTAAAGTTATTGCATCACATCAATATATATTGAATGTTTTTGTATTGAACACAATGCTTGTAGCAATATTCAGGGTGTTACCTGCTGCCTGAAAAGGATACATCTGTATCATCATGAAGTACACGCTTTGATATGTGTAGCTGTTAGTAACTATGAATAGGGTTTTGGTTTCATTTTGGTAAAGGATCATTTTAATTGCACTAACAATTAATGTAAGACTGTAGTAACCAAAGACATAAACAAATGTTTCATTCACCCTCACATCCTGCATCAAATATTGTGTCTTATTTTAAATGTAACCCAAATTTTATTAGTGTTGTTTTATTTGTTATTGCCTAATTCTGTACATTATTAGCATATGTATGTACAAACTTTGATCAGTAGAGTTATTAGGTGTTTTCAAAAGTCCAAATTCTTGCATTATTGGATAGATCTTGAACAATTAAAACAAATAAAGAACCTTTTTACAAGCCTTAATGTGCATTGGGCATATGTTACTAAATCCATACTTTTATAGGCCAGTCACCATTCAGTGGGTGATGTGGTCAGTATTACGCAAGCCGTCTTTACTTTCCAAGACATTTCCTGGTACCCACTGTAGGCTGGGTACACCTGAGAGCCCAGGTCAGTTGTAAAACTCTGCCAGAAGCAGATTCAAACTCTTGACCATCAGGCCAGTACCTAGCCACTATGCTACTGCAGCTCTTATCTCCAACAGTGTAATGCATTAATACCGTACTCAAGTCTCCAAATCAACTCTAAGTGAAGATATTCAATTTGTAAAGGTGTTGAATGGGAATACCCACTATTGCATGCACCATACACAGCCATCCAAGACAATACATGCTGGGCGCAAAGATGATTTTACATATTGAATATACAAAGTGAATCTACTTTTGCCGGTAAAGCAGACATCTTAGCCAGGTGATACATAGCACTGTCATGACACCCAAAAGCTTCCAGTTCTCACCAGATGCTGTCATTTTTACAACTGATCAGTATTAATTTGTTATGCATGTATTTTATTATTTGTGCCAACATTATACTTAATATACTGATTTTGTTTCCGATACATTTATTTTTCAACATCTTCTTTACGTAAGAAAAAATATTTATGAAACAAAGTTAACAGTTTTCCTGTTTTAAAACATGTGCTTCATGCTTTTATTTAATTGTTTGTGTATGTGTAAGTGCATTCACTTTCCATATACTGCACTTAATTCACACTAACAATTATAGTAATCTTACTTGAGGTCTGTTGGATGCATGTGACATTCTAATTCATTTATACTATATGCCTGATCCCATCTGGATATAAAAACAGCAATCCCAAGTTAGAAACATAAATCTTTTTGTGTTTCAGAAAATCACAATTTTAAAAGTGTGTTCACTCATTAAGTGGCTAAAGATGTGTTTTTAAGCTAGGCTGCATGTGCAAGTCAGAGTTAAATATTCTAAATATTATGTTAGATTTCATTTCTTTTCATTTATATAAATGTCCTAGTGCTATGAAAGCTCCTTTTGCCATTTTTATTTAAAGTATAACTTGTTGGTTCCAACTCCTGCAACATGTGAATTATTTATGCAATTTGTTATTGCTTTTTACCTTAGTAAACAATTTGCCAGCAAGGACACTGTCTAAGTTTCAAGGAACAAAACTCATATGCAAATGAAATGCTTGAGAAAAGCTGCCTGGTTAACAAGAAATGTCAGAATTAGAAATGATGACACTAAAGACACAATGAGTATCACTCCCTGGAATACATTTATAGATAAAGAGACAACAATTACAGTGGATTAGACATCTTGTGTATATAAAGTCCAATCGGCTATTATTTTTTACATAAAGCCAAAGATACTCTGGCTAAAGAGGTAGAAGCATCACAAACTGATTCTATCAAGGGTTTACAACACAAGCTTAGTGCGGTTTGACACTGTTTGTGAATAACAAGTAAAGGATCCTTTTCATGGCATGAAGTGTATTGGATATGTTGTGATCCCCATAATATTAGACCAATCAGCCCTTTATTGATAATGTAGTCAATATTAAGCCTGCTATCTTTACTTCCCAGAAAATTTCCTTGTACCCATTTTTGGTACAGTTGACCTTGGAGACCATGACACTAAACAATCCCTGTCTTGAAAGGGACTCAAACACATGACCACCAGGCCAGCAGACCAGTGTGCTAGCCATTGCACTACACCAGCTCCCCAATACATTTGGCTCAAGATAAAAACTCAACCACCTCCAACATTTAAAGTCAAATGCAGACCAATAGTTGTCATGCACATTGCTGTAGATAATAAATAGGTGGATAAGTAGAAGCCGGGATAGCGTATTGGCTAGGTGCATGTCTGCCGGGCCGATGGTTTTGCGTTCGAATCCGCATTGATGTGGATTTTTTAAACTGACCTGAGCTACAGGTTGACCCAGCCTAAAATAGATACCGGGAAATGTCATGAGAAATAAAGGTGGCCAGTGTGATATCGACCACAATACCTACTGAATGCTGATTGGTCTATACAAATATGGGTCTAGCATTTTATGCCCAATGAGCCTTAAGGTGTGTAAAAGTATAATTATCTTACTTTTTATTTTAATTAGACAAGTTATCTTTAATTAGATGAGTTATCTTTAATTAGATGAGTTATCTTTAGTTAGATGAGTTATCTTTAGGAGAAGACTTTTGCCCAATAACTAATAAAGTAATTTTGGAAAATTGTTGAATTTTTTTTTTTTACAGAGAACTGTCATCTGATGTTATGTGTTGTCGCTTTAATAGTGATGGGACACATCTTGCAGTGGGATTGTGTGATGGTACTGTAAAGGTATTTATAATAGCTGTTATAATAGCAGAAATACTGCAAATTTTATTACAAGTGCTATAATTCTAGTGACATTATTTATTGTTTCACCTATAACAAACTGACGCCGGCTTCGTGGCTTAGAGGTTATGACTTTTCTCCGTAATCTTGTATACTCTCGTCGGTAATGTCGCTTAAAAGTTGACAGGGTCGACTTCATTGCACCGGGTTTTATTCCATATGGCTCGGTCTCTTTCCGCAGTGCGGAAAGCGTCGCACAAAGCACGAACTCCGTAGCTTTTAGCGACGACCTACAGGAGTCTCCGAAGCATTTAACTCGTAAACCGAAGGGTGCGGCCCGGAATCGAACCCACAACCTTTGGAGCATGAGTCAAACGGCTTGACCACTTCGCCACTGAGACTCCCAAAGTCGGTAATGTGAGGACGGTGAGAATCAGCAGTGGTTCGAATCGCATCGGTGACTTGCGGGGTATGTGAGCCGGCCGCTCAGAAAGCAATGGCAAACTACTGAACATAATCTTTCCAAGAAATCAACATACAGCTGAAAGATGCTGGTGTTGACAGCGATGTCCTGTAAAGGATATGCCCCCCCCCCCCCAAAAAAAAAAATAACAAACTGTGTATTAAAATTGCTTGGGTTACAGAGAGAATTCACAATAATTAATAATAATTCAATAATGAAGAAACAAACAATCAGATTGCATAATTTATTGCCAAGCATATTTTATTGCATCTCATCATGTGCATACTGCATAATTCACATAAGTCCATTACAAACAATGAAAGTAGTCCTTTACTACAAACAGTGAAAATTATGCTTTACAAACAGTTAAATAATACTTACAAACAGTGAAATAATACTTTACTAAACTGAAAATTATGTTTTACAAACAGTTAAATAATAATTTACAAACATTTAAATAATACTTTACAAACAGTGAAATAATACTTTACAAACAGTGAAATAATACTTTACAAACAGTGAAATAATACTTTACAAATAGTGAAAGTGATCCTTTACGAACAGTGATCCCAAGTTAGGGTCAGGTATGATCTTTTGGGCATGGAGGTCTACCCTTGGATTGTCAAATGGATTGTGACAGTACTTTATGAGCATAAAATCACACTTTGCATGGGTTCATGGACTTCTGACCCCAGTACTGTTACACCTGGGCTGTCACATGGATCTACCATATCCCCAGTGCTCTTTAATGTATACATCAGCAAAGTCGCAGCTATTGAGGCACCAGGAATTGGTATAATCTTGACATTCACAGATGATGTGCTGGTGTACAGACAGGGAAGAGACATGGAAAATGTGGCTGTAGACTTATAGATGGCAGTAAACAGGGTGGTGGAGTGGTGCATGGACTCAGGGGCCATAATAAATCCAGTCAAGGCATCGGTTGTGTGGTATTCCCTCGACAATCAAATTGTGAAGACAGATGTCACATGTGTTATATTGAATGGATGTCCTCTCAGTAGAGAGAGTAAATTGAAGTACTTGGGTATCACCTTTGACAGGTGTTTGTCTTTTAAGGATCATGTGGAGGATTTGGTGGTGAAGGCTGGTAGAGGACTTAATGCATTGAGGGCAACAACCAAGGTAGAGCAGAGGATTCTTTATATAGTCTTTCAGCAGTTAATAATTTCAGTCATTGAGTATCGTTTGGGGCTGCTGACAGTATCAAAGAGCCAGCTTGAAAGGTTGGAGTGCATGCAGTATATGCTGTGCTGGTGATCCTGTGGTGCATGAAGGACACACCAATTATGTGCATGAGGCATATCCTTGCACTACCAAGAGTTGCTGCTGACAGGAACAGGGTCCTACAAGTCAAATGGTACCTGAGAATTGCTGCAGACAGAGATCACCCCCCCCTCCTGCATGAAGCCATGGATATGGTCAAGAGTCATAGACTGATAAGAGGGGGTTCCTCCGGATGGCACAGGCAGAAATATCTATTAGCCATGTGTGTGAAATAGAGAACATCAATCATGAAAAAGAGTGGGCTAAAGTACCGGAAGACATGCCGGACTGGTACAAGGTAATAGTAACACTGGGTCATGAGTGCAGAGAATGGGCAGCAGGCTGACAGAGTTTAAGGTGCAACAACTTATCCAGGTCAACACGCATCAAGGTTACATAGTGATCTAAACCAATAGGTCAGTGGTTGGGGTTTCATTGCGAAGGCTAATGGATGATACTTCAAAAAGGAGAGTCTGGCATATGAGACTATGGCCTTCAGCATGAGAATCACGGAGTATGCTTAGTAAGGTGGAGAAAGGAATGTTTCGTGTAGAATGGCTTGCATTGCTTCAGAGGTCACAGATTGTGAGAATTGTATGGATTTTCTTCCCTAGTTATGCAGGAGTGCAGGGGAATAAACAGGCTGATAGGCAGGCAGGGAATGCACTTCTTGGTGGTAGAGTAAAGAGGTGGTCGGAAACCTGTGGGACCTGGTGGAGAAAGTGAGGGAATAGACTGAGAACCCATATGTGGAGAGAATGATATGGCTGAGGATCGGCAGGGGTTCTGGATGAATTTCAAAACTGAGAGGGAAGACTAACAGAACTTTCAATCAGATGGCAGTTGGAACAATTAGCAGTATGATTCTTCACTGGCTAATGAACGAGGGGACGGAGCACGTGTGGGAATGTCCTGAGTGCAGAGATGTCAGTTCTTAGCTCCCCCGGGAAGGTTAACCCGGTCAACAAATGCCCGCAGAAGTCGGATGTGTCGGCCTAACGGCGCAAGAACGCAGCTCTGCTGTAAACAGGCACAACGCAATCACATCCACACAAAAAACTCCGGATGAACGCAGAAGAAGAAGAAGAAGTTCTTAGCTCAACTCAACTCAACTCAAACAGTGAAATTGATGCTTTGCAAACAGTGAAAGTAATGCTTTACAAACAGTAAAAGTGATGCTGTTCACAAAGGAAAGTGATGATTTACAAGCAGTGAAAATTGTGCTTTACAAACAGTGAAAGTGATGCTTTACAAATAGTGAAAGTGATGATTTACAAACAGTGAAAATTATGCTTTACAACCAGTGAAAGTGATGATTTACAAACAGTGAAAATTATGCTTTACGAACAGTGAAAGTGATGATTTACATGCAGTGAAAATTATGCTTTATAAACAGTGAAAGTGATACTTTACAAATAGTGAAAGTGATGATTTACAAATAAACAAACAGAATTTAAAATCATAACATTCAGCTTTCTTATACATATTTCCCAATTATAACAAATTTATTTTATCTTTTGTTGCCTAATTTTACTCAATGTTTCAAAGCATGATTATTATCTATGTTTAAAATATCTCCTCCTTGGTTCTGTCGCCCTGCTACTGAGTGAGTTGGTGGCGTGATACTGTGAGCTGTGAATTTCACACGGAATGCTTTCACATCTGTCCGCGGTTGATTGTAGCGTGAACTGCATGTTCGGAACGATGGTAGCCAGCTGTTGCTGAATTGACTGGTTTGCCTTTTCGGTTCACGAGTGCATTTTTCAGGAGACTCCTGGGAGTCGTCGCTGGAGCTATGGAGTTCATGCTTTGTGTATCGCTTTTGGTGGGTCGCTCTGTGGAAAGAGACCAAGCCATATGGGATAAAACCTGGGTCAATGAAGTCTTTCTGGTGACTGCCGATTCCATTGAAGATTAACTGTATTTTTGTGTTGGCATTCTGACGGCAGAATTATGCACAGTGTACCTATGTGGGCTGTTGGCTTGCCGATACTTCTGTCTATTCCATTGTCCACATAGGGCAGTGAGGAGCATTTGTGTGATATTCACTGGCACAGGAACGGAGCATAATGGGGACGACCCGTTGCCATGAAGTTGGAACTGCGACTAACTAACTAACTAAAATATCTCCTCCTCCTCCTCCTCCTCCTTCTTCTTTTGCCTTCTATTCCCCCACTGGGAAATAGACTGTCAATCAACTCACTGCAGACCAGGCACCAATTAATGAATGTTTGTAGTCTATTTGTAAAATATATTAGTAGCTAATTATGTCTTCATTTAGCATATATTAATGGTTAATGAACTCTTACTGTGGGTGCCAACAGATATATAACCCCATGACCTGCCAGCAGTTATACGTGCTACAAGATGAGGACACAAACAAAAGCAGACTGCCTGTCACACAGATCAGATTCCGTCCGTACATAGAAGGAGAGAAGACAGAATACAGCCACATCATCATTGCTTCCTGTAACTATATCATTCCATGAATTTGATGTTTGGTCTGTCTGCCTGCCTGCCTGCCTGCCTGCCTGCCTGCCTGCCTGCCTGCCTGCCTAGCTGTCTGTCTGTCTGCTTATCTCTCTCACTCTCTCTCTGCCTGCCTGCATGCCTATCTGTCTGCCTGTCTCACTTTCTAACTCTGTCTGTCTCTCTCTCATGATCATCCTCTATCTATCTGTCTATGTCTGTCTGTCTACCTGCCTGCCTGACTGTCTGCTTGTCTCTTTCTTTCTCTCTCTCTCTCTCTCTCTCTTCTCTCTCTCTCTCTCTCTCTCTCTGTCTGCCTGCCACCCTACCTGTCTCTGTCTCTCTGTTTCTCTTTATGTCTATGTCTGTCTGTCTGTCTCATTCTGTTTCACTTTCTGTCTCTGTCTGTCTGTCTGCCCGCCTGCCTGTCTGCCTGCCCGCCCGCCTGCCCGTCCGTCTGTCCGTCCGTCTGTCTGTCTGTCTGTCTGCCTGTCTGTCTGTCGACCTCTCTCTCTGCTTTAAATGTCATCTTGCAATAAATGCTACCTCCCACCATTAACTGCATGCCTTGACCTATGACATGAAGTTAGCCTTTGACCCTTTCTTTACATAGCTTGTCTATCCTCACCTGAGACACACATTTAACAACTAATCAATGACATTGTAAAGATAACAAAACACTTACAAATTTAAAGTTGTTGCCCGTCAGGGAAACAAATGGACTGGATGATTTACATTGTTTATTTTGTCCAAATTATATTTTTGCCAGTCCCCCTGGCCTAGGGATTAACGTCTTTCTCCGTAATCCCGTATATCCACGTGAGGAACACAACCTGCGCGAGTATCGGTGGTGGTTCTTGCCGCGTTGGTAACTTAGGGGTATGAGAGCCGTTCGCTCAGAAAGCAATGGCAAACTACTGAGCGTATAATCTTGCCAAGAAATCAACAATCAGCTGAAAGATGCTGATGTTAACAGCGATGTCTTGTAAAGGATATGCGAACAAACAAACACAAATTATATTTTTATTTCATCTTGCACACCAAGACAGTCCCCATAAAGAAAGTACTTGGTTGGGAGGTATTTCTCAACACTGATATATAGAAGCCCCTTCCTCCAGGGATCAACTGACCTGAATGCTAGTGGCAGGACTTTAGAGTTAGAAATAATCGTTCAATGGATTCACCAACTAACCAACCAACCAACAAGCCATTACGCTATATTTGGGATGTTTTAGGTTCATATTATCAGTGGTCAAATCAGAATGCCACAGATAATAAATATGGTCATGTTATGCTGGCTGTCTTTATGTTTCCCACATCCCTGGCACCTATTTTATAAGGCTGGGTGAACCCTAGAAACATGACCTCATATGTCATGACTTAGACAATGTGAAGGCCTAATACATCAATATCAGCTGGTCTCCCTGGCATTGGGGTTAACGTCTTTCTCCGTAATCCCGTATATTCTCATGAGTAACGCAGCTGCACAAGATTTGGTAGCGGATCGTGCCGCGTTGGTTACTTATGGGGGTATGTGAGCCGGTTGCTCAGAAAGCAATGGCAAACTACTGAGCATGATCTTGCCTAGTACATCAACAGCAGCTGAAAGATGCTGGTGTTGACTGCAACGTCCTGTAAGGGTTATGCAACATTTTTTTTTTAAATTTTGTTTTTACAATGTTTCTCATAAGGGTAGTTTAAAATTAGCTTGCATATGGCCAACCCTTAAGATATTTCCCATGTGAGAGAGGGAAAATTTAAGTTTGTTTTTCTTCTTGTGTGCTACATTACATCTAATGAGGTTGTTTGAAAGTTGTAACTATATTTTGCTGCAATTTCAACTTAAATACTTTAAGGATTGTTCCTCTGATTCTTGTTGTAGTTACACATTATCAAGCTTAATCCTTTTTCTAAAAATAGCTTTGTACTTTTAAAAAAATCCTTATTCTCTCTTATGCATCTCTTTAATCTTAATTTTTTCTGCTTTTGGCTTTCATTTGTATATTTACATACATTTATGTATGTTGCATATAAATATGTTATTTTACTATATATTCACCCCCCCCCCCTCCCCCCCCCCCCATGTGTTAATTTTCTTCATTACTTAATTCATCAGCAATATGATGCAGTAAGCATTAAAATCAACTCATTTATTATTCATTTTCCTCTGGATATTGGGTTAGAGTCAGTTGACAATTAAATATCTAAGACCCTTGAAGGAAACACCCACCTAGGCCTAATCCCAGCCAGTCTGTATGTGCTGTATTGAATCGTGGCCTGGTTACATTTTGATTGGCTTCCCTGCAGACGTAAATTTCCAGTACTGGTCTTGCACACCCTGCTGGTGAGCCTGGAAAGAGAACAGAGAACTGTACGAGACAGTCCCCATAAAGATAGTACTTGGTTGGAAGGAATTTCTCTACACAAAGCTGACTCCTGTATATGGAAGCTCTTTCCAGGGCTCAAATTACCTGAATGCTAGTGGGTGGAACGAGTTAGAAATAATCGTCCAATGGTTTCACCAACTAACCAACCAACCAACAAGCCATTAGGGTATATTTGGGATGTTTTAGGTTCATATTATCAGTAGTCAAATCAGAATGGTCATGTTATGCTGGCTGTCTTTATGTTTTCCACATCCCTGGCACCTATTTTATAAGGCTGGTTGAACCCTAGAATTAGACGTAGACAGTCAAAATTTTGTGGACATGTTATGAGAAGAAATGGATTGGAGAACTTAGTGACAACTGGCAAGATCGAAGGGAACAGACCAAGGGGAAGACCGAGAAGTAAATACCTGGATGGCTTGACCACAAGGCATGGTCAAGACAGGAACACTGAGCTGATCCACGATACTGGTGATCGAGTGAAATGGCGAGCCATGACCACCCACGCTTTCCGGCATGGCACATGATTGATTGATTGACTGAACCCTAGAAACATCACCTCATATGCCATGACTTAGACAATGTGAAGGCCTAACACATCAACCCTACCGACAGAGTAAACTGTGAGATGACTTTTATCTGTTAGAACCTATAACTGTTATGGTCAGAAAAAAATTCCACAACTGAAATACTGGCACCTGGCCGTCTTGGCAGACTATAGTTTGTTACACTGTGCTTTAAAAAAGATATAATAACTACAACCCATGGCGGTAGAAGACCAGGAATAGAGTTATACCTCTCCTTAGCACAAACTGGGCTGAATTGTAGAGACCATATGTTGCAAACTGAAATATGATATTAGAAAAATAGGTACACTGCTGTAACTCCCTGACTCCTATTACAATCAGTCACATTATGGTATCAACACATTTCTGTTTTCCCTCAGATGCTTCTGGGCATGTTAAGTTTTGGCATTACACGTCTGCCAAGTGTTTACATACTATGACCGAAGGTAGACAAACTTTAGCCCTTACTATCAATCCAGAGGGAACGCACATCCTCACAGCTGGGTCTGATTCGAAAATACACATGTATGATATTGAAACAAAGCAGAAAATTAACACAATGGAGCCAAGGTGAGGGCTATTTGATACGGCTAAAGTTAATATATTATTTGATAGATGTCTTATTATAATTTATTAACGTTAATAACTAAGCATTTTCACACAAAATATGTATTGCAATATCTTGTCATTTCTACCGTTTCTTATACTAGCAGCTTTCTGTCTGTGTTCCAATTGCTTATTTCTTACATTACCACCATTATCATGTGTCCTGCCAGCTGGCATAGGCATTCATTATCTCCAAGATCTCAGAACTTGGTGTTCTGAATAAAATCTGTTAATGATATTCCTCAATGCCTCCGGCATTATTTCTTTATCTGCCGCTGCCTCTTCCACCACTGATTTTTCCAGTATCCATATTTCCTCTCTTCTCATTACATGGCAAAAGTCACATAACATTATCTTATGTTATTTCTTCAATTGTATAGGCAGTCTTATGTTTCCATTGGTGAATTGAAGACAACAGGTTAGGTGGTTATCTTCTAGTCCTTGTCTGCCATTAGCACTGTTGGGAGATTTCTATCCTTTGGCAGGTGTATTTCATTGAATGAACGTATTACAATATTGTTTATAAAGGTTAATTCTTGTTTTTTATCATTCTTCTTTGAAATTGCTTTAGAATAATTTTTTTTTTAAAGTGAAGAACAATTTTATGATAAATTTGGCAATAACCTAAGATTAATAATTTGTAAAATAATGTTTGTAACCAATATTAGCATTTCTGATTCCATATCATGGCTTATTGTTTAAATGTAAGTCATATGCACAAATACAGTATTACAGCTTGTGTTAGATAGTCAGTAATTGAACTTTCCCAATAAGTCAGTCATCTGGCTTTCCAAATGTCAGTTACACTAGTATGGATTATTCACATTTGACATCATGTTGTGCCACGAGAGACAGTGCCGGTTCTAACTTTTTCTGTAACATTGGTCCTCTGTGTTCTTGTTCAGTAAGACTGCTATACATCTTCTGTACAACTCTGCCCACCCATCCAACAATTGATCACTCTGTCAACCTCTTCCTCTAACACCTTCAATTTTTTTGGCTATCACAACATTCCCAGGACCTTCTCTTCTTATATTGTGAATTAATTATAGTGATTATCTTGCTTGATGTTGCGCAAAAAATAACTATCAATGGCCAAGAACAATATGATTATTCTCAAATACACTGGTAAGATAGTAACGGAAAGATCTACCTACTACTTATATAAATATTGTATTGTTTTTTTTAATGATTTTCAGATTCTTTAAACATACCATGTCTTGTTTCATAAATAACAAAAATTACCAAATAATATCTGTTGACATGGGGAATCAGTTTCATGTACTACATAATATAAATCTTATTGTTTTTAGTAGAGGTACACATATGTTTAGCATACTTAGTTCACAGTCATGTCAGAGCATCTGTATTGCAGTCCTAACAGAAATAATAAAAACTGTTTTCAACAATCAAGTACAGAACTGATCTTATGCCAGGGTTGCCTTACTGTGTGGAAAAGCTGGTTAAAGAAGTGTGTGTCTAGCTAAAACATTGTTAACCAAAGTCTGTCATTTTGTATATTTTTTGCTGTTACCAACAACTTCACATTTTGTTACATGTAGTGAAATTCCCACTGCAGGGTATGCCATCTTGCAATATTTATTTGAAAGAGTCATTGAAGACAATGACCATTAAAAGAATGGAAACATACAAATACCTGGGTATAATCTTCAACTGCTCCAACATCATAAGGGAAGAAATACAAACTAGAATCAATTCTGGAAATAAAATATACTATGCACTACAACATCTACTAAAATCAAATAAGCTATCTCGTAACACCAAGATCACAATATACAAAACACTGATCAGACCAGTTGTGCTGTATGGCTCTGAAACCTGGAGTACAACGAAAGGAGACGAAGCCTTGCTACAAACCTTTGAGAACAAAGATTTAAGACGCATCTTTGGACTCTTTAGGGATACACAAAGTGGAGAGTGGAAAAGAAGAAGTAACAAAGACATTTATGATCTGTTTAAGTCCCCGCTAATCACTGGTATCATGAAGGCTAATAGACTACAATGGCTGGGGCATATAGAAAGAATGGAAGATAATAGGGAAACAAAACTCGCATACACTCAGGAAATAAATGACCGTAGACACCGAGGTAGACCAAGAAGACGGCGGAGAGATAATATACATACAGACCTACAAGCACTTGGAATCAACGACTGGCAAGAGAAGGTCCACCAGAGAGATGAATGGAGACGGATTGTATTTGCAGCAAAGAACCTCAATGGATCGGAACGCTGAAGAAGAAGAAGAAGATTGAAGACATGAAATTGAGAAGAATAGTTGATACTGAAGAATGTTGTATGAAAAATTAATAGTAGAGAAGAATGTAATATAGCATGTAGAGTGAAGAAGGTTGCATTAAAATTTTGTTGTGAAAAAGATTGATGTATGAAATATTGATAGTGGAGAAAGGATATCACATGAAACATTGGTAGTAGAGAGGAATGTTGTATGAAAAATTGATATGATAATGGAGAGAAATGTTGCATGAAAAATTGATCGTGGAGAGGAATTTTGTATGAAAAATGTATATGAACAACACTGAATGTTTTAGCGATGCACACGATGTCATGGACGGACACAGGTTTCGAGTGTTTGCTCTACAATACAACCCAAACCATCCACATGTCTTCATCTCTGGAGGATGGGATGACACTGTTCAGGTAACTATTTCTGTGAGGATGTCCTGAGGCCATGATAGTATATAGGTTAGTGAACTTGCCTGCCAGCAAAGTGATCTGGGGTTTGATCTCCATTAGTAATGCGTAGCAGTTTATAGTCAGCTGAACCCAGTCATCTGTAACATTGGTTACAAAATAGTTAGTTGCATGTCCTTTACAGGAAATCAAATTCAACCCCAGCATTTTTGGGCAGTTTGTGATTTACTAGACAATTTTACATTCAGTAGTGCACCAATGTCCTCTGAATGACCAACACTCATTCCATTGTTAAATATCAATGTAAGGTAGATGGTTCCAAATCACCAGCAACTGATTTTGAGCCTGGCATGCAGGATTGTAAAACACTGTCACTACCTCTTAGCCATAGAGATTTACTTGAGGAAAAGCACAAGCTGGCAGCAAAATACTGACCACATTTTCCTTTCTATTTTGCATAGACATGGCCCTAACATGATATCTTTACGATGCCTTATAGTTCATGCCATGTAGTGCTCATGATCATGTCTGTCCATGACCTTCTGCCTTGTGTACTTCCAATTATTTCTGATACTGATGTTCTACCATGCCAACAATGTCACTGTCAAACATTTTCTCTCTCCCCTCCAACTTTACTGTTGTCACGATGCATTACATCTTGACCCTTCTCATGGCGTGCCCAAAGAATGTGGAATAGAAAGAAAAAGCAGCGGCTGCAGCAGGATATAAAAATATGAATTGGAAACAAATATATGTATATTAAGCTCCTGCGAGAAGAAACATACTAAACATCAACACGTTGCACATACCTTACAAGGAGATCCATCGTATCCCGAAATACAGGTGAAAATCCGAAATCAGAAGCACTCAGTAAATATATAAAATGAATAATAAAATAAAATACACACAAATGCGTACAATACGACACACAGGAAGGCCGACGTTTCGATTCTCAGAATCTTTGTCAAGGACAGGACAACACGGATAGATAGGACAACAAAATATAAAAAAGCACAAAACAGAAAAGCACAACCACTACGTATCCATGTGGGAGCAGAAAAGGCAGATTTGCGGCAAATCGTTTCTTCTCGCAGGAGCTTAATATACATATTTGTTTCCAATCCAAAGAACGTGGACTGTTTTCTGATGCAAGTAACCAGTTCTCCGTGTGAGTTAACTTCTTTCAAGATTTCTTCCTTATGCTTTTTATTCTTCCAGGGTGTTCTCATCATTTTTCTGTAAAACCACATCTCTGCAGATTCACTAGTCTGTTAATTGTCCATGATTCACTTCTGTACATCAAAATGCATTAGTGGTATTTAAAGGTCCTTTATTTACTTATCATGTGCTTGTTACTGTGGTGTTACTGCCTACTCTTGCAGGCCTCTGCCTGGCAAATCAAGATTGTATACATATATTTATGTCAAATACTCATACGTCTAGACTCAGATTGATCTTATCTGCCCCTTCCAAACCTATTCTGGAATTGGCAGGATCTTCTTTGGTGACAACGGACAAACAGGATATCACAAGAGCACTTGGAGCTGTCACTGAATCCTGAGTTACAATGAGTGATTTGACAAATAAAATTAAAGTGAAATTGGTCAGCTTTACCAGAACACAATCAGAAGTGGTAGAATGGACATTATAACTAGAAACCCTGAGTGGACACACAAACAACAGACATACACTGATACAACTACATACAAACAAGAACACAAAAGTCATTTCGCTGAATTACCAGAGTCATCAGGATCAGTGTTGTTTTGTTGATTGGTGCACTGATGAACGCTTTCTAGCCACATTGTCAATTCTTTCACTTGTGATTGTGTTCTGGGAAAGCTAATTAGTTCTACTTTCCTTTGTTTTATTCATTGTTTTTGTATGGCTTTATTGTAGTTCAGCCCATTTAATTTCTCATCCTAAGTTAGAAGAGGCATGTCAAGTCAACAACAAATGTTACTTCGTTGAGCCATGATGGGGATTTCAAGTGAGCTTGTGTGGCATAGAAGACAGATCAAAGGCACAGAAAAAGAGATGGATAAACTCAGCAGTACATGGACTGACTCCTTGCTTCAGGGTCAGTGAATCAGAGCTGATGAAGATCCTAATCAACCTCCAAATGGTGGTCATGGACACTGTATTATTATAGTCTGGCTGAGAGAGTAAGGTTTGAAAGAGAACTGAAATATAGCCCCAATTAATGCAATGCTGAATCACATGAATTTCATTGGACAGAAAGGAGAACATATCTATCTGGTAAGGATCCAGTATTGAAAAAGATTGGTTATTAAGACTGTCATGTGTGTATTTAACACATGAAGTTTATTTTTAACAAATTACATAATTTCTTTGTGACTATCTAAACAGTATTTCTTTCTGTTCACAGTATTGGGACGACAGAAAAGTTCATTCAATCAAGTAAAGATATGTTGTTTGTTTTAGTTGTTCATCTCTACACTAGTTGGTCCTCTCTGCTCTACTTTTTCCTCTCTGCTCTAGTTTCTACTCTAGTTTTTCATCTCTATTTTAATTGTTCCTCTCTACTCTAGTTCTTCTTCTCTATTCTAGTTATTCTTCTCTACTTTGGTAGTTCCTCTCTACTCTAATTTTTCCTCTCTATTCTAGTTATTCATCTCTACTCTAGTTTTACCTCTCTATACTACTTACTCCTGTCTACTTTGTTTGCTTCGCGTTATACTTTTTGCTCCTTTCTACTTTAGTTATTTCTCTCTCCACCACTTACTCCTGTCTTCTTTAGTTGTTTCTCTCTACACTACTTACTCCTGACTACTTTACTTGTTTCTCTATATTACCTCCTGCCTACTTTAGTTGTTTCTCTCTACACTAATTTCTCCTGTCCACTTTAGTTGTTTCTCTATACACTGCTTCACTTGCTCTCTCTGCTTCAGCTGTTCCTCTCTACACTACGTGCTTCGCTCCACTTTAACTGATCCTTTCAACTAATTCTTGCACTCATACCTTGCTGCACACTATTACTCTTTCTCTTCTCTATTGTAGTTGTTTCATTCTACTTTACCTGTTCATGTATTGTGCAGAAGAGATAAGAACATATTTATGATTAGGTGTTACAAGAACTATATATATATTTATGAAAAAGGGATCTCTTATCTTTATTTGAAAGCTGCAAAATAAATTGGAAGATAGTATTCATTTTATAACATAATTTCACGACCGTTGTATGTGTGAACTAAACACACAGATACACATTATAAAGTTACTTTTCTCCATGTTTAAATAGCTTTATTACAAGTGCATTAATACATCTCAGATTATACATGTTCCACGTACCTAATACAATATTTAAGATATGTGCCATACATCATCATAACTGGTAACTCACTGACTGACTGGCACCTTGTCGTCTTGACAGATGATAGTTTGTAAAATGGAGTTATACCTCTCCATAACACAATGTCTGGGCTGAATTTAGAGACTGTGTGTTGCCAATGCAGCATGATTCCTCTCTTGGCCTGTCTAGTTTACCTAGTTTACTCCAGAGGAAAGGTAACATCAATACGTCTGGAACAAGACAAGCTGCAAAAGCTGCTGGATCAGCAAAGCAATACTCTAACTGTCCGCCTGTCGGAGCTTCCATCCTAAACCAGTTGCTGACCAAGGTTTAGGGCCTGGTCTGCCCTGCCATGCCATTTAGTCTTTAGGTGCATTTCCTCGCACTTGGGTAAGGCTTGTACCCTCCCAATTGCACTCCAATGCCCGAAGCCGTTGGCATAATGTGGGGTGTCAGATTTGGTGAGCACCGCCCAACATTCGGTGCTAACAGAAAGTAGGTAGTACCGTCTACTGTCATACGGTTGCTCAGTCATATCTGACTAAGACTTGACACACAATTGGTAATTGCTCAATTAGTTTTTCATAAACATTATTTGTTTATTGTCTAAATCCTTCATTAACTCATTATAAACCAAGAAAATACCTATACATTGGTAAGATAACTCTGCCAACACATTCAGTGTTCTAAGGACAAGTATGTGATGGGATTATGAATAACTACCACCAGAAATGGAATCCAGTGGACTCTATTGAAACAGCCTGATGATCTGGACAATCAATCAATCATGTGCCATGCCGGAAAGCGTGGGCGGTCATGACTTGCCATTTCACTCGATCACCAGAGTCGTGGATCAGCTCAGTGTTCCTGTCTCGTCCATGCCACTTGGCCAAGCCATCCAGGTATTTTCCTCTCGGTCTTTCTCTTGGTCTGTTCCCCTCGATCTTGCCAGTTGTCAATAAGTTCTCCAATCCATTTCTTCTCATAACATGTCCAAAAAAATTTGACTGTCTTCGTCTAATTTCTCTAATCAGTCTACAATTTTTATTTGTCTCCTGTAGTACTTGGTCATTGGTTTTTCTATCTGACCATGGTACTCTTTGCATTTTCCTCAGAAACCACATTTATGTAGCCATCAAATGTTATCTGGACACCCGTTGATAAATCTAGATAATAGTTTAACTAGAAAATCCTTTCTTTGGAATCCACAGGGCAAATGAAATAGATTCTCTAAACATACTCAGGGAAGAGAATCAGAGACAGAGATAAATAAAATTGGAGGGTCATGGAGGAAGCTGCAGGAGATATTAAACATAGAACAGCTTGGCGGGAGTTGGTTTTGGGCATGTGCTTCAATAGGGGATAAAGGGAGGCATAAGATGAAGAAAAGTATGTGATCTCTTTCAATTAGCCAGTGAGACTCTATGAATGTGTTTGATTTAAAAACAAAATTAGTTGCATATCCTTTACGGAATGTTGCAGTCAACTGCTTATTTTTGCAACTGTTTGTGATTTCTTGGCACATTTACGTTTAGTAGTTTGCCATTGCTTTCTGAACAACTGGCAGTCACACCATTTCATAAAAGAACCAACACAAGCGGTCTGCTGCCAAATCACCCGCAGCTTTGTTTTGAATGCGGTGTGCCAGATTACAGATTGTGTCCGTAATCTCTTTGCCACAGGGCCAATGTGTTTGTTAAAGGGAAGAAAATAAAATAAAACATTATCAGTTATTTATAACACATTGGTAAGGCAAAATGAGTCAGTGCCATGGAGGAAAATGATTTGTCCAGCTTACAGTTTCACACAGACTTCATTAGCTGACCTGGGTAGTTGATGAGAATTAACATCTGATAAAATCTGCCATTTTGTCTCTCCAGAAAGTTCATCGGTCCTCACCTGTGTGGTGATGCCCTTGATATTGATCCAGTACACAACCATATTCTCACTGGATCTTGGCGCAAGTCACATGTGTTACAGGTATAAGTCTGTCAGCCTTTAGTAGAAGTGTGTTAGTGTATCTATTGTGTAATTAATGGGCAGCATTTACATTGTCTGATTATGGAAGTTACAACTGAAAATGGAAGTATTTTCATTTATTCTGGTAGAGATGTCGGAGGCCAGAGTGGAGTGGCATTTTGTTTAGATAAGACAACTGCAAAAGCTTTAATGGGATATAATCCAGTTAGTGATAGAATCCTCACTATTAGACTTAAAGGCCGTCCAAAAAACACAACTCTCATACAGATATATGCACCTACTTCAACAGCAGAGGAGGACGAAATTGAAGATTTTTACAACACACTACAAGACACATTAAATCAGATTGGTCATAATGATATAGCAATAATAATGGGAGATTTTAATGCAAAAGTAGGTGCAGGAAGAGCTGAAAATGAGAGACACGTTTTAGGAAAATTTGGATTAGGAAATAGAAATGATGCAGGTGACAAATTAATTGAATTTTGCACAGAAAATGAGTTAACGATAGCCAACACACTTTTTAAACAACATCCAAGAAGACTCTACACATGGAAGTCTCCAGACAATTTTACCAAAAATCAGATAGATTATATTTTAATACAAAGAAGATGGAGATCAAGCATAACATCTGCAAAAACCCTACGAAGTGCAGACTGTGATACAGATCATCAGTTATTAGAAGCAGATCTGAAATTAAAACTCAAAAAGCTTATCCGAGGACCAAGGCCACTTCGTTTTGACCTCACAAAAATACCAGACGCATACAACATAGAAGTTAGGAATCGCTTTGGGGTCTTGATGTCTGTACAAGAAGAAATGACACCTGATGAACTGGCAGTACAAGCTAGAGATATCTTGATAACTGCAGCCAGAGATTTCATTCCGACCAAGAAAAAGCAACTTAAGCCATGGATCACATCAGACACGTTAGAATTAATAAAACAACGAAGGGAGCTGAAACAAAAAGGAGATGAATCCGATAGCAGGATGAAGTATAAATCTTTAACTCGAGAAATAAGAAAGAACACAAGAAAGGACAAAAATCAATATATACAAGATTTCTGTACCAGAATAGAGCAATATCATAAGGCTGGAAGAGATTATGAAATGTTCAAAGAAATGAAGTTATTGACAAGAAATGTTCAACCTCAATTGAATGTTATCTGTGACAAGATGGGAAATACCTTAACAGAATCTAGACAGATTCTAGAAAGATGGCAGGAGTACTGCAGTGGAATGTATGATATGAGTGACAATGAGGATATGAATGAGATACATGAGCCAATGACAGCAGAGACAGAACCTGAACCCTCATTAGATGAAATTGCTTGGGCTATAAGGAACCTGAAGAATGGTAAATCACCTGGATGTGATGAGATACCAGCTGAACTAATTAAAGCAGGAGGAGAAGAAAGCATACACATATATCATGCATTATGTACAAAGATTTGGAAACATGGTATATGGCCAAAAGATTGGAAGAGAACTATCTTCATTCCAATACCAAAAAAGGGCAACCTGAAATTATGCACCAACTATAGAACTGTTGCCCTGATCAGTCATGCAAGTAAAATTCTACTAAAAGTCATAATGGGAAGACTTCGTAAGAAAATGGAAGAAGAGATTAACGTAGTTCAAGCTGGATTTAGACAAGGAAGAGGAACAAGAGATCACATATTCAACATGCGTTTAATAATAGAGAAGAGCAGAGAATTTAATGTAAACCTATTCTCATGTTTTGTGGATTATTCAAAGGTATTTGACTGTGTACAGCATCAGAAACTTTGGGAAATCATGAGGAATATGGGCTTTCCATCACATGTAGTACATCTCATAAAAATGCTATATCTAGACCAACAAGCAGCAGTTAGAATAGATGGCGAAACATCAGATTGGTTTGACATCAAGCAAGGAGTCCGTCAGGGCTGCGTGCTGTCACCCTATTTGTTTAACCTGTACGCCGAAAATATAATGAGAAATGTAAGAGATGATATAAACAGGGAGCCATATGATGCCCTAAATATCGGCGGTCATGACATACCAGAGATTCGATATGCTGATGATACAGTATTACTGTCCACAACACAGAATGGCATAGAAAACCTAATAGCCTCAACACAATTGAATAGTGAAAATCACAACTTATATCTTAACATAGCAAAAACTAAGATAATGCATACAGATAAAACTACTATGGAGAAAGAAATATACATTAATGGGAGAAAATTGGAGGTGGTGGAAAATTTTTAATATCTTGGGTCATTGATTACCAATAATGGTGACACAATTAAAGAAATTAAAAGGCGACTATCCATTGCTCTTCAAAGACTAAAACAGATGAATAAATTATGGAGTGGGACAGACAGAACTACAAAAATTAGATTTTTAAGAGCATGCATCTTTCCCATTGCAACATGCGCCTGTGAGACATGGACACTTACTAAACAAGCTGAACAGCGCATACATGCCTTTGAATATACATGTTATAGACGAGTTCTAAGAATATCTTGGGTAAAGAAAAGAACAAATGCATCCATACTTCAAGAGTTGAATATTGAGGAGGGATGGCTATTAAAGACGATAAAACAAAGAAAATTGAAGTATTTTGGTCACTTGAAACGTCACGACAGTTTGGAGAGAACAGTAATGGAAGGGTATATGCCTGGGAAGAGAGGAAGAGGAAGGCTAAAGAGAAGATGGGTGCAGGATGTGGCGGATGATCTCCAGATGGGTGTATCAGACGCGGGACATCTTGCTTGTGATCGAGAAGTTTTCCGGAAGGTTGTTATGGGAGCGAGGTTCTGCAAAGGACATGCTACTGAATGAATGAATGATTATGGAAGAGGTGTTTTATCTGCACCTTTAAGTTGACACATCTAAATTCTTGGCATTTGTTGACCTGATTAGTCTTGCTGGGTAGTGTCATAGAAAATGTCACTGTGTCAGTGTGGTGTGGCATCTGCATCTGTTCTTTTTTGTTCTTCTTCAAGGTGAGTGTGTCACACCGAGTTATACACTTTAGAGGTCCAAGTGTCTGACTTCAGCATTAATTTGTGTTTGGTTTACTTCCGCTAGACATTTTCCATCCAAAGTAGCAATTTCTATCTACCTAGATGCAAGCTTTCTTCCCTAACAATTTTTGCCAGGGTTGTGGTTGTGCGGCATACTCTTTGCAATTTCCAATAGCCATGGGATTTTTAATGTACACAATTGGCACAGGGCCTCCTGTTTTTCACCCTTATCTGAAAAGGCTAGATATCAACAGATTAAGGGCATCTGATATTAGAAACCAATGGTTCTTGTAAAATACCCTGCACTATCCTGGGATTTGAGCCAGAGGCAGACACCATAATCTCAGTCACACCTCTTCTTCAACATCTGTTCTATCCACAATAGTTGCACCCCAACAAGCGTATCTAGAACACCTGTGTGCATGCCAACTGACCTTCAAGGAAATACAGGGGCAACACATGGGTATTACCTACCTTCCAGAAAAGCCTTCATTAAATCCAGACCCAACATATGATGTACATCTCCCCCGAGTGCCAGTTGGTCTATACAAATATGGGCCTTGCACCATGTGCCAAACACGCCTGTAGAAGGATCTTTTACTGCTGTTCTGTTTATTTATAAATAAAACACACATAGTATTGTTTGGTGCTCATAGAAGGATAATAAGAAAGTAGAGACTAGAGGATGCACTAGACAACATACAATTTGAAAGCTTTAGTTACCGACCAGGATTCGAACCTATCACCTCCAAATGACGACATGCATCGCCGCAAGAACAAATGTATTTTGACGCATGACCAACTAGACACTCCTTGCAGGAACAAGTGTACTTAAAAGTGTACAACAAGTGTACTTAAAACAGAGACAATCATTTTTTCCTACACCCGGTTCATTTGAGGACAAACTGTGGAAATGCTGACAATCTCAAGTTCTTTAAATATATTGAAGCTGACATCCAAAAGTGTATGACAATAAGAAGTTCCAGTACTGGTTTTACACATCTTTTGGTTTCTGAACTTTGAGACAGGAAAGAGATGTTTACTTCTTCTTCTGGGTTCGTCTAGAATGTTTTAGACATAATTGCATTGTGCCTGTTTACAGCAGAGCTGTGATACTTGCGCCTTTTGGCCGACACATCTGACTTCTGTGGGCATTTGTTGATCAGGTTAACCTTCCCGGGTCTGGGGAGGTTTACAATACTTCCCGTGGAGATGGTGCTTCGGTACTGGGTAAGGAGGACATTCTCGACACCAACCTCACATTGATCAATGCAAGGCCTTTAGAGTCCACAGATGATCTGATCATGAGTGTATGCACAGGTGATCTGAACATGAGTGTGTCAGATTTCAGAGTTAAAACTCTGCCAAAGGATTTATTAACCAACCTTTTGACCTCAAAACATAGCAAACATTTAGTTTATTTATTGTGACTGAATAAGTCAGAATTCTCCTATACATAATGTTGCTTGTCCTTTGCAGGGGATGTTGTGATCAACCGCAAGTTCATTTTCTAGACAATTTTACATTCAGTAGTTTGCCATTGCTTTCTGAACAAGAAGTCAACATTGATGGCCACCTGACTAGTTAAAGGGCTGAGCCCCCGTACCTCACCATCAACTGAGCCCCCGTACCTCACCATCTCCTGACTAGTTAAAGGACTGAACCCCCGTACCTCACCATCAACTGACTAGTTAAAGGACTGAGCCCCAGTACCTCACCATCAACTGACTAGTTAAAGGGCTGAGCCCCAGTACCTCACCATTAACTGACTAGTTAAAGGACTGAGCCCCCGTACCTCACCATCAACTGACTAGTTAAAGGACTGAGCCCCAGTACCTCACCATCACCTGACTAGTTAAAGGACTGAGCCCCCGTACCTCACCATCAACTGACTAGTTAAAGGACTGAGCCCCCGTACCTCACCATCAACTGACTAGTTAAAGGGCTGAGCCCCAGTACCTCACCATCACCTGACTAGTTAAAGGACTGAGCCCCCGTACCTCACCATCAACTGACTAGTTAAAGGACTGAGCCCCCGTACCTCACCATCAACTGACTAGTTAAAGGACTGAGCCCCAGTACCTCACCATCAACTGACTAGTTAAAGGGCTGAGCCCTCGTACCTCACCATCACCTGACTAGTTAAAGGTCTGAGCCCTCGTACCTCACCATCAACTGACTAGTTAAAAGGCTGAGCCCCCGGACCTCACCATCAACTGACTAGTTAAAGGGCTGAGCCCCCGGACCTCACCATCAACTGACTAGTTAAAGGGCTGAGCCCCCATACCTCACCATCAACTGACTAGTTAAAGGGCTGTGCCCCCGTACCTCACCATCACCTGACTAGTTAAAGGGCTGATCCCCCGTACCTCACCATCAACTGACTAGTTAAAGGGCTGAACCCTCGTACCTCACCATCACCTGACTAGTTAAAGGGCTGAGCCACAGTACCTCACCATCACCTGACTAGTTAAAGGACTGAGCCCCAGTACCTCACCATCACCTGACTAGTTAAAGGACTGAACCCCCATACCCCACCATCACCTGACTAGTTAAAGGACTGAGCCCCAGTACCTCACCATCAACTGACTAGTTAAAGGACTGAGCCCCAGTACCTCACCATCACCTGACTAGTTAAAGGACTGAGCCCCAGTACCTCACCATCAACTGACTAGTTAAAGGACTGAGCCCCAGTACCTCACCATCACCTGACTAGTTAAAGGACTGAGCCCCAGTACCTCACCATCAACTGACTAGTTAAAGGACTGAGCCCCCATACCTCACCATCAACTGACTAGTTAAAGGGCTAAACCCCCATACCTCACTATCAACTGACCAGTGAAGGGGCTGAACCCCCGTACCTCACCATCAACTCACCTGAAGTTTAAGTGCAAGCCAGCTAAGCCCTACAGTCACGTAGACCTCCCTCCTGCACATATGTAAACATAATTATGATTTAATTGATGTGATTTACTGGGGATTCCTCACACCATAAGTGGGAGAGAGTTGGGAGGATGTGCAGGGAGCAGAATGAGGAAACAAGTGGTTAAACAGTATGAAATTACCAACACTATATGATGTTATTTTCATTTATGCCATGATGGTTTAGAGGTTAGTGCACTCGCCTGCCAAGATCATGATCTAGGTTCAATCCCCAGCAGAGGCAGGATTATTGTTTCTGACCTGTATGGCTCTGGAGTCTACCCAGCCTCATAAAAAAGGGTACTAGACAATTTTCATACAGTTCTGGGAATTACTGGAAGGGAAGGGTGGTGAGTACAGAAACTGGTCACACTGTCTCCCATGTTGTGGCCTAAAATATGTGAAAGCCTAACACTTTACACTCCAGCAGTGTAGGTCAGCATGAGCGCGTGTTCTTAAACATCTGGTGTGCTGGTGCCTAGGTAAGGGGTTCAACCCCTACACCGGACAGCTGGACTAAAATGTTGACCTATCATCCTTGACTTGGTGATGTAAATTACCAGTAACTCTGAAGTCAGAGTGGGTTCGCCTGATGGCGAAGGACACTGTTAATAGGTAAAGCTAATCCACGCTCAAAATTCAGTCCAGCACTACTAGAAGTAGTGTGTATGGACTACGCTTGAGTTCAAAATGAGCAAGCACCCAAAAAACAAACAAAAAAACTCCAACAGCAATATCTGCATGGGACGACCTTAACCTTATAACATAATTAAACTCTATTCCAAGAACATTTACTCTTCAGATATGGGACTTTGCCATGGCCATCAAAATCAAGGACATCCCTCAAGATGCCACCAATCATAGTCAAGTATGTTTGACATGCATGCTTTACATTCCTGAATTGATACATGTATTTTATTTTGGTACATCATGTTTTCAGTTAATTTTGGCATCCTACTTTTGTATAATGACTGGCGCTAATGCGAAGGGCTTATTAACGCATTTCGCAATCCAGAATACCATGTTTGAAACACAGTTACCAGCAGTTTGAAAGCTGACCACCTTGTGCTGGTTTTCATTCAATGGTATGAGTGCTGGTTATTCAGAAAGCAATGGCCAACTATTGAACGTAAACTTACCAAGAAATCACACGCAGCCAAAAAATGCTGGGATAGACTGCGATGTCCTGTAAATGATATGCAACTAATTTAACTTTTGTATTGAATGTTATGGTATAAATAGTCTTTTCAGTGTTGCTTTTATCTTTTTATTTTACTAATGTTTTGATCGCTCAATTTAGTTCACTATTTTGATAGCAGAGTTATCATTGTGAAGTTAAATTGCCTGTTTTGTGACTTGACTTTTCTCAAAATGATCTCTTCTTGTTTTCGTGTTGTTAACTGATATATGACTAATGGTGTAAATAACAAAGGGTTAATCAATTTAGAATTTTCATCTTTTAAGTTACTGCTAGCACCATCTTTCATTTTAATTTACTGAATGACTTTTCCCCTTTGGTTGTGAATTATACTTTGTTAACAAACCACCAAAACCTTAATTTTGATACAATAATTTTAAAGAGGGAGATTGTAAAAAATTTTCAGTTATCATGATTGCCATAATGTTTGGTGTACACTGGGGTCCCTAAACTTCTGCATGGTGACTTGTAGTGTGATCACAAACATATGACACTTTCTTACAATGTGCAGCTGACTGGCAAGCAGCAATTTTCTTCATTCTTGTTACGAGTGGATCATCATTATCAAGTGTCTTGCCAAAAAAGCTCAGGCTGTTTATGGTTCACCATCTCACAAAATCACAAGGGTCTTGAATAAGAAAACTCTGTGTTTATGTGGGTGGGAGGGTGGGGGTGTGTAGGTGGGTGTGGGTGAGTGGGTGGAGGGCCCTTCCCCTTGGTCTCTTCCCATCAAGTTTGCCAGATGTCACTACATTTTCAAGTTTACTTCTGCTCATAATGTAACTGACAATTCTTGACTGTCTATTTCTGATTTCTCTAATCAGTTTACAATGTTCATTTGTTTCTTGAAGAACTGTCTTTCATTTTTCTCTCTGCCCATGGTATTTTGTGTATTTTCCTATAAAACACATTCCCACTGCTATTAGATGTTTCTCAGCTTGTCTGCTCAGTGTCCATGTTCTACATGCATGCAACTGTATTGATTCTGCTTAGTTCTTCAACACTCGTTTTCTCAGTGCACATTTGACATTTTTTAAAAATTGGCATGTATGTGCTCCATCTTGAAAAAAGATACCTTTTCCATGGCAGTTCTTGTTCTATTTTCTTCAAGGCATCATTCATCATTCTAATTTCTACAAGGCATCTTTCATTGTTCTATTTTCTACAAGGCATCTTTGATCGTTCTAATTTCTACAAGGCATCTTTCATCATTCTAATTTCTACAAGGCATCTTTCATCGTTCTAATTTCTAAAAGGCATCTTTCATCATTCTAATATCTACAAGGCATCTTTCATCAGATGTTGTGACTGTTCAAAGATAGTTGTTTCCATTCACCTATTTAAGAATTGTCCCATTTAGTTGGATGTTACATTAACGAGTGTATCGGAAATTCAATAACAGATTCCTGCCTCCTCATAAGAATAGTAATAATTTTGAACTCAGAGAAATGATACAAATGACAAAGGGTCAATAATCAGCTATGTCATCATTTAAATCAAACCACATTGATTCACTTTGTATTACATAGTTTTCAGTTAAGTTTTCAAATCGGCATGCTTCCCACCTGTGGGTTGTCTGCATCTTACCTTCTCTGTCACATCAACAATACATGCACTCACCTTGTGTCTGTTCCCTTACTCTTTTACTATTATACCAATGATTGACATTGATATATCACCTAGACTGTGATGTTGATGGAATGTATATATTGAACAAAAACTCATTGTTTTCTATTTCAGCTATACTGTGCTCAATGGCTGGGGAGAGATAGCATTATTTGTGGTGGAACAAATCAAAACATGGCCAGAACAATCGACAGAGGAACTTTAAATGTAAGTGTCACATGATCAAAATAATACCTGATTTAGTCTTTAGTATGTTTAAGAAGAATGAATGGGTCCAGTCAGAACTGGCACTCTATTCTGAGTGTCTGTTGGTATTGTGAATGTTTAAGAATACGATCTTCTTCTTCTTCTGCTGCGTTCATCCGGATTTTTTTTCCGGATGTGACTGCGTCGTGCCTGTTTACAGCAGAGCTGCGTTCTTGCGCCGTTAGGCCGACACATCCGACTTCTGCGGGCATTTGTTGACCGGGTTAACCTTCCCGGGGAGAATACGATCTTATCTAAGCCTAACGGCGCTGCCTGGGCAAATTTTTGAGTTTAAAATCTACCCAAAGTATTTCAGGATCCTCGCCAGTGCTACAGAGTTTGTGCACTGAGCTGAGATTATCCAGACTCAAGCTTGAGTTAGGAGTAGAACAGAGCACTTATGGGTTACACCCGTGTGCTGTTATGTTGATCCATTGGCTACACTAAACTAAACTAAACTAAATTAAACTAAGAATATGAAAATTATACCAGAAAATCACAATTAGCAGGGAGGAAAGTGAAAATTGGGGGTGGGGGGGGGGGGGGAGGACTCCATGATGAAGTGACCAAGCTGCCCGCTTCCTGCTCTGAAAGTACTTGGTTCATTTTTGGTCTCTGTCATTCAGTTCATGCATACAGTTGTTTTTAATGACATGTGTGGGTCCCTGCTGGAGATATGGATTTCACTCTCTTTGCAACGCTTTCAACAGGCTGCTATGTGGAAAGAGACTGAGCCTTATGGGACAAAACCTGGTGCAATGTTGTTAAACCCACCCCACTCCTTAAAGCAATGAACAGTGCATTCATAACCTGACCCAAGCTCTAGCAAGGGTCTTGTGGACATCTCTACATTTAGGACAGCATGTGTGCCATTGTACGATGCTGGCACTGGAATTCATAATCATATAGCAGGGCTTCTGCAAAATGTCACTCTCATCAGGGTCTATTGAAAATATGTTCAATTTCCAGTTCCCAGGTCACATATATCAGGATCTATTTAAAAGATGTTCAATTTCCAGTTCCCAGGCCACATATATCAGGATCTATTGAAAAGATGTTCAATTTCCAGTTCCCAGGCCACATACATCAGGGTCTATTGAAAAGATGTTCAATTTCCAGTTCCCAGGCCACATATATCAGGGTCTATTGAAAAGATGTTCAATTTCCAGTTCTCAGGCCACATACATCAGGGTCTATTGAAAAGATGTTCAATTTCCAGTTCCCAGGCCACATATATCAGGGTCTATTGAAAAGATGTTCAATTTCCAGTTCTCAGGCCACATACATCAGGGTCTATTGAAAAGATGTTCAATTTTCAGTTCTCAGGCCACATACATCAGGGTCTATTAAAAAGATGTTCAATTTCCAGTTCCCAGGCCACATATATCAGGGTCTATTGAAAAGATGTTCAATTTCCAGTTCTCAGGCCACATACATCAGGGTCTATTGAAAAGATATTCAATTTCCAGTTCTCAGGCCACATACATCAGGGTCTATTGAAAAGATGTTCAATTTTCAGTTCCCAGGCCACATACATCAGGGTCTATTGAAAAGATGTTCAATTTCCAGTTCCCAGGCCACATACATCAGGGTCTATTGAAAAGATGTTCAATTTCCAGTTCTCAGGCCACATACATCAGGGTCTATTGAAAAGATGTTCAATTTCCAGTTCCCAGGCCACATACATCAGGATCTATTGAAAAGATGTTCAATTTCCAGTTCCCAGGCCACATATATCAGGGTCTTTTGAAAAGATGTTCAATTTCCAGTTCTCAGGCCACATACATCAGGGTCTATTGAAAAGATGTGCAATTTCCAGTTCTCAGGCCACATACATCAGGGTCTATTGAAAAGATGTTCAATTTTCAGTTCTCAGGCCCCATATATATCAGGATCTATTGAAAAGATGTTCAATTTCCAGTTCCCAGGCCACATATATCAGGGTCTATTGAAAAGATGTTCAATTTCCAGTTCCCAGGCCACATATATCAGGATCTATTGAAAAGATGTTCAATTTCCAGTTCCCAGGCCACATACATCAGGGTCTATTGAAAAGATGTTCAATTTCCAGTTCCCAGGCCACATATATCAGGATCTATTGAAAAGATGTTCAATTTCCAGTTCCCAGGCCACATATATCAGGATCTATTGAAAAGATGTTCAATTTCCAGTTCCCAGGCCACATACATCAGGGTCTATTGAAAAGATGTTCAATTTCCAGTTCCCAGGCCACATACATCAGGGTCTATTGAAAAGATGTTCACTTTCCAGTTCCCAGGCCACATACATCAGGGTCTATTGAAAAGATGTTCAATTTCCAGTTCCCATGCCACATATATTTTCATGCCAAAGGTGTCTTCAAAGTCCTGTGTCCATCTTCGTGCTGGTTGAGCCCTACATATTCTGTCAGGAACCATGCCTTCCATTAACTTTCTTATTTAATATGGCTTCAGTATTTCATTTTCCCCGATATGATGTTGTTCATGAGTCAGTTTTCTTTGACGGTCAGATCGTGAAGAATGTCAGTAGTCTTCTTCTTGATCCACAATGTTCTAAGAATTTTCTATAACATTTAAGTTCAAAAGCCCTACTTTTTTTCTTTAGTGATTATTGAATGGTCCATGACTCATATCTGCATGTTGCCAGGGGAAAGATGCATGTAGTCAAACATTTTGTTTTGTGCCATAGGCTCTAAATACTGTTTAACCTCTGTATTGCTATGACCAGTTTCCACCTGACTTTATTTTAACCATCCCCATTTTGTTGATGATGGAAGCAATACATGTTTGTGACATTTTCAATGTTTTGATTGTGATGTTTGGTACACATGTAATTTTGTCTGTAGATGTTGTGTTTTTTTTTAAGTTCAGAAAAAGAAGTGTATCTTCACTATCATTTGATATTCGGGATTAACTCTTCTAATCCCTTAGCACTATTTGAGACGACGACCATGATATTTGCATTTTTGAGTCCTGACAATGAATTCCCACCATTTATATATGGATCAAAATTGTCACTGATCTCATAATTTGTGAAGTTTCATATATTTTATGCATATAAGTTGTGAGTTTTGATTGTATCCATGCAGTCTGGCTGTTGCCTACAAATATGGAAAAAAACTGACATCAAAACATTCAAGAAACTTCTTACACAAACCTTCAGAGTACAGTCACATGAAACCGAAGCTTGTGTGAGATTCTCAGCAATGGATTCTGAAAGGCTTTGACTTTCAGTGGGATTAATTTATGGGATTCAAGGACCATCTTCACTGCACTTTAAATTACTCATAGTGTTGAGATCACCTCCTTTGTTATCCTCAATGGAAGAGTCTCGACTCAGTGCATGAATCCTGTAGCACTGGTTAGAATCCCCATGTGTTTATGCCAGAATCACGCATATGAAAAATATTCTGTTGATGGTAGATTTGCAGTTTAAGATTTGTGACCAGGACAGTTGTAAATATGGCCAACTCTTTACAAGTGTCAACTTCTGAGGGATTTTTAACACGAAAAACATGCACATGGGACTTCCTATTTATTCATCCTTGTCTGAGAGAGCTAAGCATTTGATTTACTGCTCTAGAATTAAGGAGTGGACAACAGCCTTCGGTTTCTTATTTTGTAAAACTTCACAAGTTGATTCATATTTCTCTACTTAGAGATATAAGTCATGATTCTTATCCCCTCTACCCCCACTCCCTTATTGATAAAAATGTGATGTGTTGTATTCACTGTTGCAAACAATTGTATGTTTAGCTAGAAATAAGGGCTAAATATGTATTGATTTCTGATTCAATGAAATACCTCACATTACAAGCCATACACAAAGTGCAAATGAATAAACACTGAGAATGATGAAAATCTTACCACCATTTCAGTTATATACCTTTCTGAAAAGCAACAGTGCTATTTTAAGTTGCATTTCCTTCACATGACGTAGTAGTCAACCCCAGCATTTTCACTGTTCATGATTTCTGGGTAAATTTTACGTTCAGTAGTTTACCATTGCTTTCTGAATGACCAGCTCCTATACCTTTTTCCAAAAAAACCAGCACCGCTGTGTTTCGAACCTCGGTATACGGGCTCACAAACCGTGTTCGCAAGCCCTTGGCCACAGAGACCGATAACAGGGCTATACTTCATAATTAATAGAGTAGTCATATTATAAGGTTATGATTTAGAATGATATCCTGTTGCAGATTCCAACAGCTGAAACTAACCAGAATCTAATTTCTCATTTGAATGAGTTGAGTTAAGTTAAGAACCATATCATATGCAATCCATCCTTATCTTCAATAACTATGGACATTTTAATTTAATACAGCGAGAACAATGAAGATGTGGTTTCAGAGACAAATGTTTTGAAAGCCTTGGATTGTCAGAGTAATAACAATGGGTACCTGTAAGAGGCTAATGAAAATATAACATTACACACAACCATAAGAAAGAGATAATGCTCTTTGTTCACATAGCCAAAAGAGAGGCAAAGGATAACATTGTCTGGACAGGAGCTCAGCATGGCCAAATGGACAAGAGCACTCGCTTTTAAAACTTCTGGTGGTGTGCTGATGGCGAGGTAGCATGCTCAACCCCAAAACTGGTCAGTTGGACTAAAATGTAGATTTCTTATCCTTTACTAGGGGATATAAATTACAAATACTTCAGAAGTCACAGTGGGTTCGCCTGTTGGCAAGGTACACTGGTAACTGGAAAGCTAGCCCATCGCAAAAATCAGTCCAGCGTGGACTACACTCAAATTTAAAGTGAGCAGACAGAAAAAAATGTCTGGAAAGGTGAGCAGTAGAAAAGGCAAGGGCATACCCAGGTAATGATGATGGATGAACTGCAACAGGGGCATAAAGGCATATCAACAGAATTCATCCAGTACACCAAGGATCAAGATCTGTTGAGATACATGAACGCCTTCATCATTTGACAGGGCACATTATGATGATGACAGCAAGGGGGGAAAAACCAATAAATGTATACTGATTCTTACCAGAAGAAAAAGAAAGAAAAGAAAGATGATACATGTGTGTCATAAGGAAAGAATATCATATTAAATGTCTTTTAACCAGGATAGTTAGTCAGTAGGGGTACTAACTACAATATTACTATGACTGCTTTAAATATCAAAAGCCAAAATAATGTTTACTTTTATGCTTTTATTTCATTAGACCACAGGACAGTTGGTTGACCTACCTCAAGGTGTGTACTGCATTGACAGTGATAAACATGACAGTTCTCCCAGAGTGGCAGTCGGCTCCAACAGATTTGTATATCTTCTAAGAGCAGACAAGCGGTCTTGATTTCGCTACTTACAGCACCTTATGTTCTTTGGGGACCAAGTCTATTTATGTCTAACATTTCTTGTTGAAAATGTTTAGATTGCCTAAGTTAACATTCACTTAAATTTCTAAGTGCTTGTACTTACAATTAACAAGATGTTTATTGTAAATAAGACACTATAAGACAAAGATAATAACATGACTGGTGATCAAGAATCTTCTGCTTCTTCTTCTTTCTTCTTTCCACACTTTTACATGCCTTGGGTTTTTTATGCTAGCTGCATATTATTTTTAGACCAGTTGGCACTCTTGAGCAATGGTAGTCTAGCAGTTAGATGCTCACCTACCATTGTGGTAGTCGTTATGGTGGTTGTGGGTTCAAATTAGCATTGAGGCAGATGTTTTACAAATTGACCTGGGCTCCCAGGCTGACCCAACCTAGAATAAATTAGTCAATAAATAAAGTCAAACACTCGTTTACATGCCTTAAGGTGCATCAGGCATATGGTGCTAGACTCATATTTTTATAGACCAATCAGCACTCGGTGGTCGATATGGTCAGTATCGTGCCAGTCACTCTTACTTCCCAGGACATTTCTTGTTACCCCTTTTAAGCTTGATCTACCTGGGATCCGTGTGGTCAACCTGGAATCCACCCAATGCAGATTGAAGCCATGACCACTGGGTCGGCAAGTGAGTGTGTAGCCACTAGGCTAGCACAGCTCCCCAACATAGACTGGATACCAGGAAACTACTTGGAAAGTGAAGGCGGCCGGCGTGATATTGAACAAATTACCCGTTGAGGGCCCCTGGTTTATAAACATGGGTCTGGCAGCATATGTCTAGTATGCACATGTATAGAGACATATGTATAGAGACATATGTATAGAGACATATGTATAGAGACATATGTATAGAGACATATGTATAGAGACATATGTAGAGAGACATATGTATAGAGACATATGTAGAGAGACATATGTAGAGAGACATATGTAGAGAGACATATGTAGAGAGACATAAATTAAAGGGGTGAAATATTGTTCATTTACTGATCAGCACTTGATCTTCTTCTTCTTCTTCTGCGTTCATCCGGATTTTTTTTTTGGATGTGACTGCGTTGTGCCTGTTTACAGCAGAGCTGCGTTCTTGCGCCGTGAGGCCGACACATCCGACTTCTGCGGGCATTTGTTGACCGGGTTAACCTTCCCGGGGAGCACTTGATCAAGAATCATGAAAATATATGTATGTTCTTTAATAATTTACAATAATGAAACACATAGAGCTTATTTGATTGAATCATCTACAGCATTTCTTCAACTATATCTGAACTGCCAAAGCATGCATTTCTTATGTTATTTGATACGTATATTGTGTGTGTTTCCACTGCTTATTAACTATCTAGGAATGAAATTACTTTTGATTAAATTTTAAAATGACATGCTCTGTTTTCATATCTTATACCATTATATCAATGTCCACGATGCTGTCATCCGTTACATATTTTACCACAGTACTGTCATTGTTACATCTAAACAATCTTTTTATGCCTCCGAGATGTGGTTTTACTTAAGATCCTTGAAAGTTCCTTGGACAGCCAAAATGAGTTTTGAAAGAGGCTAAGACACAAAGAGGTATATCACACACATTAGCAAGAGGCAGTTGACATTTGTCGGCCGCATCAAAAGAAAAAGAAATATTGGTGCTTATCTCAGTAACTTAACTCTTGCTGTCCTATTCAGTTACATGTATCCACTATGTTATGTTTACCCACTATCTCCTAGTAATTACTTTACTTGCACTGTACCAGGTATTTGGTTTTTAAAAATCTTATCACAAATGTTTACTTCAATCCCTTCTCCTTCCAGGCAGTTATCTGTCATGGACATTTGTTATATTAGACAATTCTGTTGCAATTATTATTCTAACTCCCTCTGTGCTAGCCAGGTGTTAGTTACCCCCTTTCTACTTTCTGTCCCGGTTATTATTTAAACTCTTTCTAAATCAAATATGTATCACTTTACAATAACTGTCTGAAAGATTTTGGTTTTTCATTAAGGATAACTTTCATTGCATATGGATATCACCATTAGTACTCCCGATCTCCTCCCATAGATCATACAAGGAGTTTCTTACCCCAGTGCACCAAAGCCAAGGCACTGACAAAGTTCTAATGTGTGTGTACCAGAATCACACATGTTATAAATATTCTTTTTGTGGATTGGTTTTTTCATTTGAAAATGTAGTCAATGCAGCAGCCTATTTAGCCTGCTAATTTCAATCTCCAACTGCCGAGGAATTTTTAATGTGCTCAGTGAGCACACTGGTCCTCCAAATTTGTTGCCCTTATCCAAGAAGGTTATGTATCTGATCCACTACCCCAGGATCAGGGGATTTATAACATTCTTTACTTATCTGATTTTTAAAAATCCAATCCACACAGTGAAATGAACCAGATCTTCATGTGCCAGAGGTGAATTCTATAACCTCTTAGTCACTGGAGTTACCAGTGAGCGTATAATACATAGCTGAGTGTGAATGAGTGGGCCTAGACATATAATACATAGCTTAGTGTGAAATGAGTGGGCCTAGACATATAATACATAGCTTAGTGTGAAATTAGTTGGTGTAACGATATCAGTGGGGTAGGCTGTGCTATCGTGACACTTTTGATAGGGATATGCTCTGGTCAAGACACGGGTGTAGTTGATCCCCTGACCCCTCAGACCCCTGGACTCTGCTTTCTCTCACTCACTAAACCTAGGGACTTTACCTCTAGGGGCTCAATCCATACAGCAGACTCAACTCAGGTAACGTATGTTAAATGGCATTCAATGTATTATACATTATAGTACAAGAGATGACAGGAGAAGATTAAGGCAGTGAGTCTAGTAAAGAGACAGATAAGGAAGGGTCATCAGATTCAGATCTGAGCTGTCATCATGGGGCAGCTCACTGTTAGGTCTGTACATCGAGTTGTCTTCGTTCTCTCACCCGACATCCTAAGGTCTTCCTCCCAAGAGTGCAGACTCACCAGGCGGATGGGGGATGGTAGCCGTCCCACAAGCGAATGTCTCGATCTTCAAATGTTGACCTGATGGACTGGGGTCATTGTAGTATCACAACAATTGTTCATACCTCAGAAGCACCTTGATTCACTGACAACATCATGAGTATCATTACATAACTGTCCCGACCTCAGAGGGATACCTGGTTGCCAACTGGAATACATAGTCTTTCAGATAAATGTCCGTAGTCGTTGGGACCACCACCGATTCACTGTGTGGCATCGAACCGCTCACACAGTAGAACCTTCTGTCAGATCATGGTAGCTCATACCTAAGACAGAGATGTCAATTTCGGCTGCATCGTGGCCTGGTAATATCAATTGAGCCATCTCGGCATGGAAAACACAATAGTCTTACTTGATGGAGGTGATAGTCTTTCGGTTTCTAGGGCGGTTCCTTCAGACGAGATAGTAGCGGGGCTGAAGGGGACCTCTCAGGCTGAAGTCCAGTGTGCTGCTCCAACACCGGGGAGTTTGTGGAATCACTGACTTCTAATACTGGCCTGGCTCCACCTTTCCATCTTCATCAAAGACTTGGTTTTTGGTCCACACTAGAAGGCTGACCTTTCATTACAGACCATTCTCCTAACTTGCCACAACATCTGTTGAGAGTCTTCAACCTCCCTAAAGACAGGTTGGCCATCCACAAAATTGTCCTTCCAATCTAAAGAAAATCACACAACTGCCACTTGTCCACAGCACAATCTTGGACCTCGTATAACGTCTTGGGGTCCAAGAGAATTGCCACTTTTAGGTGGACATCGTCTTTCTCAGAGATTCCATGATCTATTCACGAGAAACCCGAATTTCTCATGATTATGAGTGGCTGTATGTAAAAAGAATCCCTACAATAAAATTTCTAAAAGATGTGAGAAGGATACAGAAGGGAAACTCCCTTGGGGGTTTCTGAGGCTAAAAATAGCGTGGTGAATCCCCGTCCCAAAATAAGACATAAGGCCAGCCTACTGGCTGTCTCGTGACAGTTGGTCTAGACATTTATTACATTGCTTGTTGTAAAATTAGTGGGTCTAGCCATTTATTACCTGCTACTTTATATTAACAAGTGATGGGGTTGACAGAATTAAAACTTGTGTAAATGGTCAACTAACACATTCCTCTACAACATTTTCTACCACTCATACAAATCATGGACAAGTCTACAAAGAGCTTTGTATGAGTTGGTTGGAAGTCTATTTCTTTGGGAGATGAAAGGCAGAAGAAGAAGAGAAATGCTGAGAAAATGCAAATCAGTTTGACATCAGGATTTGAAAAGAACAGTAAAATAGACATCGCAGTATTAAACACAGGTCAAAGTGAGCGGAAGCATCTGTGGCTTTGGGGTACAGAACAGTTTCACAATTATAACATTCTAGGTTCAAATTCAGCCACAGGCTATTTGGAAGCAGATTGCTTTGCATTGGTTTTCACAATGGTATGAAAATGGCCATTCAGAAAGCAATAGCAAGTTACTGAATGTAAAATTGTCTAGAAACTCACCAACAGCCAAAAAATGCTGGGGTTGATTGCGATATTCTGTAAAGGCAACGCAACTTTTTAAACAATTGTGTAAAACCTTAATCAGATATCTGACATTTAAGACACAATTCATGAACATATTT
Source organism: Cepaea hortensis (assembly GCA_963921405.1). NCBI lineage: Eukaryota > Metazoa > Mollusca > Gastropoda > Stylommatophora > Helicidae > Cepaea > Cepaea hortensis. Next base: position 65,289,991 of record OY992890.1, on the reverse strand, counting down.
CTATGAATTTACTTTGCATTTTGTTAAAATTTCTATAAATCTGCACACGTTCTATGTTATATTTTGAGCATTTTATCCATGCTACACACTATATTTTCATATTTAACACTGCCTATGTTTGAAACCAACAGCCAGAATAGATCATTACAAAAACTGCATGCCAGTGTTTTAATTTGATAATGTAAATTTAAACTGAAGACTGTTAGTAGGCACAAATATATTACAAATGTCACATAACACTACTCACTCATTGAGAGTGAAATTAACTCTGAATAACATACAAGTTCCACAATGTATTCACACATGCATGTGCACATAGAAACACAGTCAGACATGTGTCTGTGTATGTGTGTGCTGTGCTCTTTATAAGTTTGACTGCTGATTGTCTTCCATGCCATTGTGCCAACCAATCCAGCATTTTCTCCTTAACTTCATAGAATTGATCTAAACCTCTGAATTATTAGACACTGGAACACATACTTCTATTCAATTTATGTCCATTAACCTAGATATAGATGAACTATTATCCTAGGGGTTAGCGACTTTCTCCATAAACCCGTTTATTCACGTGAGCAAACGCTTCTCTGCGAGAATCAGTAGCGGTTCTCGCCGCGCTCGTTACTTACAGGATATGTGAGCCAGCTGCTCAGAAAGCAATGGCAAACTACTGAGTGTAATCTTGCCAAGAAATCAACAACAGCGATAAAATACTGGTGTTTACAGCGATGTTCTGTAATAGGATATGTGAAGAAAAAAAACCATTATCATTATATGAAATTATCCAAAAGCCCTTCACATTTCATCTTTAAATGAGGTCTAATATGAATTCTACTCACTTTAGTTAGTGTGGTAATATTATCACCATGTACCGTGTTTATTGATGCAGGTGATTATGTCCTTCATGTTCTTAATAAGTTTGACCACTGATCTTCATCCCTGCCACTCTGTTGTCTTCCTGTATCTCTAACACTCTTGATCTTTCCTGTTGTCACAACCATCTCCAGACTCTCTCGTTTCATAATATGACTGAAAAATCATGATTTTATTATCCCACAGTGGGCAATCAAATGTCTTTGTGAACTGGTCTGTTGCTGTACTTGGGTATTTGTCTTTCAGCCATCCATGTGATTCTTAGCATTCTATGTAGGAACCACATCTCTGTGGCCTCCAGTTTCATTTTACTTGTTTGTTTGTTTTCAGAGTCATTATTCACAGGCATACAGTAGTATGGGCAATATATAAGAACCTAAAACTTGTTCTATAAGAACCTAAAACTTGTTCTATAAGAACCTAAAACTTGTTCTATAAGAACCTAAAACTTGTTCTATAAGAACCTAAAACTTGTTCTATAAGAACCTAAAACTTGTTCGTAGAGTGGAGATATAGTAATTAATTGTGAAGTCTGAGCATCTCACCATGTCAAGTACATCAAGTCAAGTACTCTTTCTACACACCTTGGGACATTTTGAGCATATGGTGCTAGCCCCATGTTTTAAGATCAATCAACACTCAAAGAGTGATGGGGTCAATACCATGTCAGCTGCCTTTATTTACCAAGATATTCCTGGTGTCTATTTTAGGCTGTGTTGGTATGGAAGCCAAAGTCAATTTTTAAAATTTGCCTTGATGTGAATTTAAATCCGCAAGCATAAAAAGTCCTTGCACATGGCCACTGGGTCAGCAGGCAAGTATGCTAGCCTCTGCACCACTGCGGCTTGCTATTAGCAGAGCAACATAGGCAATTAACACCATCTTGTATGTAGCCCATGCAAGATAGTCTAGAAAATACTTCTTAACCTGACACTGAGCTACATAACAGGGCAAGCAATAAGAAGCACAAGAATGTCTGCAACAACATCAGTTAGCTGATCCTTTATAGGACGTTGCTCTCATTACAGCCAGCTGAATAAAATGCTCGATCTTCTGTCACTTCTGCCTCATGCATTTTCGATCCCAAAGTGCCTGCAATATCCTGTTTCCATCTTCGTGCTGGGTAGACCCCTGCTTCTTGACCCAGAAACCATGCCTTCCATCTTTGTTCCGTCCAAACCATTGTGATGTTTAACAGATTCAGTGCCAAACAAAAAGTAAGTTTGGACCAAACAAAAATGGATGACAGAAAATGGGAAGTATCACAGTTATGACTTAAAAGTTGTTAATGTAGTGTGATAGCAGACATGTTGTATTATATATCAAATTAAAGCAGGCTGCTCAGGGAAAACTAATGTATTGATATTTTAATTAAGACATTTCACAGTGACAACATTTTGGCAATATACAGGGTGTATTTTTAATGATTGTGCAGTGTTTGAAAATATTGCTGGTCCAAATTTTGTATTTACCTAATATGTTTCATGAACTTTACAGAGGGTGAATACAAAACTTGGACTGGCAATATTTTCAAACACTGCACAGTTATTAAAAATACACCCTATATAAGCCCATGGCAGATGTGGAAAGTTGCTTAAGATGATTAATCATCACATGGCACTGAATCAGTTAATATGGACAAAGTATGTCAGTGTTCAAGTCATGGTGCTGTTTATGAGAGTTTTCTTTGCTGCTCACATCTCATAGATTGTCACTGTTTTATTAACTTTTTGGTCCATGATATTTTAAGATTTCTTTAACATTTGAGTTTTTAAAAAAACCATGATTTGTATTTTTAATGATTGAGAAATGGTCCATGCCTTACATCTGTATGTTGCTATGGGACAGAAGTATGTCCTAAAAAACTGTACTTAATTCATTAGCTGGTGTTGTGCCATAGGTTCTTAATACTGTTGAATCTCTGCATTACTTTGCAGGTCTAATTCCGACTCATTAGCTTTATAGAGTTAAAATAATTATTGTCTGGGATAGGAGAATGTGTTAGACAAATTGAATGTGGTAAATAAATAAGATAATGGTTAATGTAACTACTGTCTGGTGCTGAAAGCTTGTAAAGTATAACAGTGTTTAAGTTAGTTTTAGGATATCTTTGACTGTAATGCACTCAAGTGTGCGCGTACATGCACAATATAATGAAGAATATCTGTGAGGAGTATTTCCACTCTTGATTGTGGGCATACTCTACGCAGCTGTGATTCTATGCATCTATACATATTGACATTTACATTGCTTGATTACTACAGATATGTGAATGTTTCATTATATGTACATAAGTAGAAATAAGGGGCTATTCAATCACAGTGAAATTCAAGATAGTGAAATATTGTTATTATTGTTTCATGTGTATGTATAAGTGTGTGCATGCACTCTCATACATGTGTGTATATGTACCTGAAATGGGGGATATCAGGAGTGTCCTCAATCTAATTAACATTGAGTTGATGCCATTATCACAGACTTGACCAGTATTGCTTCCAAGTAAAGTTAAATGGTTTTTTTAAAACATGATTTTGGTTTTAAATAGGCACAGGATTACATGCAGCCATAAAACTCTTAACTAGTATAATAAACTAATAGAATAACTCTTATCTCTTCACATAGCTTTTCACTATATTTTCCTTTTTTTCTGTGAGCTATCTGGAAAGATAAAGCAATGAGGAAGACAATTGACCACCCAACCTCATATAACATAGTCTAGAATATGCGAAGGCCTAACACTTCACACACCACTGCCAGTATCTGCTATACGACTACATTATTATCTGTTACTCTTTTATTTTCATGTTTCAACTTTACATAAGTAGAGGAAGAAAATATTGTTCTCACTAGGATTATGCAGTATACCTGTAAACTCTTCAAAGCTCATCAAAGTGCTGCAATGCACTGGCTAAAACATTATGTTTTTGACATTTGTTTCAACTATCCTTAAATTCATGGTATTTGTGGTGGTTTTATGCCAGGTCTAAAGATCTTTGCATTATAATGACCTCATTCTAGAATTCAAATATTTTAAGACAAAGACACAGAAAAGAGACTAATAGAAAGTAAAACACTTGGCAAGAAAGAGAGGTAGAGGCAGATAAGGGCAAACATACATAAAACATGTACATATGTATCGATGTAGACATACATAACATTAAAAGTTGCACAAAACATATGTCTATGGAATTACCAGGAAGCTTCATGAAAATCCCAGGGCTGAAACATTTGAGGATAATAATGATGGTGATAATTCTGATGGTGAAACATTTGAGGATAATAATGATGATGATGATAATTATGCTGGTGAAACACTTGAGGATAATAATGATGGTGATAATTCTGATGGTGAAACATTTGAGGATAATTATGATGATGATGATAATTATGATGGTGAAACACTCAAGGATAATAATGATGATGATAATTCTGATGGTGAAACATTTGAGGATAATTATGATGATGATGATAATTATGATGGTGAAACACTCGAGGATAATAATGATGATGATAATTCTGATGGTGCAGAAGGCTGGATCTGATTACTGAGCCCTAAAGAAGACTAGCAATGTGTACTGAAAGTGGAACATATACTTTTCTGTAGTTAAGAACAGAATGTATTTATTTTAGCAGGAAGTGAACCTTTATATATGCCCTGGTAGGTTTATTTAAAGATTCTATAATTCAGAGCCAGCAATTCATCAGTATTAATTCAACAGCCTTTATAAACGTTTTAAATTAAAATTACTGAATATCAATTACATTTATTTATGTGTTCACAAGTTTTGATGTTATTGTGGTAAAACAGTTTTCTGTTTACCAGTTTTATGAAGCAAATTATCTGTTTACAATTATATTAATACCATCCCTGCATCATATGACTAATTTCAGCAAACGTGAGAGCAAGATCTAATGTCTTCTGGTAGTAGATAAATACATTACCATTCAAGTTTTTACCCTGTTGCTACATTCTTAAGTCGAATTCAGGTGTGAGATTAATAAGAATGTTTTATTTCTGACCAATAGTTAATTTTTTTCAAAGTAAGTATATTCAAGTATGTTGATGGAAACATAAATGGGAAAGGGGGAGGTGTGACAGAGCCAGAGAGCGAGAGAGAGAAAGAGAGAACGAACGAACGAACAAAAATCTTTATTTTCAAAGGGTTAAGAATTGGGCATGCAGGCCCATCTGGAGAGAGAGAGAGAGAGAGAGAGAGAGAGAGAGAGAGAGAGAGAGAGAGAGAGAGAGAGAGAAGTGGTGCTTTTCATATGGGTTTTATGATTGAAAACAGTCAATGAATGTGTAAAAGAGAGAGAGAGAGAGAGACCCAAATAATGCTTGACTATAAATACTTTGTTAAATATTATGAATTCATTTGTAAACAGTAAAGTGTATTTCACATATGTGTACAAATACAAAAGCAACCTCCATCTCCATATTAAAGGATGACTATAATTAATGTCTACAAAAGTGTCCTTACTTTACTACATTCATAGACTAATTTCCGCAGTTGTTATGTGGCATGTCTAAAGCATGCCTGTAATCATGCTTGCTTTCACCTGTTCTTACTGTTCTACTTTACACTTACTACAGATCACATGTCAGGTATGTAAGCCTCGTATCTGCACATGTTCACAATTTATATTATACATTTATATATGCTGACTTTCATCGTGTGTCATTTATTCAGTTGTATAACCAATAGTATAATGTCCGACACATTATTAGGAGAAATAAACTTGAAAACCTAGTGACAGCTGGCAAACTTTATGCCAAAAGAACACAGGGAGAACCAAGTGATAGTGGACAGCTTCCACATGGAAGCATCTGGATAAGTACACTGACCTGATCCTTCCACTTCTTCGTTGCTCCTCGAGGGGTGTATCACACCAGGTTGTGCACCTCAGAGGTCAGTAGGTCCCACTTTGGCATTTATTTGTGTAAGGTTTGCTTCCTATTGACATATTCCATCCAAGGTCATGGACTATCTACCCATGGGTAGGTTTTCCCCCCTAAATATGTAATCAGGGCAATGGCTGTATGGCCTATTGGGGGTGGGTGTGTGTGTGTGGGGGGGGGGGGGGGGTTGTGATTTTTTTTAACTGCTGTGGGATTTTAATATGCACAACTTGCTCAAGGAACCTACACTTTTTCTGCCCTTATCTGAGAAGGTATTCAATCTTACTACCCTATGATATCATTAGATACCAGTGACACTGGAATAGCAAATCATGATGGTGATGTATAGCTTGTTACCACTAACTATAAAAATGTAGTTCTATTTCTGTAGTTGTTAGACCTAACTGATCAAGTACATTCAAATCTGTCAGTGTCTACACAAATTCTCCATCCTCAATAATACATCAATTAATTCTCTTGTTGGGCCGCACTGCTCACCACTTTAAGAGACAACATGGCTTACTATCATGTATTACGTACTTTGCAGAGCCTCGCTCTCAACATAGATTCTCTATCCTTTGCCAGTACCCCTGCCTCAGGCATTTTCACGCCCAAAGTGTCCTCAATATCCTGTGTCCATCTTTGTGCTGGTGGACCTCTGCTTCTTCTCCAAGGGACTATGCCTTTCATCTTTGTTCTTTCCAAACCACTATGTCAATTAATATGGCCAAAGAATTTCAATTTCCAAAACATGCCAGTTTTCTTTGATGTTCTGCTCTTCCATAATTTCAAAATTGGTTTTTTTTTCTTGGTCCATGATATTCTAAGAATTGTTTGGTAACATGTAAGTTCAAAAGCACCGACATGGCTACCAAAGCAATATTTAAGAACAACTCACATCATATTTGACATTAACATAACAGTCTGCTACTCTGTGTTGTTTTCACTTCATCAGCTTTTAAAACAAATCATTGCTTGAATAGTTAATATTATCCACGGGCCAATTTATTGTAAGCATATTTTAATTTCTCGGAACAGTAATAACATCTGATGGGAGATGCCTTGAAGAGATTAGAACAAGAATCGCCATGGCAAAAGTAGCCTTTAGCAAGATGAAAAACATATTGACCAATAAAAAGATGTCAATTGAAACGAGAAAAAGAGTGTTGAGATGCTACATTGAACCTGTACTTTTGTATGGATGTGAAGCGTGGACAATGAGCAGTCAGGCTGAAAAACATCTGATGGCTGTAGAGATGTGGTTTCTGAGGAAAATGCAAAGAATACCATGGACAGCCAGAAAGACCAATGAACAAGTCCTTCAAGAAACAAATGAAGATCGTAAATTGATTAGAGAAATTAGACGTAGACAGTCAAAATTTTTTGGGCATGGTATGAGAAGAAATGGATTGGAGAATTTGGTGACAACTGGTAAGATCGAGGGGAACAGACCAAGGGAAAGACCTAGAAGCAAGTACCTGGATGGCTTGGCCTTGTGGCATGGTCGAGACAGAAACACGGAGCTGATCCACGACTCTGGTGATCGGGTGAGATGGCAGAACATGACCGCCCACGCTTACCGGCATGGCACATGATGGATGGATGGATATTTTAATTTACCAGCAAATGCATCAATCTGTTTTTATGGCATACATTTGTGTTTCATCTGCTTTTCACCAATCTGACCTCTTTTCTGAATCTTCCCCTGACCTCATTTCTGTATCTTCATCTCATCTCTGTTCTGTATCATCTGACCTCTGTTCTGTATCTTCATCTCACCTCTGTTCTGTATCATCTGACCTCTATTCTGCATCTTTATGTGACCTCTGTTCTGCATCATCTCACCTCTGTTATGAATCTTCCTCTGATTTCTGTTCTGAATTATATGACCTGCATCTTCCGCTGACCTCTATTCTGTATCTTCCTCTGACTTTCGTTCTGTATTATGTGACAACATTTCTGTATCTTCCTCTAACCTCTTTTTTATATCTTCCCCTGACTTCTGTCCTGAATCTCCCTCTGTTCTGTATCTAACAGATTAACTGTGACTGTTAAAGCATGTTTATATTTAAGCTGTCAGTATGAAACGCTCAGCATTCAAAACTCACTTATTGAACAGCATTTATACATGGTGTATCTATGCAACCTGTGAGCAAGTATCCAAATTTATAAAACTTTCAAGACGAAAAAAAAATGCATGGCAGTAAAACATGTTTACGGCTTGTTTTGCAACATTATAATACAGACTACTGAATTTTGTAAATAATGTATAATTTTGACTTTAAAACCATGCACTTGTCTTGTGTACATCAGTGAACATTACTATGTTAAATTAATATATTAAATAACACAATGAATTTTGCATCAGTGTCCTAAAAATCTTATTTTTCAGGATATTATTCATGTTCAGGCTTTTATGTGAATGATATTTTGTCTGCTCAGCTTATCTAAGATGTCTTGAAAATACAGTCATAGTTGATAAATGATACAGCTAGACTATTGTAGCTCGTGTTTGTTGTTTCTTGAGAGCTTTTGGAGGTAACTATTTGTAATGCAGAAATTGTTTCTGTCCTCATGATGAATGAAATATATAATGCAGGTTAAAAATTTGTTCCCTGTAATTTACAAAATGTTGCAATCACCCCCAGCATATTTTGGCTTTTTGTGATTTACTAGGGGCAAGTTTATGTAGTTTGCCATTGCTTTCTGAGCAACCGATGCTCATACCATTGTTAAAAGTCAACACAAGGCAGTCTGCTATCAGATGGCCTGCAGTTGATTTTGAACATGGTATGTGGGGTTGCGAATCGTGTTCACCATCTCTTCACCACAGACTCTGGCCAGGTGTCAAGATATTAAACAACATTCAATGTAAATATATCTTCCTTGATGAAACCCACTTCAAGGGGTGAAATCATACACCAGTCTAGATAGCAAAGTTGATAAAGATGTAGGAACAGACAGAGATGTTCAAATAAGAATACAAACAGCAAGAGGAGCTTTCAAAGCAATAGGAAATGTGTGGAAGCCAACAGAAATTAAAACTGGTACCAGGCTTAGAATATGTACCTCTCATGTTAAGTCAGTAACGCTGTGTGGATCACAAAACATGGAGGACGACTAACACAATTATAAATAAACTGAAAATATTCCTAAACTGTTCCGGCACAGAATACAATTAAAATGGTGTGACCGAATCACTTATGTGGAGCTTTGGGAGAATACTACACAGGTTCCAGAGAATCAACAGGTGGGGAAAGACAAAAGCTCTGGATAGGAGAAACATTGAGTAAGCCTGTTAATTCATTCATTCATGTCCTTTGCAGAACCTCGCTCCCATAACAACCTTCTGGAAAACCTCTTGATCATAAGCAAGATGTCCAATACACCCATCTGGAGATCATCCGCCACATCCTGCACCCATCTTCTCTTTGGCCTTCCTCTTTCTCTCTTCCCAGGCATATACCTCTCCATTATTGTTCTCTCCAAACTTTTGTGACATTCCAACTGACAAAAATATTTCAATTGTCTTTGTTTTATTGTCTTTAATAGCCAACCTTTTTCAATATTCAGCTCTTGAAGAATGGATGCATTTGTTCTTTTCTTTACCCAAGATATTCTTAGAACTCGTCTATAACATTTATATTCAAAGGCATTTATGCGCTGTTCATCTAGTTTAGTAAGTGTCCATGTCTCACAGGCGTATGTTGCAATGGGAAAGATGCATGCTCTTAAAAATCTAATTTTTGTAGTTCTATCTGTCCCTCTCCACAGTTTATTCAGTTGTTTTAGTCTTTGAAGAGCAATAGGTATTCGTCTTTTAACTTCTTTCATTATGAGCTTGATGATAGTGTAACTAATTCGTCCTTTAGTACCCCAAGTCACTACCTCCTGCCTTCTTCCTTCTTGTTCTTTTTCATTTCCCAATGAAGGATGAACAGATAGAAAAACCAACGAACAAGTCCTTCAAGAAACAAATGAAGATAGTAAACTGATTAGAGACATTAGACGTAGACAGTCAAAATTTTGTGGGCATGTTATGAAAAGAAATGACTTGGAGAACTTGGTGACAACTGGCAAAATCGAAGGGAAGAGACCAAGGGGAAGACTGAGAAGTAAATACCTGGATGGCTTGGCCACATGGCATGGTCGAGACAGGAACACAGAGCTGATCCACGACTCTGGTGATCGAGTGAGATGGCAGAACATGACCGCCCATGCTTACCGGCATGGCATATGATGGATGGAATGAAGGATAAGCTTTCAACCAATCTCATGCCAACCCTCTTTAGTCGTCTCTTATGACATGCATGGTAGGTTAAAAAAAAAAGTTAGTTGCATATCCTTTCCAGGACGTCACAGTCAACCCCAGCATTTTTTTGGCTTTTTGTGATCTCTTGGAAAGTTTACATTCAGTAGTTTGCCATTGCTTTTTGAATGACTGGCACCTATATCCGTAACCACTTTCACCACGGAGCTGGGACATGGTAGGTTACAGTGTTACTATTCTTTGCTTCCCTTACAGGCCCCGATAACATATGGTATGATATGGTCGTAAGTCGCTGTATGCTGATAGATTTGTTACAGATGGGGACATTGCTGGGGTGCAGTGATGACAACCTGTACTCAATTGCACTGGTAGTTCATTTATCCTGCTTTTGTTTATTTCCCACTGTGTTTCTTTGACCCTGTTGTAGTCAGTTGCATCTGTGTACATTTCAGTTCAACTTCTCTGTCTCTCTCATGTCTTTCTTCAGTGTAAATGAAGATGTGTGTACATTCTGTTTCTCTTTCTTTCAGGTTGCCAGTGTCTTAACCCTGCCCTAGCAGTTAAAATTTCTTCATAGAATCAACACTGTAAAAGTGTCTCTGTATAGACAATATATTAGATATGTCTGGGGGGGGGGGGGGGGTGTGGTATATATAATATATGACACACTATTAGAAATAAGATATCTATTGCTGAAAGTGCTGGGAGAAAGAGAAAAATGGATGTCCTATGAAAACAGACATACGCTGCGGAGCGGAAGAGAGTTGCTGAGAACAGGTGACTCGGTCGAGGAGGAGGCGGAGGTCAGACTGACTGACCTAATTAATTCATTAATTTCCAATGAGCCTGTAGCATCATTTGTGTTACATGCTGCAAGAAGTATAGGCTACCACCCTTTCATATTTTGTCAATACCCATACCATGCACATCTGATGGCTGTAGAAATGTGGTTTCTGAGGAAAATGCAAAGAATACCATGGACAGCCAGAAAGACCAATGAACAAGTCCTTCAAATGAAGATCGTAAAATGATTAGAGATATTAGACGCAGACAGTCAAAATTTTTTGGGCATGTTATGAGAAGAAATGAATTGGAGAACTTGGTGAGAACTGGTAAGATCGAAGGGAACAGACCTAGAGGAAGACCTAGAAGCAATTACCTGGATGGCTTGGCCTCGTGGCATGGTCGAGACACAAACACTGAGCTGACCCACGACTCTGGTGATCGAGTGAGATGGCAAAACATGACCGCCCACGCTTACCGGCATGGCACATGATGGATGGATACCATGCAAATTGTAAATTAAACCAGATCTTCTCAGGTTAGAATCGGATGCGGTATCTATGTCACTCCACTCCCTTGTAAAATAGATTTTCTTTTCGTTGTCAGAAACCGAAATTTGCCTGGGGTCCTCTGCGGGTTTCTTTACTGCTATTACCTTTTTTGGCTGCGTAACTGTCATGTTTTTGGCTGTTATAATCCATAGCTGTTTGATTTATTGTTGAGCATATTAAGAACTAGTACTAGTAGTGAGTGGCGCTTCGTAAGAAAGACAAGACAGGAAAAAAAATTGAAGTGTTGGTAGAGTAGTCTGAATTGAGTTATGGCATTGAACCACCTCGCACATCGGACTTAGTTAAGCTGGTCATGGTTCGTTCCAAGTCGAACGAGGCACTTAGCATTGACCCCCTGACATCAGGCGGGGTTTCCCATGCTTCGTTAGCGAGCACCTCGTCCACACCTTGATTTCTGGTGAACCACCCCCGGGGTTACCAGGGTCGCCTGCTTGACGATATATTTGACCTTTGACTCAGACCTTCCCAGGGGTTATTTATGGTAACAGTGTACCAGTTTGTAGCCCCTCGATGCAAGCGTTACCTCCACTTCGATTAACCTATAACACCAGTTCTTTATATCACAGTGAACCTCTAATTACCAAGATATAATAGTTAGTCAATTTTGCAATTTTAAAATATGAAAGCCCATAACTCAAAGAAATCTATTTATAAAGCCGTATTTATTATTATTATAAGTTAACAATTTATGGATAAATATAGATTTGATAACATATATAATATTACTAGAAAAGTTATGTATATTTGCAATGTAGCGTCTATCTTTGTAACTCTTAATGGTTATTCCCCTTGGAAAAAGGATACTATATTATCTCCCATTCAAACTACCTCTGAAGTTGGCGTGGGTTCACCTAATATAGCAAGGGACACTGTTAATAGGGAAAGCAAAATTCACTCCATCACTACTATACATAGTGTGTATGGACTATGCTTGAGGTCAAAGCGAGCGAGCGCTAAAGAAAATTCTCCCATGAAAGTAGGTTGTCGCAGTTTTACAGCTTGATAGAATTTTGCGTTTTAAACTAATCATTTTATTTTATTGTGTTAGAAATGATGGTCAATAAAAGTAAAACTAGATAAGTGAAAAATAATTAGTTCTCATCGTAGGGTTGGAGCATGTTCATTGTTCTACTACCAGGCGCGTCAAAAGAAAACGGTGTTGATTGTTGAGATGATGGAGTGTGGCCAGCCGCGAATAATAATATTAATAATAATATTCGGAATATGTTGGTTGGAAAATAAGCGGCCGTGGTCAAACACAGGTAGTGGTCAATGCGATCAGGAGAGTTAGTTGATGGGGCAGTTATCTCTATACGATACATAAAAACTGTGACATGGTCATCTGCTACTTTGCAGAGTTCACTTCTTTCGACGAAAACTGGGGTGTTTAACAGCATACAAACCAGCGGAATACACGGGGAAATAACATTATTGTACATCCCTAGTAGCCTACTAGTACATTATCATTCGACAATTCATACAATTTCATTTATAGAAAAACCAGGTTGCTGAACACAATGTTATTCAGTATATGATATTGACTTATGTAAATCTATGTTTATTGGAAATCGGGGCCTTAGTTTAGTTTAGTCGATGGATCAACGTCACGGCACACGGTAACCTATAAGTGCTCCGTTCTCCTAACTCAAACCTTAGTCTGGAGAACTCCGCTCAGTGCACGAACTCTGTAGCACCGGCGAGGATCCTGAATTACTTTGGGTACATTTTTAACTGGAAATTTTGCCCGGGCAGCGCCGTTAGGCTATTCTTTTTCGATTTCTAACTGCCAAGGAATTTTTACGCGCGCAACAATACACACGGGCGTCCGATCTCACTACCCAGAGACCAGGGAAAATTTTATTGCTAGAAGTCCACGTGAAAAAAAAAAACAACCCGGTCCTCACTCGGGGGCCTTAGAATGTCATCAACCTCAAGTGAGTCACATCACAAAGATTTTGCTAAGAATCATATTGCAAAGACTGAGGCAGAAAAGATCACCAGAAATAGAGAAATAACTATGTGGTTTGTAGAAGGTAAGCGTATAACAAATGTGGTGTATTTGTTGAGAACATTATTATTAGAGCGTTGGACAGAAGTTAACAAATGTACTATATTTTTGCTTCGTTGACTACACAAAGGCTTTCAATATAATAAGACACGTCGATTTGACCAAAAAACGTGCTTGCATATCTTCAATGAGGCAGGAGAAACCTTATACACTTAAAAAGGATAGATAGACAGACACGCAGAAAGACGGACGGACGGGTGGATGGATGATAGATGAATATAAGAAATAACATGCTGCATTAAAAACTGATAATGACGTAGTCAATGCTACTCAATCAAGAGAGGTGTGTTACAGAGATGTGTAATGTTTCTAGACTTTTCTTCTTCTTATATAATAAAAATATTATGAGAAATTTAAAAGACATTAACGAATCACCATCGGAGGTCATAACACCGTATTATTGATTTTGCTGACAAAGAACATGGTCTGCAGCATTTAGTGGGTGTTGTTATTGTATACAATGAGTAATTAGTTTAGAATTAAATTGAAAGAAAAAATAACTCATTGTTATAAACAAGAATAAAGAAATATCAGAATGCAACACCATATTAAACAGAACACTTCGTAAACAAAATCGGTCCAATAATTTTGAAACCGTTATAACATCGAAAGAAAGAAAAGAAGAACCTCTATGGCAAAGATACTCCCCCACCTTCACTTTTTAAAATAAAAATACCAATAAAATGCAAATAATGTAATGAACGGACACACACAAAAAACCCGCCCCAAAGGGACAGTCTTTCAAGAGACAGACTAAATCGTAAATTAATTTTTTTTTTTTTTTTAAATACCTGTAGGCAGCCAGGATAGGGAGGAGGTGGTGTATGGTTGTGGGGGTGCTTATATGTTTTTTTCCTTCAAAGGAATGGTCATGAAACCGTAGTGATAACTGGCAAACCTGATGGGAAAAGCCCAAGGGGAAGACAAAAACATACCTGGATGCTTGGTCACATGGCATAATAGGGACATACCTGATACAAGATCCTGTCAGATGGCGAACCATGACTACCCACGTTTATTGGCACGGCACACTGAGTTAAGTCAAGAACCGACATCACAGCATTCGGGGGATTCCCTTAGGTGCTCCGTCCTCATTTTCAACAACCAGCTAAGAGTCTCTACTATGTTGCCAAGGGGTATACTATGGTGATGAATTAGTCCTCAGTCTGAAAACGGGCTCTTGATGCTTACTGAGGCTGAAAGTTGCTCTGCTTATGGTACATTAATACTGTTTAGTAGTTATTCACTGTCATTTACTGCCAATATTGTATCGCGAAGAGTCTCAGTACTATGTTATCGAAGGATACATTATTACATTGTAGTCATGAATTAGTCCTCAGTCTGAAAACTGGCTCTTGGTCCTTACTGAGGCTGAAAGTTGCTCTGCTAATAGTACATTACCACTGTTTAGTAGTTAGTGATAGTCCCTAATAATAAGCTTTAGAAGACACTATATCAAAGGGCGAGGGAACGACGCTGGTAGGGGACACGACACAATTTGATAAGATCTGAGAATAGTATAACGAGAAAGCTCTCTCACTGGAACCCTCAAGGCAAACGAAACAAAGAGACATAAAAAGACACAGAGAAGAGAGCTAGACACTTCTTCTTGTTATAGACTGTGCCATATGGCATTGCTGATCATGTCTATCCACAGACTTTTGTTTCGTTACTGTCAGTAATTTCTGATACTGATGTTTCTCCTTACAAGTCTGCCCAACTTTGCCTATTGACATCACCCTACCTCTCCAGCTTTTCTCTTCTCATGACATGCCCAAAAGAATATGGACTGTCGTCTTCTGAGGCGAGAAACCAGTTCTCTTTGTGAGTTAACTTCTTTAAAGATATCTTCATTGCTCTTTATATGTCCACGTTCTCATTATTCTTATATTAAGACACATCTCCACGTTTTGACATAATTCCCATCTAGTCTGCTAACTGTCCATAATTCACTTCCACACACCAGGATTGGTTCAATATAACTCTTAAGAATTCTTTTTCTTACCCCAATTGACAACGCTATAATTGAGAAAAGAGTCTTATATCTTGTGAAATGCTGCCTTTGCATGTGTTAATCTACATGTAACTTCTTTAATACATTTTCAATCTGCTGTTATTAAAATACGCAAATATTTAAATATATTGACTTGTTTCAGACTGGTTCCAGTCCTTAGATGTTGCCCTTGAGCAGACATTGTTCTTTGTAACTACCACTGCTATGTTTTTTTGTTATCCAGGCTAATACCTTTATTGTGACTTTCTGCTGTAATTTTTTTTTTAAACTGGGTTTCATTTTCCATCAATATGCCTCAATACGGGTAAAAAGGGTCCTTTACTTTGACAAAATTTCTCTCTTTGTGGTAACACTGGTCAGGGATGAAAATTGTAGTTTCTTTAGAATACCAACATCAACAAAGCACAGAGAGAGAGAGAGAGAGAGAGAGAGAGAGAGAGAGAGAGAGAGAGAGAGAGAGAGAGAGAGAGAGAGAGGAGATAAAGAAGAGACAGGGGGAGAAGATAGATGGATAGATAAAGATAGAGAGATAGATGGATAGATAGATAGAGAGAAAGAGAGAGAGAGAGAGAGAGAGAGAGAGAGAGAGAGAGAGAGAGAGAGAGAGAGAGAGAGAGAGAGAGACACACACACACACACACAATATTTGTATTACATCCCAACCAATAAGATCCCTACTTTGGTCCTGCAGAGATTCAGCAACAAACAGGCACGGAACATACAACGCAACTTTAGCTACACTTTAAAAAAAACACTTATAGCAGCCATGTTTCGTTTGTAAAGTGGTGTTACCACGGGTAAATCCTTGTGTGTCTACACTTATACATAAACATGTATAAGATTAGAGGGAAACTGCTGCTTTAGTTATTTATATTACAACGTCACATTGAATGGGTGGTGTGGGAGAGTTGCTTTATCCCATTTAGAAATGGGATTTTTATTGCATACGCAAAGATGCCGATGAAGCATGGGCTTTTGTATATTTTGTAATATAACAATCGTCGCTTGTGTTAATAATTAAAAGTTATTTGCATGTCATTTACTGCTGCAGGCGATTTGGGAGCAGATCATTTTGCATTGATTTTCACAATGATATGAGCGTTGGCCATTCAGAAAGCAATGGCAAACCACTGAAGGTAAGATTGTCTAGAAAAGTGGTTCTCAACCGGCGGGGTGGGGACCCCCCCCCCCCCCCCCCCCCCCGCCTCCTGAGGGAATTTTAGAGTTTTTAGTATTTTTTTTTTTTGGGGGGGGGGGGGGGGGGAATTAAGAATATTTCAAGATCGCGTTAATACAAGAACAGATTACTTGATATTGTTTTCCCCTCCATACTTTACAGTTCTGTACTTCTCGCCCTTCTTTAACAAAAAAATTGTATTTTCATTGTATAAGGTAAGTAGACCCGCAAATCAGTTTAATGTAGACGTCTAGACTTGTTCTAGTATGTGTTATTAAATTTAGCTTCCATTTCAACGTATACTGTGTAGGGGCAGGGGAGATTTATAGGGAGGAAATACGAAAGGTGGGTGGGGGGTGACGTTCTGAAAATATGGTGAAGGGGTTCACAGGCTAAAAATGGTTGAGAGCCACTGGTCTAGAAAATCACAAACAGCGGTAAATGCTGGGATTGATTGTCACGTCCTGTAAAGGACAACGTAACTAACTTTTAACCATGTCGATTATCTATATCACAAATAGAACATACTTTATGGCCCGTGTGTGTGTGTACTGTCAGTATTGAGCAGTGCGGGTGATTATTTGTTTGAGAGGTTTTGACTGAACTGCTACATTCCAATCTGTTAACCTCTCTAGCTTACTTCCAAACACTTCTCTTTGCTAATCTGTCCTGCAAACACCATCTGCTCAAGCTACCTCTTTTCTGGGCAGCTCTCTATCTAATATCCTCAAATTACTTCTAAAAGAATCCATTACCTATTAGCCTGGTGCCATTTCAAAATTGGGAGCCTTGTAGAATAGAGAATACAGCCCTCCGTTGCTGGGGTAGAGCTTGTGAATCCTCTGGAAGACTGAGTGTTAACAATTTAAGTCTGATGCACTGGCATTCAGCTGTCAAAAAGTGCTTGTGTGTATTGGCAAGTACTTGCATGTATTGGCAAGTACTTGCATGTATTGGCAAGTACTTGCATGTATTGGCAAGTCCTTGCATGTATTGGAAAGTGCTTGTGTGTAATGGAAAGTGCCTGTAATGTATTGGAATTTGCTTGTGTGTATTGGAAAGTCCTTGCACAACTTGGAAAGTCCTTGCATATATTGGAAAGTGCGTGTGTTTATTTGGAGTGAGGTTGGAGAGACTTTCCTGACCCCCTCCATAGGGAATGGTGCAGATGTTTCTTCCCCCCCCCCCCTCCCCACAAAGCCCAGAAACTTGTGGGGTATGCAAGACCAGTAGTGACCTTCACGTTCAGACAGGCATAGATGATTAGCCAGTGCACTAACCATTTCACAGCTGCAGCCTTCAGAAAGTAGCCCCATGGCAGATACTGCAGTTGAGGTGTGAAATTAGATCTTCACATATTAGGCCATGACATATGAGGTGGGGTGGACAGCTCCTTTTTCTGGCTTTCCTTCCCAATTTCCAGAAAATTCTGAAAATTGTCTGTTACCAATTTTTATGAGACTAGGTCAACTCTAGAAATATACTGGTCAGAAAAAAATAATCCTGCCTCTGCAGGAGATTGACCCCAAACCACTGTCTTGACAGGAAAGCACACTAATCCAAATGTCAATCTCCATGGAGAGAAAAAAGAATTAACACACTTCACTACTGCAGTCTACAGAGAAATTAGAATGTGATTTAAATGTATAGTTTCAGTTTTTAATGTAATTTCAACGCTCAACAATGTAATTACATCCATTCATCTACAAAAACTGATGTACTCAAAAACACTGTTACAAGCAAACATGCACATAGACACAATTAGTTACTTTATCCCCTGTGACCCAATACACCATGCTGTCTCCACAACATTTCCCCAGCATTGTTAGCTATTTGTGCTCAGTTCTGGAGGAACCTCCTGGCTACATTTTAATTTTCCTCTCCAGGTCTTTTGATAGTTTTGATGTTCTCACGAACTGCTATGAGCTAGGGTGGCACAGTGGTTACCACCCTCACTTACTTACACATGGGTTTTGTGTTCTTCCTTGTTCAAAAGCAGCTCTTGATGTTAACATCTCTAATAAATGAAGTAGTTTCATGTTTATGACATTCCCGTAGATTTTGGTGGAAGAAAGTTGGCTGGTTCTGTATTTTTTTATGTTAATGACATCAATAGAAGCAGTAGTTAGAGAATCATGACATTCCAAAACAGTTTTTGATAGAAGGAAGTTGGTTAATGTCACATTTGTTTAGTTTACATTCACTATTGTGACTTGGGCAGGACTGTAGGTGCCTTGTTGTCATGGTACCATTTCACATGCACAGAACACACTTCACTACTGCAGTCTATATACCAAGTATATATACACTGCAGTATATATATATATATATAAATATATATATATTTGCTGTATCCTGTTCGAAACTGAACAATGAAAACCTGACAATGAAGACGTTGAAAACTGATGATAAGTATCATCCCTCATGTGGTCAGGGTGGTCTGTTATCCATTTTTCCATGAAAGAAGCTTTATTAAAAGTTTTTACCATGTCATAAGTTGAGCATAACCCAATAAGAGCTGCAGTAAAAAGCCAGATAGCTGGGCAGTTTTCTAGACTTTAGCCGTGAGTTTTTCTGTGTAAATATTATGCTTGTATTCTGCCAGACACATCGTAAACCATAGATATTTGTAAAAGAAATTGAACAGACAGTTGTAAGAGGCTGATTTATGTGCTTATTAACACCAGCAAGGCTATTTCAGCTAACAAAATTAAGAACGGCCAATATTTCACATGGGGACTGTAGTAGCGTAATAGCTAGATACTTGACAGCCAGCTCAGGGTTCAAATCCGTATTGTGCAGATTAAAACAATGTACATGGACTCCCAGGCCGACCCCGCCTAAAATGGGTACAGGAAATGTCTTGGGAAGTAAGTGGCTGGACGATGCTGACCACATGACCCACCTACCTCAACAGTGATATGACCATTGGCGGACATGAGGTGTCATAACCTCTTCCCCCTGTTGCCTTGCAGAGTTTGCCTCTTCAAACAGTCTAGTGGAGTTCAACTGTAGACAAGCCACTGTTGTACATCCTTACAGTATGATTCCGCAACACATTCAATTTAAATTTGAGAAGGTGAACCATGTTCTCCACGCTTATCAGCAAGAGTATGATGATGATGATTCAGGAAGCACTAAACCACATCACTACAAGATTTAGGTTCAGAAAATGATCTGAACTGTTGTATATCTCATCATCATGTCATGCTGATAAGTGAACAGTCATGGTTTACCATCTTACACGATCACCAGTATTGAATAAGATCTATATTTTTGTCCCAATCATGCCATTTGGCCATGCCATCCAGATAGTTCTTTCCTTGCCTGTCTCATACTCTTTTCATATCAAGTTTGCCAGCTGTCACCAAGTTGTCATGTTTATCTCTCTTCATAGCATGCCCACAAAGCTTGACTGTCTATGTCTAATTTCTCCAATCAATTAACAATTTTCATATGTCTTATAGGACTTTCTCACTCACTGTTCTGTCCGTCTGTGGCATTCTTTGCTCTTTCATCAGATACCCCATTTCCATTAGATGTTTCTCAGCTTGTCTGCTTATTGTCCAATTTTCATATGTTAGAACGGTATCATCATCGTCAAGTGCCCTGCTAGCTGGCATAGGCTCTCCACAGATCTCGGTCTTTGGTTTTCTGGATCAACTCTGCTGCTGATATTCCTCCATGCCACCATCTCAATCCATCCAGCATGACTTCTCTTGGTCTGCCCCTGCCTCTCTTCCCCTCGATCTTTCCAGTTGTCGCGATGTTCTCCAATGCCTCTCTTCTCATCACATGACCGAAGAAAGATGTTTGTCTCTTTCTTATTGTTGTATATAATGTAATAGAACAGTATAGGTGTTGTACATCTCCTAAGGATAATTACATAATGTTAGTTGTCAGAGACAAGCAGAACCTCTTTCCCTTCATTAACCTAACAGTGAACATATTCAACCAGGAATAACTTGTGGTCTGTGAATTCAACATGCAAATGAGTTCACCTCATCCAATGCCAGTGGTAGCATTCTAGCAGGCGTGCCTGCTGGTCTGGAGATGACTGGTTCAAACTGACATCAAGGCTGATTTTAAACGCTGACCTTAGCTCTCACGTTGACAGTCTCAAGTGGGTACCATGTGTTGGTTGATATTGTTGACCGGTTCAATATGACTGCATCACCCTGTGAGTGCTGATTTGCCTATAAAAATACGGGACTAGCAGTGTACGTCCAAAGGCGTGTCAATAAGCTCCTTCAAATGTCATGTGTGGCATGAAGGACCTTGTTCAGCTATAAAATGTCATTTATGACATACAGTATGAATACAACCTGAATGTGTAATGAATTAAAACAAAACATATAGACACAACCACACCACTAAAACAATGAAGCAGCTTTCAGGTAGAGATAACATAATTAATAATTTTGTACATTAATTATTTACTCAAGTCAATGAGAAGAATAACTGCATTATCTCTAATTTTTTCTTTCCCTCAATTAACTATTTTCTATCTCTCATTTTTGATATACATTCAAGGTGCTTTTCTGAACCTTCCTAACTGATTTTTTGGGATGCTATTCAGAGAAATCAAGTGCCCTGTATTGAATCAAGCTGATCCTTGTACTCTGTATACACTCGCTGAAACTTCAGGTCGGCCCCGATTGAAGGCAAGGTGCTGCGGAGTATTGCATGTTTGTCTATGCCCTGAGGAAACACACCAAACATTAAGTTAATATAAAGGTCACGGTTAAAGATGAGGATTGACTTCACAGCATGGGGTTTAACCTCATTTGGACAGGTCTCTCAGCAAACAGTGTGTCGAGAGAAACGCATAAAGCATTACTCCAGCAATGACCTGCTGCGATCTCTGCAAAAACTCCATTTGAAATTTGTATGACGCACAACCTTCACAGCAGATGGCTTGACCACATTAAATTGTGATTGTGAGTATATGTGTGTGTGTGTGTGCGTGAGAGAGAGAGAGAGAGAGAGAGAGAGAGAGAGAGAGAGAGAGAGAGAGAGAGAGAGAGAGAGAGAGAGAGAGAGAGAGAGAGAGTTATGCAAGCATGCACACAGAGAGGTAGAAAGAACTAAACATAATTCATAAGCCAGCAGATGTTTGTTGTTATTGCAAATACGAGATGAGAAAACAATTTAAAATTCAAGTTGCAGGTAAAAATTGTCAGGCACTATGGCAACTGGGGCTCTGAATTGTCCAACCTCTGCATATATTTATATATCATATATATAAAAGGCAATGTGTGTGTGTGTATGTCCTTTATGCGTTCACGAACGGTCCATCCGATTGAGATGAAATTTTCTACACGCCTTCCTTTCATTCCAGCGCAGCCAACTGATATTTTTTTAGTGTGAAATCGGCTGCTTACTTAATATTATTTAATTTTCCATTTTACATTATAATTTCTATATAGCGAGGGGACTTAACTCTAGAAAAGTTATTTAAAGGGGCATAACTTTTCTGTATACCTTATAGTCATATTGTTGCATCGTTTTCAAAGATTTATAACCTCTTTGTCTGTAGTTATTTACTGGCATATGAGTTATAATAAATAATGATATAATCTTTAAGGCATTTTCAAAGTTTTCATAAAAATAATGCATAACATTGTAACTCATCTTTTTATGCTTAAGAAGTTATCTACAGTCATGCAGGTGATTAGAAACAGTTTTCATTAAAAATAATGGATGGTGTGTGGAAGGACATTCTTTAAGTAACTTTATTATCATCATCATCAATCATCATCAAGTAATGTGTAGGCAATTGCACATGCCATAAATGTAATATTATCGCATATGTGTATATTAATGCATTTGTTGTATTCGGAATTTTAAAGGAAAACATGAATTAAAAAAAAAAAAAAAATGTTTTACAGGCCAAATAATCTGACAATTATTATTATTTATTATTATTATTACTTATTATTATTAATACGTTTATTACTACTGCTACCATTATTATTAATTTTCCCATTATTATATTTGAATGTGCAACATGAAATATATTGTGGATGTCTGTCTGTGTCGCTGGCAGTAACATATGTATGCGTCTGGGTGTGGATGCAGGTGTGTGTGTGTGTCGCATGTATTTGCACGCGCCTGTGTACGAGTGTGTGTTTGTGTGTGTGTGCGTGCGTTTACATGCACTATGCCATAAATGTCATAATATAACTGTATATATGTATGTATTTGCTTTGTTCACACATGTGACACCTAACACTAACAAACGGCAACGCTCTGTAATATACACAAACAAAAGAAACAAACATTACACCTTGTAAATATACATTGATTTGTATGAAATAAACGTTAAAAAAAAAAAAAAAAATTAAGTAACTTTTGTTGTTGTATGAATTTAATGAGACCCTCCCCGCCAGGAGCTAGGCGAAGCCACGCCGGGTCAGATAGATAGACAGACCCACCTTTTCGCTGCAGTTATCTACAGGCATATGCGTTATAATCCTCCTCCTCTCCCATCCTCCTCCTACCCTCTTCCCCATCCCCCTCCTCCCTCTTCCTCCTCCTCCTACCTCCTCCCTCCTAATCACTCCTCTTCCTTCCTCCTCCCGCCCCCTCCTCATCCCTCTACCTCCCCCTCCCTCCCTCCTCCTACTCTCTCTTCCTCCTCCCTCCTCCTCCCTCATGCAGGTGATTAGAAACAGTTTTCATTAAAAATAATGGATGGTGTGTGGAAGGACATTCCTCCTCCTTCCTCCTCCTAATCACTCCTCTTCCTTCCTCCTCCCTTCTCCTCTCTCCTCCCCTCATCCCTCCTCATCATCCTCTTCCCTCCGCCTCCTCCCTCCCCCTCCCTTCTTTTCCTCCCTCCTCCTCCTTCTCCCTCTTCCCTCCACCTCCTCCCTCATCCTCCTCCCTCCACATCCCTCCTCCTCCCTCTTCCCCCAACAATTAACTTGGGTAAATGGAGCGGCGGCAGCAGCAGCAGAAGAAGAAGAAAAAGGAGGAGGGAGGATAGGTAAACAGACAGACAGACAGACAGAGGAGGAGGGAGGATAGGTAAACAGACAGACAGACAGACAGACAGACAGACAGATAGTCGGGAACGGGAACTTATATGAATTAAATGAGATGCTCCCCATCAGGGGTTGGGCGAAGCCGGGCCGGGTCAGACAGACAGACAGATAGACAGACAGACAGATAGATAGTCGGGAACGGGAACTTATATGACTACTAGGGCTGTACCGGATTCAAATTTTTGAAATCCGGCCGGAGCCGGATTTGGCCGGATTTATGAAGTGAGATCCGGCCGGAGCCGGAGCCGGAGCCGGATTTACAAATAAAAAAATAAAAATAAAATAACGTACAACATCACTTGACTTAGGTGAGTGGAGTCACTCGACTGTTCATTACTGCAGTTCATTACTATAGACATGACAATGATGACATATACTCATATTAAATCATTTAAATGTAAAATAATTACATTCACAGTAGAATAAGTAATTAAGTAATATTAAGTTCCATAAGTTCAAGATGAAACATAATACATAAGCACATAATGCTAATTTAGTAATTTTAATTGTTAGTTTTCAGTTTCAGTTTTTAGTTTTCACATTGTTTTCAGTTGGAAAATTATCAGCTCAGTTACAACTCACAACAGTACACTGAACAGATTGAATTTATTGAAATACATTCATTTAGTAATTTCACTATTTCAGTCAGTCTTCATTATGGCTGTGAAGTTGAACTCTCAGAGTCAGAAGAGACGAGTTGTATTTCAGGAAAATCAACGTCTCCGCATTTTCTGGTAAAAGGCTACTACAGTGGTCAGTGATAATGTCTCCTGCAGTACTGAACAGCCTTTCCGATGGCACACTTGTAGGTGGTGGTGCAAGAAATGCCTGCGCCAGTCTAGCCATGCTTGGAAATCTTTGCTTATTGGCATGCCACCATGAAACTGGATCTGACTGTCGAGTTTGAAGTGGCTCTGACAGGTACTGTGTCACCTCAGTGTTAATGCTGTTGCCTTCGGCACTTGCAGAACGATCTGCGGTGGGATTTTCCTCGACAATTGTGTCAAAACAGCTCCATAGGCTGGACTCGTACTGTGTGGCAGTGCTCACAGAAGTCAAAACACTAGTACTACTACTACTAATAGTAGCTGATGGATCCTGTGGACTGACTGTGTTTGCTGAATCAATAATGGAGTTAGCTGCTAACAGCAGATGGGCTCGTGCATCACTTCTACCACGTTCGGAGAAGAAGCACAGCTTGAATCGAGGATCCAGTAGTGTGGCACAGGTGTAAATACTGTTGGATTCAATGTCCGCAAATCTGCTGCTAACAGCTTCAAGCAGGGCTGCTTTCATAGTTTTGATCCCAGCATCACTACCTTCTTTCTGGAGGAAAGCCATGAGTGTTTTCACTAATGGGATCACAACTGATATTGATGCCTGAGCTGCACTTATTTCACGTGTGATTTCTTCAAATGGTGCCAAAGTAGCTACCACATTCTCCGTGACTGCCCACTGTTGTGCCGTTAGCCCAGTTACCGAATCAATTTCAAAATTTTCAACACAGTACAGGCTGATGCTGCGCCGTTGTTCTAACAGACGTCGTAACATATAGAACGTTGAGTTCCATCGTGTTGTCACGTCCTGGATAAGCTGATGTTGTGGTAGGTTTAATTCATTTTGAAGTTCATGCAAACGACTGGTTGCTGAAGAAGAGTGTTTGAAATGTCCTACCAATTTTCTTCCAGTACTGATGATGCCAGCAACATACTTTTGACTCAAAAGACCATCACGCACACACAGCTGCAGTGTGTGTGCAAAACATCCAACACTTGAATAGCTGCCATCACGAAAGCATTTGGCAATGTTGAATGCATTGTCTCTCACAACAACATGGCACTTCTCACGTGCAATTGACCACTCATCCAGCATCATTTCAAAATGTGCAAGCAAGTTTGTGGCCGTGTGATGTTCATCACATGCAGTACAATGGAAGACTACACTGCGGAGAACGAAGGAGTCTGTTAACCAATGGCCAGTGAGGCCCATAAATGACTGAGTGGTGTGTTCAGCTGTCCACGTATCTGTTGTGAATGATATGTAATCAGTGTCAGATATCATTGCTGCAATTTTTACCTTCAGACGTTTACACATGTCAGGAATGATATGTTCAGCAAAGTACTTTCTTGAAGGCAATTCATACCTTTTTTCCATTGTATGCATCAACTCTCTGAAACCTGGTCGTTCCACTACTTGAAAAGGCTCCATATCTATGGCTATCATTCGGGCTACGGCAGCATGAATGCGTTTAGCATTGGGACTGTTGATGTCCCAAATTTTGGCCCGGTCCCATGCCTGAACAATTGACTGCTGGGTACTGCTGCTTGCTTTGTGCAAACACGGTCCCAGATTCATCATAGATGTGGTCGCCAATACACTGGCCTTCAGTGATGCTTTCTTTTCCATCATTTCGTCATAGCTTTTCTTGTGCATCGATCGCAAATGGGTCTGCATTGATGATGTTGAGAAGTCTTTGGGGCGATCTGATCGTCCACGCGATAACTGTTTGTCACACAACTTACATATTACCTTCGCTGAATCATCGTCTTTAACCTTGAAGTAATCCCAAACGGCGCTGTATGACTTAGATTTTGATGCCATTTTATTTTATGGGCAAGACCAAAGAAATTTACGAAAATAAATATTCAAGTCCCACAAACTCATGAAGTAATGCACCATTAAAATTCAAAATGAGTGTTTTTTTCTTAAAATTCTTATTTACATCAGCGAGAAATAGTAAACCGGAAGTGCTACTGTGCTATTGCCTAAAATTCGACGTGGCCTAATGAAACATGTACAGAAAATTCACGTGACTAGGCAACACAAATCCGGCCTAAATCCGGCAAAATTGGACCGGAGCCGGAGCCGAAGCCGGATTTGTAAAAATGGCCGGATTCCGGATTTGCCGGAGCCGGAGCCGAAATCCGGTACACCCCTAATGACTACTTATATGAATTAAATGAGATGCTCCACACCAGGAGCCAGGCGATGCCGGGCAGGGTCAGACAGACAGACAGACAAACAGATAGACAGACAGACAGACAGGAACGGGAACGGCAGCTTATATGACTACTTATATGAATTAAATGAGATGCTCCCCACCAGAGCTGGGCGAAGCCGGGCCGGGTCTGCTAGTATATATATATATTATCTCTGTGTGTGTGTGTTTTTTTTTCCACGTTACCACTACTTCTGCCTGTCATCTCCCAGTGGAGTATAGGTCCTGAACCAAATCCAGCTGAGCCCTTTGCAGGCTTGTTCATGATTGTTGGGATTCTGCAGCTGAAGTTCCCTACATGATAACAGAACCAGTCTCATGCCAACCTTGCTCAATCGTCTCTTACGTAAGGTATGGTTGGTCAGTCTTTCTATTGTCTGCTTCCCTTATGGGCTCCAGTAACATATCAGCATTGTATGTATATGTGAGTGGGGATGCCGCAGTGGCATAGCTCACTTGCCCGTCAAGACAGTGGTCTGGGTTCAATCCCTAGCAGAGCCAGCCTCATAAATATGGGTACCAGATAATTTTCTGAATTGTTTGGGAGATATATTAATTAGGAACAGAACTGGCCATCCCATCTCATATACTGTGGCTTAGAATATATGGCTGTTTAGTTTAGTATAGTTTAGTGGTTGGATCAACATCACGGCACACAGTTTAACCCATAAGTGCTCCGTTTTCCTCCTAACTCAAACCTGAGTCTGGAGAAACTCAGCTCAATGCACGAACTCCGTTGCATCGGCGAGGATCCTGAAATACTTTGGGTAGATTTTTAACTCGAAATTTTGCCCGGGCAGCGCCGTTAGGCTACTCTTTTTCTATTTACAACTGCCAAGGGATTTTTTACGTGCGCAGCAATACACACGGGCGTCCGATCTCACTACCCAGAGACCAGGGGAAATTTTATTACTGGAAGTCCAGGTGGATTTTTTAAATAAATCCCGGGCCTCACCGGGGCCTGAACCCTGGACCTCCAGCACGAGGCGGACACCATACCTCGAGACCACTCAGCCCCCCCCCCCCCCCCCCCCCCCCCCATGGCTGTATCTGATAGGAGACTACCTGAATCTCTGGATATCCCTCAGCTGGTAGAGGGCCCTGGCTACATCACCCACACCCTAACACTCTTGTGTGAAATGCTGCATTACAACGAAGCACAACTAGCAATAGGTAAAATATCAAATATCTATCTTGAACATTGATGTTAGCAGTGTAAGAGAAATACTAACACAAGATTCACCCAAGTAGCAGTGCTGAAATCAACTCACCAGTATATACTGAGACCAAGTCTTAGATGAGCGTGATCTATACAGAGGACCAAGAAGTTCATCACACACCTCCCGCAGCTTTTCCTCCATGCCTGGGTCAAACACAACAACAAATTAGCGGATAATTACACAGAAGGAAAAAATATGTGCCTGATCAGATAATTATCTTCTGCCTCATCACACAATTAACCAACTCACATAAAGCCCCTTGTAAGCTTACTGAAGATTGGTTGGATTTTGCAGCTCAAGTATTCTACAGGATATAGTCAGTCTCAGGCCAACCCTCCTTAGACACCTCTTATGACATGAATGATAGTTAAGGGTGTTGCTATTCTTTGCTTCCCTTGCGAGTCCCAGCAAACTGTCATCTACTGCCTGTAGTACCTTGTGGTGTAGGACAGGGGGGTCTTAAGCCTGAGGAATTAAGGTCGCCTGGCTAGTGCAGTCACTGCGTACTGTGAAGGTCAGGATTTATTTTTGGCCCTGACAGGAAAAAATACACTTTATCGAGGATTTGAACCTGGGTTTCCTAAAGGAGAACTGGCAATCTAGCCACTCGGCCAGCCGCTTCTCTTGTGGGTCCCGGCAAACACAGGAGAAAATACCTGTCGCTATTGATTTGTTTCTTCTTCCTTAATCTGTCAACAGTAGCAGTTGTAAGCTGTTCCCGGTGGCCATAGAGAGTATTCTCCACAATGGTTTGTGCAGCAGGATTAGCTAATTTCCACCTATGCAGGGCACTGTGATAGATGTTGCTTAACTATCTCCAAAGGGTTTTGGTTTGCAGGTTTGTATACATGTTATCACTGTGACTTGTGTGTATTGTTTCATGAAGTGTGAATGCCTGATTTCCGGGAAGGTTAACCCGGTCAACAAATGCCAGCAGAAGTCGGATGTGTCGGCCTAACGGCGCAAGAACGCGGCTCTGCTGTAAACAGGCACAACGCAGTCACATCCGGAAAAAAAATCCGGATGAACGCAGAAGAAGAAGAAAAATGCCTGATTTCAGTGTGAAGCTCATGGTCAAGTATTTCCATTGAATTTGATTGACATCCCTCTGACTTTAGATTGCTAAATGTCTTCAGTTGTCATGAGCTGGTGGAAAGTGTATGCCCAATGAGGATAACAGGCAAAATAAGAAGAAATGCCTGAAGCATCCTTCTGACCTTAGATTGCTAAATGTGTTTACATGGCTTGGCACGAGTTTGTTGAGGGTTAAAGCCCCGATGGGGAATAAAGAGCAAACGCAAAAGCAATATCTGAAGAACCTTCTCCCTGTTTTGTTTTGTCTACGCACAGAACCATTTTTCTCTGATCTCGTTTTTAAAAATATTGTTTTATGCTCATACTGTAGCTTCCTTCCTCATAAGTTTATAGATTAGGTTTCATAATGTTTTAAACAGGAGTGTGAGAGAAGACTAGCATTTGGTTGATCCCACTTGGCAAGAATCATCAAGGTTTAATCATTCTCACGTTTGCATCTAATCTTAAGACTTATTTTCAACTTTTATCTGATACTATAGTAAGTTTGAAAAATATATTTCAGTCACAACGAATACAGTAAAATAAAAGTTATAAACAGATTAACTTAAATCTCAGTCAATCACAGAACTCAGCATGAAAATAAACTGATCACAGCAAACCATGGTTGAAAGTAAATAATCCAAATAAACCACATCTGAGAATGACCACAACTGAAACATGTTTAAGAAGACATTGATCCAAGCCAACCATGTTTGTTAATACATTTATCAAAGTGAACCATGTTAGTGAATAAATTGAAATTGATCAAAGTGAGCCATGTTTGAGAAACATTGATAAAAAAGTTACATGGTAGTTTGCTCTGAAACAAATGCTGCAACAATGAGCAATGTGGAAACTTAAAGTATGTTAAGTCTTTAGTGACATTAAGGTGACGAGCTGTAACTCAGAGTATACCTATATAGCCTTGGGACATCATGAGGACAATAACATTCATGCTGAGAAACATCTAATGGCAATGAAAATTGTGGTTTCTGAGGAAAAATGCAAAGGCTACTGTGGACGGACAAAGAAACAATGAAAAAATGCCTTCAAGAGACAAATAAATACTTTAAATTGATTAGAGAAATTAGATATAGACAGTCATCTTTTTTTGGCATGTCATGAGGGGAAACAAACTAGAAATCTGTGAAAACTGGCAAAATTGATGGGAAAAGTGCAAGCGAACGAAGTCAAAGAGGCAAATACCTGGATGGCTTGGCCAGAGGGGTAATCGGGAGAAGAACAAAGACCTGATCCAAACAGGTGATTATGTGATATTGTGAACCATGACAGCCCATGCTTATCAGCGTGGCACATGATTGGTGAACCAATCTTATGTAACATACACATGATTGGTGAACCAAGCTTATGTAACATACACATGATTGGTGAACCAAGCTTATGTAACATACACATGATTGGTGAACCAATCTTATGTAACATACACATGATTGGTGAACCAAGCTTATGTAACATACACATGATTGGTGAACCAAGCTTATGTAACATACACATGATTGGTAAACCAATCTTATGTAACATACACATGATTGGTAAACTAATCTTATGTAACATACACATGATTGGTAAACCAATCTTATGTAACATACACATGATTGATAAACTAATCTTATGTAACATACACATGATTGGTAAACCAATCTTATGTAACATACACATGATTGGTGAACCAAGCTTATGTAACATACACACAGCCATCACCTTGTGCTGGACCCTGAAGTCAGGTACTAAAAGAAAGATGTTTACCTTCTTGTGCCAAATATCTGATGTAAGTCTCCATCCAAAATTTATATTCTGTGGCAGATCTGAGGGCTAAACTTGAGGATATCTGAGACTCCAAGTAGCTCAGCGTCACAGATTGCTGAGCCCCGGGGTTCGACTGGAAGGTTCTAGATGCTTGTTCACTGGACCTGAAACAGAGACAAACAAACATGTAACATATAAACAAAATAATTACTCCCAATTTGTCAATATGATTAACCTTTAATGAAGAGAGAAAATATCTGCCTATTCAGTTTAACAGATATGTGGCAGCCAATAATAACAGCTCTATTTTAGCAGGGAATTTTACAGATGCATAACAGCAAAACATGATCAGTATCACATGTGTTAATATACTTCAGAGGTTGCATAGAACTGTGATATCTTTCAGGTGGAAAAAAGCAATTTGAAAGGGAAACGGTGGAAAAGATGTCCTCCTGCTATGAGATGGGGAGAAAACCTCAGCGGCCATGGAATCAGGGAAACTTCAGCTGTTATGAAATAGAGGAAACCTCAGGTGTCATGAGATGGGGGAAACCTCAGCTGTCATGTAATGAGGGAAAACCTCAGGTGTCATGCAATGGGGGAAAACCTCAGTTGTCGTGTAATGGGGGAAACTTCAGTTGTGAATAGATGGGGGAAACCTCAGGTGATATGAGATGGGGGAAACCTCAGCTGTCATGCAATGAGGGAAACCTCAGCTAAATGGTGTATTGAAATGCTTGATCCTGGCAACAGCAGCAACACTGAGTTGGATGATTAAATTATGAATCATCTGTTCAACAAGCCAATGGTAGTAGATACAGATCAACATACTGTAAAGTAACAATAAAACATTAGCTTGAAGAGTAGTCAACATATGCAGAACGGAGAATATTGTTTGGCTTACCCTGAATTTAAAGTCAAATGCTAAGGAGATGTTAATAACCATAAGTTTGTTACTCGTTTTAAAAAATTTACAGAGTAATGGAGGGTCAAGGGGACAAGAAGACAAACTATTAGTGAATTTAAACATTTAAGAATACAAAATCTATATTATAAAACAATACTGTTAACAGCAATAACATGAGGTCATTGGAAGTAAATGCAGTTTACGAGAAGCGCAAGGATATACTGTTGCCCTCAAGAACAGGAACCTTCATGACTTACTATGCTTAATGGCAAGAGTGGGCCAAAATAATTAGATAGGGGGGAGAGCTTCTTCCAATGAAACAGAGATAACAGATAAATAAGAGACACATAGAGACAGAAATACTGCAGTACTGGCCTGGTCACCCCCATGTATCAACTTCAAACGTAGGTCAGCATGGCAGAATAGATAAGAGTACGTATTCTTTTACATCCAGTGTGCTGATGCCGAGGTAAGAGGTTCAACCCCTACACCGGACAGTTGGACTAAAATGTTGACCCATCGTCTGTGACTTGGGGACGTTAATTACAAGTACCTCTGAAGTTGGAGTGGGTTCTCCTGATGACAAGGTAGACTGTTAATAGGTAAAGCTAATCCACACGCAAAATTCAGTCCAGCACTACTAGAAGTAGAGTATATGGACTACGACTGAGTTCAAAATGAGCGCCAAAAATAAAAAAACAACATCAAATGAAAATACAGATTCCAACCTACCGAGGATGCTTCTGTAAAGAAGACAAGGTTCCGAGAGGTTTTATTTTGGACGGAGTACACTTATGGTGGTTAGAGCAAGCCTGCAATCTGTCATCACTAGTGCTGGCTAAAATCCTGAAAAATATCAACATGAAACAAATGATAAGACAAACATAAATCTATTCATGGTTGGATAGTTGGTTTAAATCCACCAGAAGACTGAGTTTTAACTATGATGGATTGGTGGTCAGGTTATCTGAACCCTGTAACAGACTTGCATCTATCAAAATCATTTTGGCGAAGACTGTCCTCCCAAACTGGTACCAACATACCATCTCTCCATGGACTATCACAGAACTCTCCTTCCCCTCTCCAAGCTCAGAAACCAGCAACAAGCTCAAAACGATTGCTCCCTTATGGACAGATCAGAACAAATCATGAATCTGCGCCTCAAAACACATACTCCAAGGCTGCAAAAGAATCAACATATCTTGGCAAACCTTCTAGCCTAGAGAAACAACAGTGGAAGATAAACTTTATGCACCATTGAGTGAATTAAAAAAGACAGTGAAATTCACACAAGAGACACCATTGCAGATATAAACAAATTTCAAGCAAAAATGAGAAGAAGAAACTAGAGGGTGCACAAGACTGGCACTGGAATGTCACATCTGCAGAGGGTCATATTAGGATGTTAGGAGGTCACAATTCATCACAACACACATGGGCTGACTGGGATTTCATTGTCCACAGACTCGAACCCGCGCTCAAAAAGACATTCAGAAATGTGCGCTTGTGTTACAGTTTGACCAAACCAAACATTATTGTTATCCATACATGTTTACAAGTGTATAAAATAATTTATTACCATCAAAAGACATTTAATTACATCATCTTACACTTCACATTATTTATCAACAAGCTTCTGCAGATTTAATATACCTTACATTACCAATGACTAACACTACACTTTTAACCAAATGCTATTTTTTTAAAAGTATATAAACATCAACAAAGTACTTGTAGCAATAACATGAATCAATAAATTACAATACAATCCTCCAATAGGCTATTAATTAACTTGTGATTAACAATGAGTTATACACATTACAAAACTGAGAAGTCTTGAGAGAAGGTGCTTTAATATTAACGTCTGATATCTCTGTGAACATAGTTCCCTGCTGACAAACTTAGGGGAGGGCAATAAGTTTCCATGTTAAATTTTTTAACAATCCCTATAGAGTAACTAAAATAAAACAATGCACAGATATTTAGATGTCACAGATAACATGCATCTGGTATTACTTTTAGAAAAAAATAATTTTTTTTTTCAAAAAAGAGCATGTCGTTATCGGTGTGCAGGTCAGCATGGCTGAATGGATAAGAACGAGTGTTCTTAAACATCCGGTGTACTGATGCCGAGGTAAAGGGTTCAACCCCTACACCGGACAGTTGGACTAAAATGTTGACCTATCGTTCTTGACTTGGGGACGTTAATTATAAGTACCTCTGAAGTTGGAGTGGGTTCGCCTGATGGCGAAGGACACTATTAATAGGTACTAATCCACACACAAAATTCAGTCCAGCACTACTAGAAGTAGTTTGTACGGACTATGCTTGAGTTCAAAGCAAGCGAAGCGTAAAAAATAACAAAAACATCCCCCCCCCCCCCCCCCCCCCCCCCAAAAAAAAAAAATAAAAATAAAATTTTCTCTTTTTTTTTTTTATCTGTGCTACCTCAACAGGAAATATCCTACAAACCTGACAACAGGTCTAAAGTCTACACACTATCCTAACAACAGGACTGAAGACTTGATTACATCTATTGGGCACCCATGCCGAGGTGGCAACAGAGGCAAACAGCCAGGGAAAGGGTTAGTTTTCTTATTATTCAATGTTGTCCTGACAATTTAGGCAAGGCACAATGCACAGGGTGTACAGTTTTTGTCTCCTCACAGATAGGATGGTTGATAGGCCGACACAAACAGCTCTCTCTCTCTGTGAGTGTGAGTGTGTGTGTGTGTGTGTGTG
The DNA here is from genome assembly GCA_963921405.1 of Cepaea hortensis. Taxonomy (NCBI): domain Eukaryota; kingdom Metazoa; phylum Mollusca; class Gastropoda; order Stylommatophora; family Helicidae; genus Cepaea; species Cepaea hortensis. Next base: position 65,255,580 of record OY992890.1, on the reverse strand, counting down.
TGTGTGTGGGTGTGGGGGGAGGGGATATGTGCAAAATACAAACATCTCGAAGCTGAAAGCGTGATCATACAACAGGAGGAAGACACATGGGGGTTATAGACTGGGTGTGTCCAGCCCATGGGTGTGTTACAAATGTAAAGGGATCAAAACATTCGGTGAGGGTGGACTTCTTCTGATGGTGGGAAGTCTCCCACCATTTTATCTACACAGTGGAGCTCATGCCACACATGAAGCTAACACATTCACTTACCAGCATCCGACGTCTGTGGAGTAACTATAGGACTTTTTGTTCACCAGTGTCACAACAGGCACACCTTCCGTGGTTAAAACTACTTGATCTATCTTATCTTTATCTGTAAATAAAAATCAGGTAAAATCATCACCATGTGACTGTACCGATGACTTGACTTCACAACATAAGAAGAAACATGTTCCTCGTTAATCTGTCGTAATAAGTCCTTCAGAAAAAAATAGTCAGTTCTCAAATAACATGATACTCGCATTCCTGAAAAACTCAGCATTAAGTGAATTTGTGATAGAGAAAATACAGCATTACAGGGAAAATAAAGATAACAAGTTAGTTGCATATCGCTTACAAGACATGGCAGTCAAAAAAATTAAGTTGCATATCCTTCACAGGACGTAGTAGTCAACCCCAGCATTTTCGCTGTTCGTGATTCCTGGGCAAATTTTACGTTCAGTAGCTGGGAAGTCAACACCAGTGTTATTTGGCTATTTGTGATTTCTTGGCAGGTTTATGTTAAGTAATTTGCCATTGCTTTCTGAAAAATCGGCACACATACGCTTCCAAATCACCCATAGCTGTGTTTCGAATGCTGTATCTGGGATTACGAATTCCATACGTAAGTACTTCGTCACAGAGCCAGTAAAATGAGGATAGGATACATTAAACATTTTCAGTAACAAACTAAAAAAGCACAGAAATCTGAAAATAATGATTAACATGGTGCTAACGAACAAAACGAACAAAATTTTAGATCCTCTAAAAGTACTGGAGAGTTTTGGTCAGAGACCATAACTTTATGAAGGGAAAATCCCAACTGCACCTCCACGCGGTAGAGGATGGAAACACACTACGGTGTGGCTAACACAGCTCTGGGGACCGAGTATCCACCGGAATAAGTGGACAACTCTGCAGCTGAGCAGAGCAGGGCACTCACTTGTCCTTGCAGTCGGAAATGGCTGTCAAAAGCAGAGGTAAAAAGACCACCATGTGAATGTGGAAGGCAAGGGGAAACCACCACATTATCTTCCCAAGACTTCATGGCAAAACATAAATCAAAGTTAGTGAAGGACGTTAATGGCTGTCTTAGGGCATCCTCGTCCGGTAGGGACAGTCATGAGCCACAGGTGACACCAGACCGTCATCCAGCTACTGATGGCAAAATCTTAACTAAAATAAATAAATTTAGAGTAGGAACATGGAATGTTAGGACATTAAATGAGCTAGGAAAGTTGACCAATGTTCTAAGAGAGATGGATAGCATGAAAATGAATATACTAGGCGTTAGTGAGATGAGATGGAAGGGATCGGGCAAAATTATAGCTGACAATCACACAATAATTTATTCTGGAGGGGAGACACATGAGAAAGGGGTAGGAATAATATTAGATGAAAAAACAGCCAAGTCAATTAATGGATACTGGTGTATTTCAGATAGAGTTATTATGGTAAAAATCAAAGGCAAACCAATAGACATAAATATTATACAAGTATATGCACCAACAGCAAGCAGTAGGGATGAAGAAATACAACACTTTTACGACGAAATAGAAATGGCGATGGCTCAAATTGGATCACAAGAAATAAAGATAATACTTGGTGATTTTAATGCAAAAGTAGGAAAGGGGAAAATGGAGGATGTAGTGGGGAATTATGGTTTAGGTACAAGAAATGAAAGAGGGGAAAAGCTAATAGAATGGGCAAATATCAATGATATGATAATTGGAAACACATGGTTTAAACACCATAAAAGACGACTGTACACATGGATAAGCCCTGATAAGAAAATACGCAACCAAATTGACTACATACTAATTAATAAAAGATTTAGAAATGCTTTAATTAATGTAAAGACAATGCCTGGTGCTGACTGTAATAGTGATCATGTACCACTATGTGGACAAATAAAAGTAAGATTAAAAAGAGGGGAAAAAATGGTTAAGAACATGAGACTTAATAAAGAGGTTCTAAACATAGATAAAGAAATGCAAGAACAATACAGAGTGACTGTGAAAAATAGGTACAATGCAATAACTAAAATACAGAGTATAGATGAACAATGGGAAATGTTAAGGGACTCCATTCATCAAACTAGCAAAGAAGTATTACCAGAGAGAGGCAAAATAGCTAAGAAAAAATGGATGAATGAAGATATCTTAAACCTGATGGACAAAAGAAAACAGTATAAAAATGACAAACAAGAATACGCTAAGATAAATAAAGAAATAAAAGATAAATGTGGGAAGGCTAAAGAAAGTTGGTTAAACGAGCAATGCAAAAAAATTGAATTAAATTCCATTAAAGATACAAAAAATATGCACAGACAAATCAGTGAGCTTACAGGGAAAAAAATAAGAATAAATACAGGGTGTTTGAAATCAAAAACAGGAAAGATAATATTAGAGGAAGATGCTATAATGAAGAGGTGGAATGAGTATATAAGAGAATTATATGAAGGAGAAAGGGCAGAATTAACAGAAGATAGTAACTTAGAAGGTCCACCTATTCTGAAAGAAGAAGTCGCTGTCGCTATGAAACGTATGAAGAAAGGAAAAACAGCTGGGCCAGATGAAATCACAATAGAAGAATTAGAAGTATTGGGAGAATTTGGAGTAGATATATTAACCAAAATGTTGAATGATATTTACAGCAGTGGATATTTACCCAGTGATATGCTGAAATCTGTATTTATAGCTATACCAAAAAGACCAGGAGCAATTGATTGTGAAGATTTTCGTACAATTAACCTTATAAACCATATCACTAAGCTTCTACTCAGAATCATAATGAGAAGAACCAAAAATAAAATAAAAATGGAAATTAGTGAAGAACAGTATGGATTTGTGGAAGGAAAGGGCACAAACAATGCAATTTATACATTGCGGACACTAATAGAAAGGTCAATAGAGAAACAGAGGGACATATATTTGTGCTTCATAGATTATACTAAGGCATTTGATAAAGTAAAACATGATGAACTGATTAAAATGTTGGAAGATATCAACACTGATGGAAAAGATTTAAGAATAATAAAGAATATTTACTGGAACCAAGTAGCAGCAATTAAAATGGGAAATAAAGAGGGTAGTTATGAACAGATAAAGCTAGGAGTACGACAAGGGTGTGTCTTGTCACCAGATCTTTTCTCCCTGTATAGCGAAGTAATAATGAGAGAGATCAAAGAGATGCCAGGAATACTAGTTGGAGGTTATAATATAAATAATATACGCTATGCAGATGACACAGTATTGGTGGCGGATAATTCAACAGACCTACAACAATTATTAGACGTTGTAGTAACAGAGAGTGCAAGGAAAGGACTCAACTTGAATATCAAGAAAACAGTAACAATGGTAATATCAAAGAAAATGGTGACACCAAAATGTGACATAGAAATAGAAGGGAAAATCCTTAACCAAGTTGATAATTTTAGATACCTAGGGGCATTTATAACATCAGATGGGAGATGTACAACAGAGATTAGGAGCAGAATAGGGCAGGCAAAAGCCGCATTTCATAAAATGAAGAGTATCTTATGCAATAAGTCACTGTCACTGAATGTAAGAAAGAGAGTGCTGAAATGCTATGTAGAACCAGTTTTGCTGTATGGCAGTGAATCTTGGAATGTGAATGAACAAATTAAGAAGAAATTAGAAGCAACAGAGATGTGGTTCCTGAGACGAATGTTGCGAATTCCTTGGACTGCCAGAGTAACTAACGACGACTGCCTGAAACAGGCTAATGAAACTAGAACATTATATACAACAATAAGACAGAGACAAACAGCTTTCCTCGGTCATGTGATGAGAAGAGAGGCATTGGAGAACATCGTAACAACTGGAAAGATCGAGGGGAAGAGAGGCAGAGGTAGACCAAGAGAAGTGATGCTGGATGGATTGAGACGGTGGCATGGAGGAATATCAGCAGCAGAGTTGATCCAGAAAACCAAAGACCGAGATCTATGGAGAGCCATGAACGCCTACGCCAGCCGGCACGGCACTTGATGATGATGATGAACGAACAAAACTCTAATAAGCAGATGAATGGATATAGCACTCAGCTTTAGAAAAGGAGATGAAGTTTGCTGATAGAAGTGGTTGTCAGAAAGCTGGTGCTTGTAGATTTGTATGAAGTGGAGGGAACAATAGCTCTTTCATGGAGTAGGTATAGGGTAGGTTTTATATCTGATCACTGGTTCAGCAGCAAAGAATGTTTGGTTTACTGCCGTTTTAATGTGACCATGTGTCTGTTTCATTACTTCAGGCAAACTTATGTATGTGGTTTCTGAGTTTACATTCACTAAGGGAATACCCTGTCTTAAACCAGTGTTGTGCTTTTGTCCTAGTGGTTTTGCCGTGTAACATTGCAGAAAGGAGGTGGATTAATTTCTAAATCATTTTGACACTTAATATGACCAAAGTTCTTCAGTTTCAAGACGTGATCCTGTCCATGAGTAGTTTTTTTTAAATGTTCAGATCTTTGAAATGTCAGTATTTTCCTCCTTCCTGATACATGGCATTCTAAGAATGTCACTGTAACATTTGTTTCACAATCCTTGATTTTCTGCTTCAGTTATTGTGAAATAGTCCATGATTCCAGTCCATATGTTGGCACAGTCAAGTGTCAGCTCTAAGAAAGTTTACTTACATTTGTTCAATGGTGTTGTTAATAATATTGTCTAACTCTGTACCAGCCGAGGCCAGTCTCCTTGTAACTTCCTTTTGAACAGGTCCCATTGTTAATTGTGGAACTAAGGTATTCAAATCAATGTCATGTTGTTTCAGTATTGATTGTAATATTTGGTTGACATGTAGTTCTGACTGTGGGCATTTTGTTGTTGTTGCTCTTTTATATTCTGAAAAGGTTTTGATCTTCACTGTGTTTTTTAATAGACAGAATTAATTGGTCTAATTTCTTAGCATTGTCTGAGATGAGAGCTGTATCGTCTGCATATTTGAGTTCAGGAATTGATACTCTACCAATTACACAATGGATCAAAATTGTCACAGGTTTCATTGTTTTTGACATTATATCTTCTGTATAAATTTTGAACACATAAGAAGACAGAATTTTAAAAAAGTTAGTTGCATATCCTTTAAAGGACATAGCAGTCAACCCCAGCATTTTCTGGCTGTTCGTGATTCCTGGGCAAGTTTACGTTCAGTAGTTTGCTATTGCTTAATTAGTAGTTTGCTATTGCACCCATACCATTTTAAAAAAAAACCAACACAAGGCGGTCTGCTGCTAAATTGCCCGCAGTTGTTTCAAATGTGGTATGCGGGATTACGAACTGCAGCCTAAACCCCTAACCTGCGGAGCCGGCCGAAGACACATTGCAACACTTTAATAAAAATCGTAATCATTTATCAGTTATATTTAAGTTAAGGAAGAATGAATTAACAAACCTCTAAAACAAACAACAAAATTCTGTTTTAAAAAAACACTCCGACTGAATGATTCTACATACCTGACATTATTGTTGCAAGAGATTCCTGCCGTATTTCAGTCTTCAGTGACTGACAATTCCTAAAGTGTAGAAAAAGTGTTAATAAGTTTCAACGTCTATAAAATGAACCTATCACAGTTCTTCTGGCTTCTGCTTAAATCACTCTAAGATAACCACATCCTCCTCCTCCTCCTTCTTCGTTCATTCGGAACTTTTGTTTTGGATGTAACTGTGTTGTGCCTGCTTACAGCGATATTTTCGTGCCTTTCAGTCGACACATTCAACTTCTTCAGACATTTATTGACTTAGTTAACCTTCATGGGTGTTTCATAGCATGTTCAACTCTCACTATTGTGGTGTTATCTCCATCCTAACTGGCCCACTTAGAACAGCTTAAGACATCTCAATTAGCCCTCAAGAGAAGGCAGGGGCAGACCGTGGGAATTCCCTGCCTTCCAAGGAGGCTTCCATAATTGCAGAGCCAACACATAGTGCTCTGGAACTGAGCTCACCCAAGGAATCGTCATGTCCTGCACATGGCTTAACCACATCCTATCTCCATTATTCCCTCTGAGCATTAGGTTGGAGTCTTGTTAACAATCAAATATCTAAAACCCATGAAGGAAACATGATCAACATAGGCCTCACCTCAGACAGCTCATATCTGCTGTGCTGAATCATGACTTTGGTTATCATCCTAATATGCTTTGCCACAGATGTGAAGTTCAAACAAACCTTGCATACCCTGCTGGTTTCTTAGCTTGGAGAGGGGAGGGAGAGCTCAGCAACATAATCCCCACGGAGAGGGAACTTTGGGACTGGGTTGAGAGGAAAGCCTCTGCATGAACTTCACTCCAATGTCAAGGGTCAAAGACCTGAATGCCGGTGCTGGGTACTTCAGTGTTAACATTCAGTTTCAACACCCAATAGCAACCAAATCTCCATAATAAAACTGCAAGCAGCATTAACATCAGCTAAGTAACCTTTATATATATGTTAATGTATATTTTTGTATGTAGCGGTATCAGTGTATGTTGTTGTTGTGTACTGATGAAGGTGTTAGCCTCAGCATCCATTTTTTCACTTGCGATTGTGTTCTAATGAAGCTCACCAATTCTACTTCTCATTTTCATGATTCCCTCATTATAAAACTGGCACTCATACTAGATACTTCTGGTCCCCAACATAAAGGACAGGCATTTGAATGGTTAAGGCCTCTGGAGTGTTTATACTTGTGGCTACCGTTTGCATTCACATTTTCCTCATGTTGGACTGGAAATGCATGGTTATGTTGCCCTGCTACTGAGCTGAGTGTGTTCCATGACACTGTGAGCTGTGAATTTTGTGTGAAATGCTTTTACATCTGTCTGCGGTTGTTGATAGCATGAACTGCATGTTCAGAATAATGGCGGCCGGCCTGTCACAGAACTGACTGGATTGCCTTATCTAGTAATGTGTGGCTGCTGGTTTTCTAGCGACTACCGCTGCCATCGACGATGAACTGTATGTTTCGTGGAGGACTTTTGTGTTGTGGCAGTGGCTTTATGCACAGTATACCTGTAAGGGCTGTTGGTTTGTTGAGACTCCTGTCTGTTCCACTTTTCACATGGGGCAGTGAGGAGCATTTTGTGTGATATTCACTGGCACAAGAACGGAGCATAATGAGGACGACCCGTTGCCGTAAAGTTTGAAACGCTGCCAACGACTAGATACTTCTCATCACCAGTTTCAATTGTACTTGTGTCGGTCCAGACCCTACTGTCTCTCTAAATTTCATTCTTCTCATCACCACACGGTTTCTATTTCACGTGTTGTGGGCCAGGTCGTGTTGTGGGCCAGGTCACGTTGTCTCTGCACTTTTTTTGTAAATGTATGTGTGCATTCACTGACTATGAACTCAAGTGTAGTCCTTACACATGCTACCACTTTAGTGCACTGGACTGATTTTTGCATGTGGATCAGCTTTCCCTAATACCAGTGTCCCTTACCATCAAGCGAACCCACTTTGACTTCTGAGGCACTTGTAATTTACCCCCCCAAGTCCAGGACGAAAAGTCAACATTTTAGTCCAACTGACCGGTGTAGAGGTTGAACTGACTACCTCGACACAAACATATCAGAAGTTTAAGAGCATGTGCTCTTATCCAATCAGCCCCGCTGACCTTGTGCAATTCTTATGAAGCCAACAGTCTTGGAGGACGTTTCATTGTGTGTTTACTCTCTCCACTTGGACATGTTTCATTGTGTGTTTACTCTCTCCACTTGGATACATAAGTTTAAAGGTTATCATTTGATTGTCTCTTGGTACTATAGTGTTCAGAAAGATACAGAGTGATTTTTGAGTGGGGAATTCTGGTCAAGGATGATTACTTTCATTGCACACAGATATCACCATAAATGCACCGGTCTCCTCCCACATATCACACCAGAAGAACTGCAGCACAGTGCACGAACCCTGTATCATCAGCGAAGATTCAAATCTGTGTATCAGAATCACAAATGCCATAAATATTCATTATGTGATAAGGTCCTTCCTCTGGCCACTCTACGAATCCTCCCAACAGAGGTGCAAATATAATAATAGCATTTTTTAGTTTGACGAAGAAGTATTTTTTAGTTAAAAACTTTATCACAGATATGCATCTATGGGACAATTACTAATATGTTAGTATTAAATATGTCCACCTGCATTACAAATACTCTGCCGATCTTTGCGTCTGAAAACTTACCAGACATATAAAATTCCTTTTGTAGTCACAACCAACACGTAGTAGCCTTTACAGGAGAAGTATGCAGGTGGTGCCCCGGCAACCAAGGCTGGCAACAGTCGTCTTCCACCGATACTGAATACAGACACTGTCCCGTCTAAACATGCAGCACAAATTGTGTGGCTGAGAACAGATAAATATATCCATCTGTTCACTCATATCATGTGCTTTGGAATGAATGACTGAATGGATAAATATGCTTTACAATGTATACCGTGTGAAAGAAGATAAATAAATACAAATAACAAATGCAGTGTGAATGAATAAATGCTTCTAACAACATATAAAGTGGGAAGAAGAATAAATACATGTACATGTTTTTTACCCCCCACATATCCTATTTACTGGACATCGCTGTCAACACCAGCATTTTACCGCTGTTGTTGATGCCATGGCAAGATTACGCTCAGTAGTTTGCCATTGCTTTCTGAGCAACCGGCTCACATACCCCCCGTAAGGAATCAACGCGTCGCGATCCGCTACCGAATCTCATGCAGCTGAGTTACCCAACGTGGATATACATGATCATGGAGAGAGTCAATAACCCCTTCGCCAGGGAGACCGGCTTATATACATGTACCATCCACAAATATTATGTGGCTAAGATGTAATAAAGGCAACAATTATACAGGCAAAATGAATAATCCAAACTGTTTACATATTAGAACACACTGACCATTTACACTTTGAGAAGAGAACAACTGAAACATATTGTAACACTTGGGAAACTTAGTGTAACAGAATAAATAATGTGTATTGAAGTAGGAACTAGCAAGACAGAGGCGAACTAGCGCTCGGAGAAACTGTGTGTATTTTAACTTGTTATTGCGATTTAAAATACATTTTAGAAAGGTAAAATTCTAGAAGGTCAGTACATTAAAATCAAATTGATGGTTAACAAAGTGGGAGAAATATCTTACGCAAGAATGATGCAACACGAACAATGTATTTTGAGACTAAAGAAACCTTTAAAGGAATTTTCTGGTTTCTATTGCACTTTTAGTCCGTAATAAGCGTGATCAGAGATGACAATGCAGTAAACAAGTTTGATAAACAAAATTCCACCCCTTTCTAGAAAAGAATAAGATGCAGGTAAAGCGTAAACACATTCCAGAAATAACTGAGACGAGTATAAAAGAAAACAATCACAATGAACGGAACATTCAAGATCATCTAGCCTCAGAGAAGAGATGAACTGATGGACATTCAGAGGCAGTAAATAAATTGAGGAAATACACAGTGAAGATTAGAACCTGTTCCTGTACATTTCCCTACTGGTTCAATGTTCGGCCTAAAGAAGTCAAGATAGCCAAACAAATATGGGTTAAATTTTATTGTATCTAAAAGTTCTGCCACATTAGAGGAAACAGAGAGAGCACAGAAGACAGAAAAGAATACAGAAGATCGAAGGTACTGGACATTTTTGTATAATGGTATGAAAGTTATCTGTAACATTTAACCCTTTAGCGGGCAAAACGTCCAATTGCATCTTTACCCATAAATGGGCAAGACATCCAAAAACGTCAGTGAATACTGAGCGTTTTAAAAATACGATCTCGCGAATTTCCGAGGCTTCAGTTTGTCTCATTTTGGTTTTGCCGATAGCTTGACAACGTGGCCGCCATTCGCAAGCATGTACTTTGTATTTGAACGGATTTTTAAAATAGTTTATTTTTGGGGGGGGGGGGGGGGGGGGGGGGGGGGGGTGGTTACGCGTTGTATTTCAAAATGGATTTCGACGATTCTTCAAGTGACAGTAGAGATTTCGCTGGGTTCAATTTAAGTGACATTTAAGCGCATGAATTTGACTGAATCAGAGCTAGATATCAGTGATCAGCGATACTTTGCATTAGCAGTCGTGAGTCGGTCATTAAAGAAAGTGATTCTGATTCTGAAAATGTGTTTGCAAATTGCTGTATAAATGACTGATAATTACAAACAATATGTTGTATTTTGTAAATATTTGTGTTCATGTATGGATTACCGAGAACATTCATGCGAGTAAAATACTCTGCATGCTTTTTACTTCATTTTGTTTTTTACTTAAGTAAAATCGGATGACTAACACCTTTTATGTGATGATTTTACTAACATAACCCAAAATTTTACCAAACCTCAAAATTCTTCTTGCCTGTTCAGGGCTACAAAACAGACAAATGTTTGCCCTGTAAAGGGTTAAGCTCAAAAGCAATTTAGTGACTGTGAAATGGTCCATGACTCAAATGTGCATGTTCTCAAAAATATAACTGTTCACTTGTCTGATGGTGTTGTGCCATAGGCAGGTAATAGTGGTTAACCCTTTCATGGCTATGGCCAGTCAACATCTGAATTCTTGTGGACAGACCCCACTGTTGTTGTTGATTATGGAAACAAGATATAAAGCATGTGGCATTTTCAATATTTTCATTGCTGAATGTGATCTTTGGGTGGCATGGAGTTTGTCCATGGACATTATTCAAGTTGCTCTCTTTAATTTCAGAAAAAAGACTTTTGATTTTCACTGTGTCCTTTGACAGACAGGGTAATTCTTCCAATCCCTTAGCACTATATGAAACAATGACCATGTCACCAGCTTATCTAAGTTTTGGAAATGGATTCCCACAAATTATGAATGGATCAAACTAGTCTAAGGTCTCATCATTTTGAACATTTCTCATAAAATTTCTTGTATAGATGTTAACTGGTATGGGAAGAGGATGCAGCCACAGTATCATACCATCAGCAGAAATTACCAACAGCATTTGAGATGGTGCTGCAGAGACATCGTGACTTATCTCCAATCTCTATAAAGTAGGCTATTATATTCCTACGAAGAAATCATGAGAAGCAACATGAGAGGACTACATCAGTGAAGTGGCTGTTTGAACTAACATGTACAATAATCTGACATCATTTGGTGAATTGTGTTGCATTGTTTCATCAGGTCTGTGGCTCCATACAGCCGACAAGCATGTTTTCGGGTTTGCTTTCCCTAGTCTTTAGCTGTCCCCTGTCTACCCACAAGGCATCAAGCTTATGTCTCTCTTTGTCTAGCTTCTTATCCTTGACCTGTCTGACATTGGAGACTCTTTCAGTAGCTGCACTACCATCAACATAGCTCTCAGGGTCTTTAGAGCATGCAAGCCTCACTACCTCTACAAAGTGGAGACACATCAGAGGGGATACAACAATCTGAATTTTACAAGCTTACTCAGGCATGACTTACTTTGATCCGGCCACAGCACTAATCTTTGATGTTAACATATGATCCCACATGACTTTGGCCCCTCGCATGCAACGTAACCTATGAACCTTAATCATGCCAAGTTCAAGGTTATTTTCAACATCCACCACAAGGGAATTTGCATCTCCCATTTGACCTTGGATCTGAAATAAGAACAAGTCCTTACAGAAACTACCAATTATAATATGCAGCTTAACTAATTAAAGCCTAAATAATAACAAATACATAAAGAAGAGAGGCTGGCAGTTAGTGACTTCTTGGAAGACTAAGTTTACACTCTAAAGTCTGATGTATAGGCATTCAGGTCAGGCTCATAAGCCCTGAACAGGACTGGTATCTATCTCAATGAAGCTGGCATAGAGACTGTCCTTCTGACCAGCTACCAAAGTACCACCTCCACAGGGGGCTGTGTGGCAGAGTTCTCCTTCCCCTCTCCAAGCTTAGAAGCCAGCAGTGTGTGCAAGACTAGTGTGACATTATGTCTGTGGAAAGTAGCTAAGAACACCAACATGTCACACAGAGAATCATGGGAAACCAAGCTTTTATTTTTAAATATCAAATTGTCTACATCATTTCATACAAAATGAGCAGTAAGAACAGAACACAAGACTAGTATATTAAATAGGATTAGATGTTGCCATAAAGAGCATTGTCAACATCATCATCACATGACCCACAATGTGGCATAGACAGGCATTTCTCCATAGATCACAGTCCTTGGTGTTCTGGATCAATTCTATCGATGACACCCCCTCCATACCATGGTCTGAGACCATTAACCATCATTTTTATCGTTCTGCCTCTTTCACTGTTGATTTTGCCAATCTTTATGTTGTTGTCCAATGCCTTTCTTCTCAATACAATACCAATAAACATCATTTTCTCTTTCTTAAAATTGCAAATAATGTTCTACTTTCATTAGCCTCTTTCAGACAATCATTGTTAGGTATTCTATCAATCCAAGTTATTCTCAATAATGTCTCAGAAGCCACATTTCCATTGTCTCCTAGCTCTTCTTAATTTGTTTGTTCACACTCCAATATTCACTGCCATACAGCAGAACAGTATCCCTGAATGCTAGGTAAAGGACAACCCATAACAGATACTACCACAGAAACAGTACTGGCTAGAAACAAATCTAACACTGTCACTACTGAGGATTCAACCACAAATCCGGTGTTGGTAAGCAAGTGCACTACTCATTGTCTTACCACAGCTCCCACTTCTTTACTTGTTTCTTCTTCTACTGAATAGTCCATGCTGTATGGTACTGGTTCTCATGTTTGTCCACAGGCTCCAGTCTCGTGTATTTCCAATCATTTCTGATTCAGATATTTTTCCATGTCACGATGTCACCCATCTAACATTTTCTCTCAATGTCTTCCCGTCTTTCTTGTCCTCCACCTTTCCTATTGTTATGCTATTTCCCCATGCATCTCTTCTCATAGCATGTCTAAAGTGTATGGACATCTACTTCTAATAGAAGATGCAAGCTCTCTTCATGAGTTAGTTTCTTTCAAGACATTATCATTAATTTTTTCAAATTGTCCTGGACATTATCAGAATTCTTCCACAGAACCACTTATCTACATCTCCCAAGTAATCTGTCACCAACAGAACCACTTATCTGCATCCCCCAAATAACGTGTCATCAACAGAACCACTTATCTGCATTCCCCCTAGTAATCTGTCACCAAAAGAACCATTTATCTGCATTCCCCCAAGTAATCTGTCACCAACAGAACCACTTATCTGCATCCCCCAAGTAATGTGTCACCAACAGAACCACTTATCTGCATTCCCCCAAGTAATTTGTTACCAACAGAATCACTTATCTGCATTCCCCAAGTAATTTGTCACCAACAGAACCACTTATCTGCATCCCCCAAGTAATCTGTCACCAACAGAACCACTTATCTGCATCCTCAAAGTAATCTATCACCAACAGAACCACATATCTGCATCCCCCAAGCAATCTGTCACCAACAGAACCACTTATCTGCATCCCTCAAGTAATTTGTCACCAACAGAACTACTTATCTGCATCCCCCAAGTAATCTTTACCTTTTTACTAGTTTATAACTTTTAAGAACTCACAGAATTTGAATATACTTAACAACAGCAGCAGTCAGGTTGAGGGTACAGGTATCCTGATAATGTGTCAATGACAGTCTCAACATGTGGTAGTGGAACCTTTGACCCTCAACATTCCTAGCACTGTGTAGTGGTAGCCTTGTCCATGACAGGGTCTCCAAAGTCTGGACAGACCATAGTCCAGATTACATGCAACAGAAAAACCTGCCACCCAGCAGGTAGAATACTGATGTCAAAGGCTAAGGAAGACAGACCCAACAGAATCAACTGTCAAAACTGGATAAGAGCTTAGAAGCCAGTACACTCTAATTTTCAAACCGCAGACTTTATATACAAATACATACCACTCTTGATAAAGAGTTTTCAATTGTCAAGGCTGGAAGCTGTAAATCTGGCATAGTATAGACACCTCTAGCCTCCTTTTGCTGAAACAACAAATAAAGTAACAATATAACTTGTTTTATTAATAAGGGACAGATAAAAAACACAAAACACTATTTATACATTTATTAGAGACGGCTTGTTTCAGCTTTACTGTAATTCTAGTTGCCTAAAAGACATATTTAATCTATGACAGCTATAATTAGAAAGGCAATGGGATTGTGGTTTCTAAGATGATGTAAATACCATAGGCTGCCAGAGGAATTAACAATTGCCTGAGATAGGCTAATGAAATTAGAACATTGTATTCAAATACTGTATAAGAAGTGACAAATGGCATTCTTTGGTCGTGTGATGAAAAGACAGGCATTAGAAATTATTGTGACAGGAAAGGTCAGTGGTTGAAGGGACAGACTGAGAGAAATGATGCTGGATAGGCTGGGATGCTGGTATGGAGGATGCCATCAGTGGAATTGATTCCCAACACCAGGGACTGAGATCCGTGGAGATGCATAAAAGCCTACACCAGTAGGCAGGGCAATGATGACAGCTATAACTGTCATAGGGATGTGAATTGTGTTTCTGAAAAAGTCTATGCTCAGCAATCAGAGATTGACTGCATATATGCTTAGGCATTTAGAGTGGAAAGAACTCAATATAAGAAACTGGGATGTAAAGCACACACTTAGGAATTGAAAGTATATTTGTTGTGGAACTAGGGATGGAGGGAAACAAACTCAGTAATGACAAATGCAATCAGGACTTCAATCTACAAGTAGTAACAAAAGATGGGAAAAGCAAACAAAATGAAGCTCAAGAGACCTGACTTATATGGGTACAACTTAGAACCCACAACAGCAACTTCTGCAGCCCACAGTACAAATGAGAATGCAACACAACAATCATAATATTCTAATATAAATTCTATTCTATTCCATTCTGCAACCATATTATTCTTTAATAAATTCTATTACAATATTCTATTATAAATTCTATTACTTTATTATATTATAAATTCTATTACATTTCACAACCAAATATTCTATTATAAATTCTATTACATTTCACAACCATAATATTCTATTATAAATACTATTACATTTCACAACCATAATATTCTATTATAAATACTATTACATTTCACAACCATAATATTCTATTATAAATTCTATTAAATTTCACAACCACAATATTCTATTATAAATACTATTACATTTCACAACCATAATATTCTATTATAAAAAAACAATGCGCAAGTTGACATTTGACCTACCAAGGCCACTGTTGCCAACCCTGGAGTTACTGCTATTTGAGGTGCTGTGATGTCTGGCCGGGAAATACTGCCCACTGCTTCTGCCGCAGCTGCTGCCATTGCTGCTTCTCGAGCTGCCTGGTCTGTCTTACTTGGTCTGCCTCGTTTCCCATGTCTGATGTAATAACAACAGCAATAGATTAGTATGTGTCACGGGAAATGCTGAACACTACATCAGTGATCATTATTGAATGTATTCTTTATTTTTTTTTTTTTTTTGTTCGCTCACTTTTAACTCAAGCATTGTCCATACACATGCTACACTGGGTTGATTTTTGTGTGTGGATTAGCTTTCCCTATTACCAGTGTCCCTCGCCATCAGGTGAACTCACTCCGACTTCAGAGGTACTTATAATTTATGCCCTCAAGTCAGGGATGAGAAGTCAACATTTTAGTCCAACTCACTGTGTAGGAGTTCATTATATATATCCTGTAGCTTTCCCTATTAACAGTGTCCCTTGCCATCAGGCCAAATAACTCTGACTTCAGAGATACTTGTAATTTATGCCCTCAAGTCAGGGACGAGAAGTCAACATTTTAGTCCAACTCACTGTGTAGGAGTTCATTATATACATCCTGTATCTTTAGTTGAATAAGACAAGACAATGTGTATCCTTGTGTTCTGAGCAAAAGATAGCCTTTCCCTGAACTGTATCTAACATTTAGTTGCTTTCACTGTGACATAATAGGACTGGTACGGAACTGGCACATTTTTTGTAATCAACAGATACTGAGTGTATTCAAAGGTATCCATTCATTCAGCGGCCTGTCCTGTGCAGAATTTCATCCCACAAGTGTTTTGAAATTTCTGTCTATCATCAGTCAGATGTTCTGTGTCTTATACTAATATGTCTTATGCTGGTATGTGGGAGTCTCCGTGGAGAAGTGGTCAAGCCATCTGACTCTGGCTCCGAAGGTTGTGGGTTCGATTCCAGGCCGTGTCCTTCAGTTCACGAGTACATTTTTTGGGAAAATCCTGAGGGTTGTCACTGGAGCTAGAGAGTTTGTGCTTTGTGCGAAGCTTTCTGCGCTGCAGAAAGAGACTAAGCCATATGGGATAAATCTCGGTGCAATGAAGTCGAACCTGCCAACTTTTTAAAGCAACTTTTTTTAAATGCTAGAATGTGTTAATTATCTGTCACATCTTGAAACTATCTCCAATGTGGTCTTCGCCTTTCCCTGCTCCCCAGGACACTTTCCTCAAAATGGTCTTTTTCAGAATTTTACGTCATTTTATATGACTAAAATATTTCCATTTCCTTAATAATCAATCTTCTTCAATATTGAGTTCTTTTTGGATAGACCTGTCTTTCCTCCTTCCTGCCCAATGAATTTTCAATACCTTCATTCACCAATGACTTTCTATAGGTTTCATCCCTTCACTGATCAAAACATGGATAACTCCCCTGATGTGTCTCCACCTTGACGTGGTGGGGGAGCTTGCGTGTCCCATCGACCCCCATGTGCTTGCCGATGGGTGAAAACTACATATCGGACGGCTCGTGGGATAGGGACCAGACTAAGAGAGACACAACCTGCTGCTCTGCAGGTAAGACTGAGGATAGCAGTCAAAATCAGGCAAACGATCCCTAAATCTCAGTCCGGGCATAACCTCTAAGGCTCCCATCCGAGGTGTATGGCTGAACGTCTCTAAGCCATAAACTCTCGGAAGTGAGAGCCTGGCCGACACAAACTTACATCAAAATTGTGATGATGTGCTGAGAACGCTACATGCTCGGCGCAGATTCGTTCGATGGCTCTTAGCTGGGGGATATGAGGTATCCCCGGATGAAAGGGCCTGACCGTTACTCGCCCACAGACGCACGGAGGTAAGGTGCTGAGCCGGCAGCACATGTAGCCTACCTCGTGAGTGAGTACAAAAGGTGGAAAAACACCTCGGTCGCACGTCTCGCAGACGTCCGATAGTCTGTAACCACACTCATGGAGTGAGTGTAGTCAAAGGTGGAAAATTGTCTCGTTGACACGAAATGGAACGCGTCTTGCGAATCCATTACGTGGCAGCCCGAAGCGAAAGCTTGCTGTGTGGAAGCCGAAACAAGAGTCTCGAAACCCGAGGAAGGCTAACCTCATTAAAAAATGCCCGCCGGAAGCCGGAAGTGTCGTCCTACGGGTGGCAAACTAAAAATTGACACTACGCATTTACGTCCGAGTGAAATGTCTCGTCCGAATGTCTCTCGTGCTAGGAACAGCTCTGACTACCTAGTTTCCGAATGCCGCTTTTGTTCGGAACAGCTCTGACTAGGTAGTTTTCCGAATGTCTGTCGTGCCTGGAACAGCTCTGACGGGCGCAACGACAAGCACATGTCCGAAAACTCGCTGAGTGGATACCGTCTGCAAACCTGTCTGGTTTGTGCGGGAATGGCCCGGGGCAAACGAAATGACCAATACATTGAAGTGAGGATTTAAAGCAGCCATGAGCAGGACGTGACGATTCCCTCGGCTAGCCCAGAACCAGGGCGTTATGTGTCGGCCCTGCAACTATGGAAGCAACCTTGGATGGCGGAAAATGCTATGGACTGTCCCTGCCTTCCTTTGAGGGATGACCGTTGTCTTCGACCGTTCTAACTAGGCCAGCATGGTTGTAGATGGCACCACAAAAGTGAGAGTCTCCCAGGAATGCTACCTGGTCAAAAAAGCACGCTAAAGTTGATGTGTTGGCCTATGGGTTTCGGCCCAAGGGCGCATAACAGACACACCGCAATCACATCTGAAAAAACACTCCGGATGAACGAAAAGAAGAAGAAGAAAACATGGATAACAGAACGCTGCTCCTCTTTGGTGAACATCAAAAGTTGGGCGGCCATCTTTAACTGTCCTTATGACATCACCATGTTTTTCTGCACCATGATGTCATGTGCTTAACACTGTTGGCATCTTTAACAATATTGAGTTTACAAGACAAAGTAATTTGTAATTTCTATCACACTTTTAAGGTTTTCATTTGAAGCCCCTCGTATATGTTTTTCAGATAGTTTGTTAAATATTCAGGTTCTGTACCCAACTCACCACAGGAAATATGCATGCTCTTAGTATTTTGACTTTTGTTGTTCTATCTGTTCCCACTAAACATATTTCAATTGCTTTAGTGTTTGTAGAGCAATGTTTGTTCTTTTAATGTCAGTCATCAAGTTTCCATATTCGTCAGAAACGGACCTTGATCAAAGGTATTACCTTCCTAAATATAAATATTAATATGAAATATTCCTAAACATTACATCAATAAATGAATTAAAGGGCAAAAGAACTCGTATCCACAAAATGGCAGTACTGTTACCTTTTGTCCTCTGCATACTTCCGTTTCAGACTTAAACTTCCAGATGACAGTCGTGCCTTTAGCTTGTCTTTGTGAATTGTTGCTTCCTTCACCGTCTCTTTGTCCTTCTCCTTTTCTTTATCTCTCTCTGTCTGTTTGTCTGATATGGCAGGGGGTTGGGGAGGTTTCTCACATTGTTCAGAAGGCGTTGGTTTGTCTGGACTGTGGGTAAACAAGTTTATAATACAAAGTGAAAAAAAATAAGAACATAATTTTTCACCACATTGTTAGCAACAACAAAATGTTTCTCAATAGACACATACACGATTGTAGCTTGGTTCAAACATTTGTAAACATGCAAACTCAGGATGAAACTAGAATACAACTACTCCGCACCAACATTACAAAATATATTTATGCTAGACAATACAGCCACAGAAAGAACAAATCAACAGAGCTACATTTGGAGAGATTTCATATTTATGACTTCAGACTCTAGAAGTTAAACATAGATATAAAATATATATGCAGAAGGGAAAAAATTACTAGGGTTTACACCTACTGAGGACAAACTCTATGGAAATCTCAACCACCTCAAGTTGACTGCTGCTTTCTGTAAACATATTCCAGACAATATCTGTAGAAGAAGAGAAATGACATGGAAGATAAGAATGATATGAAAGAATAATAGAAGCAGCCCAGAGCAGAAAATAGCAACTTATGCAATACCAAGTACTACTGGACACATAAAGTTAGCGGTGATAAGAATCTAACTCTGTCAACATACATCATGCTTCTAACCAACACATTTCACTAGATTTTTATGAAAAGTATTACGTGGTAGGAGGTTTCTCTGTCTGCTGCTTGTTAACAAGTTTCTCTGGTGTAGTTTCATTTGCTGATTTCATGGCCTGAAGATAAAACCAGGATTTTCACTGGTTAAAATACTGTCCTACAACTTTACACAATGTTATTCAGCAAACAAACAGATCAATTTAGGAAAATTAAAATATTGCATGCAATGTAACACCCTTTCTATGCAATAAGATGAAGACATTATACAAAGCTATGTTCTAGGAAAATTAAAATATAAATGTAGTTTGTGAAACATTTTAAAATCTGCCACTACGCACGTAATATAGAGTGACTGCTATGCTGAGATCAGGCATCGAAGTGACCAACAACCCTATTCACGGAGCATTTTGTGAAACCCAGCATTGGTATGGCTGAAGAAAAGAGGACCAGCTGTGATGAAGATTCCAGAGGACTACATATTTCATATGCTGCAAGACTGCAAGAGCCACAGCAATTCCCCACTGGTAGAAAACCAGCACCCAAGAACTGCACACCTCGTGTGGGGGGGGCTCATGAGTATGCTTAGATTGAATTCAAAGCTTGCTTACTAAGTTAGAACTATATCATTAGCAGTTTCCAATTATTCTGAACGTACAAACATGTAAAATGAAACATTCTGGTATGAGCAGATTCTGCGAAACAGAGACAACAGACACACACATTCCTGATCACAAACTCAGACCAGGCCTCTGTGCTTGTTGTCTCTCCTTTGCATAATTTACACAAACCTGTTTGTTTAACTTACATTGTCCTATCCTGCTGCAGTTATGTTTCTTTTCCCATTCAAGAGTGAACAGCACGACAAGGTTCTAACAACAGCAGACACTAGTATTACAGATAACGCTAGGTAACACAGCCACATAAAGAACAAATCAAAAGAGCTACATTTGGAGAGATTTCATATTTTTGGCTTCAGCTCTAGCAGTTAAGCATGGAAATAAAATATGTCACATTGTCCAGGAAGGTTAACCCAATCAACAAATGTCTGAAGAAGTTAGATATGTCGGCCAAAAGTTGCAAATATCGCAGCTCTGCTGTAAACAGACACAAAGCAATTACGTCCCACTGCATGCAAAATTCAGTCCAGCACTACTTAAAGTAGTGTGTATGGACTATTAAAGTCCAAAGCGAGCAAGCGCAACAACAACAACAAAAGAAACCCAAAAAAAAAAATTACGTCCCCAAAAAAAAACATTCCGGATGAACTCAGAAGAAGAAATATATCAGATAAAATAATGAAATGAGAACTCAACTTTGTCCAAAACTTCCATGTTTTGATGAAGTGAGTTATGATTTCCTGATGGTGCATGCTATATTTGATTTTTGTGCTGGCTTGCTGACCCAGTGGCCATGTGTTTGAATCCTCATTGAGGTGACATTTTTAAATTGTTCTGGGCTTCCAGGTCAATTCAGTATAAAACGGGTATTTGGAAAAGCATTTAATCTTCAGCCTGAATAATTGTAATAATTGTCCATGAAAACAACATTAATGGTACCAATGCAGTAATGATAAGTTAATTTTTTGTTTCATTGTCTAGGACAGAATTACACCTCATCACACTTTTTAAGCTTCACCTAATGTAATGATTGTGAAGAACACAAAAGTCACAAATCTATACCTGACTGTCTTTGGCACACATTGCAGACAAATCTCGGACAGCTGACGATACAGGAGGTACTGTCTGTGGTGGAGATGGCAAAGACTTTGATCCTGAAGGTGGGGACAACATACCAGGAGCAGTAACTCTGTTCTGCTTTTCCACAACAATTTTGCTTTTTTCAGACGAAGAGTGAAATCCAATATTGGAATTTATGGAGAACGGTACTGGAACTTCTCTGTTGACATGAATAAAATTGTGGAAAAAATGAGATCATTAGCCAGGCAATGGAAAAACATAACTGTACAATTGAAATAAATGTGAAGGCCAAAGAAGCCAAAATATCAGGACTGGACTAGCTATGACCTTGGAACACCTCTCACTGATGCAGTCTATCCACAGACTTTGTTCCCATTTTGGATCCAAAGATTACGATGTCTCTTCACAGATGTGAGGCTCAAGCACTGATATTGCACAGCCTGCTGGCTCTTGTGTTTGGAGAGGGACAAGAGAGCTCTGCAACAGTCCTTCTGGAGATGTAACTTGGTAGTGAGCCAGGAGGAAAGTCTCTACACCAGTCTCATCTCAGTCAGTCAGTTAGTCGCGGTTCCAACTTCACAGCACCGGGTTGCCCCATTATGCTCCGTTCATGTGCCAGTGAATATCACGCCCCATGTGAAAAGTGGAACAGACAAGAGTTTCTGCAAATCAACAGCCCGCACAGGTATACTATGCATAATGCCGCTGCCAGAATACCAACACAAAAGTCCGCCACGAAAAATACAGTTCATCATCAATGGAAGCGACAGTCACTAGAAAAAGAGCAGCCACATATTACTGCATAAGGCAACCCAGTTAGTTCAGTGACCACCCACCCGCCATTTTTCTGAACATGCAGTTCACAAACAACCGAAGACAGATGTACAAGCACTCCACATGAAATTCACAGCGCAGTGTCGCTCCACTCGCTCAACTCAGTAGCAGGGTGACGGAACCAAAAGTCTCATCTAAATAGGTGGAAAACCCTTGTGAGGATTAAGGCAATCATTGAGTCCAATAACAACACAGCTCATGGTTGCCGGACTTACTGGCAGTATCCTGTCATGTAACCAGCTATATGTACTCTCATATGGTACAGCCCACTTGTGGAAGGATTTACATAAATAATCAACACATCAGACTCAAGATTTAGACCTCCGTCTTCCAACCAATTCAACAAACCAAACCTAGAATAAATTAGAAAGTCTTGGAAATATAATCCATGTTGGGCAGCATTGTGATGATTTCAAATAGATCCAATGTCTCTTGCTGGCAGTGCATGTGTGCCTGGCAACCTGAATAAGACACATGACATCCAATAAAATGCTGATAGCAAAGCCACATACCCAAATTCTGGCTGTGGAGCTAAGAATATTGGAGTAATCCTTCTCCGTCCATCTGCTGTTCTGGTCTCTATTTGTTTGTCTGTTGGCTGAAGAGTTAGTGAAATAACAAATGTTAGAAAAGTGTAATCACATATTTGGGACAACAAAAGAGAAGAGAACTATGGGGACGGCGAAGAAACTCTAAAGAACAGCAGCAGAAGAGGTCAGGGTGAGTTAAAAAAGAGGCATACATGAAATAAAGGACAGATGAACAGCAAGTTTTCATCTGGACCAGTGTTTGTATGGATCATCATCATGTGCCTTAATGCAAGTATGTAATGTTCTACTGTCACTAGTCTCTTCCAGGAAATCATTGTTGGCTACTCTGGCAGTCCAAGGGTTTTGAAACATTCACCTTAAATACCACATCTCTGGTAGTCCAAGGGTTTTGAAACATTCACCTTAAATACCACATCTCTGGTAGTCCAAAGTTTTTGCAACATTCACCTTAAATACCACATCTCTGGTAGTCCAAAGTTTTTGCAACATTCACCTTAAATACCACATCTCTGGTAGTCCAAAGTTTTTGCAACATTCACCTTAAATACCACATCTCTGGTAGTCCAAAGTTTTTGCAACATTCACCTTAAATACCACATCTCTGGTAGTCTAAAGTTTTTGCAACATTCACCTTAAATACCACATCTCTGGTAGTCCAAGGGTTTTGAAACATTCACCTTAAATACCACATCTCTGGCAGTCCAAAGTTTTCGCAACATTCACCTTAAATACCACATCTCTGGTAGTCCAAGGTATTTGCAACATTCACCTTAAATACCACATCTCTGGTAGTCCAAGGTATTTGCAACATTCACCTTAAATACCACATCTCTGGTAGTCCAAGGTATTTGCAACATTCACCTTAAATACCACATCTCTGGTAGTCCAAGGTTTTTCACCATTCACCTTAAATACCACATCTCTGGTAGTCCAAGGTTTTTCACCATTCACCTTAAATACCACATCTCTGGTAGTCCAAGGTATTTGCAACATTCACCTTAAATACCACAACTCTGGTAGTCCAAGGTATTCACAACATTCACCTTAAATATATGTTATGTATGTGTTTCATTGTATATATATATGGGCGAGAGAGAGAGAGAGAGAGAGAGAGAGAGAGAGAGAGAGAGAGAGAGAGAGAGAGAGAGAGAGAGAGAGAGAGAGAGAGAGAGAGAGAGAGAGAGAGAGAGAGAGAGAGAGAGAGAGAGTATGGGTGGGTGGGTGTGATGAGTATATGTGTATGAGAGGGAGTGTGTATTTGTGTGTTATTGAGTGGGTGCATGCCTGTGAAAGTTTGGGTAAACTAGATGTAAATGTGTATGTACGTGTTTAAGCATATGTATGTGCATGTGTGTCTGGCTGCCTGCCTGTCTCATAACATGGTAATATTCATTGTTTATGTTCACAACTTTCATTTGACAATGTTGTTTCCCCTATGTGAATGCAACATGTAAAATAGTTAATTGATGTATGAAAGATGGGTGATTGGAAGATGGGCCTGAGTGCCCAATTTGCGACCCTTTGAAAATAAAGCGTGTCCGTTCGTTCTTCTTGTGGGTTCCAGACAAGAGTGTGTCTAGTTATACTATGTTCAGGTTCTAGAGTTTTAAGTTCTCCCCATGATCTCCACAGTGGTGATTTAACTCCTCTTCTCTATATGTGGTATATGCAGCAGTTGATGAATGTATGTAATTGATTAGTAACTGTTGTAGTCACTGTCCATGTTCCTAATACAACAGTACTGATTTAACATTAGCGTTATATATTCTCTGTTTGGTACTATTTTAGATTTTTTAAATAAAAGTTGCACATTCTAAAAGCAATGTTTATGGAAGATAGGTTTACAAATGTTACCAAGACAGCAGCAATTCAACTCATACACATGAACACGTTCCTTGAAAGGCACATTGTCTCTGAATACATACCTTGAAAGGCATATTGTCTCTGAATACATACCTTGAAAGGCACATTGTCTCCGCTAGCACTCATCTTTGTGGACATGTTGCTGTTTCCTTTGCTCGGTGTCAACATGACTACTTCATTGGCTTGAGTCTTCTGCTGCTGCTGGAGGTTTAGCATTGCTGTGGACTCAATAATCTGACTACCTTTGGTTGCTGCTAGGTGCAGAGATGTCCCCTTGCCATAAATGTCTTCCAGTAAGTTTACCTGAAAGTAGATTTTGACAAAAACATTCTATAAAGACAAGCATGATGGGATGGACAGTGCAACAGTAAAATGCTGGCAGTAATCTTAATACCCAAACATAAGACACTCACATATATATATAAACACACACACACCACTTCTGCTTCTTCCACTGTATTTCCCTCATTGAAGCATAGGTCTTAAACCACTCACTCCAAGCTATCCTATTCTTAGCTACCCTATGCAGCTCCATCATCCATGACTTCTCTTCTCCATTTGGTTTTTCAGCCTTCCTCAATTTCCTTTGCCCTGTGAATTCTAGAATGGCCCTACATCAAAGAACATCTGCTACGAAAGCAAGAGTATGCCTGAGAAGAAAATGGATTGACGACATCATAGAATTATACAATCATACAGAATGACACTATCCAGTGCCATCCATCGGTTGCCGGAATATCAATTATTCCTCCCCACGATACTTGACTGCAAAGGTGAAAGATGATGATGATGAAACAGTAGTCTCTACATATTTGGATACACCAATAAGCATAAAATCCAGCATCTGGAAAAAATGTGTAACTTTTATTACTTTAACAAAAAGTTATCATGGCCATGAATAAGATAAACAAAACAATTCATAAAAGAAAAGCTTTAAGAACCACCAATGAATTAAAATGAGTCAATGATGTCCGTCAAATGCTTGTCCTATGGACTTGACATATAGGTTGAAATGTCAACTCAGTCTGACTCCTATTGAGTGATAAATTGGTTCAAATGTGCAACTAATGAGAATCCTAATGAATGATAAATTGGTTCACATGTGCAACAAACGAGAATCCTAATGAATGATAAATTGGTTTGAATGTCCATCACATGTCTCCCATTAAACAGTGTCAGTACTGTGTAAGAAATCTTGCCTCACATGTAAAACTCTCAAACTGGAGGACAGACTCTGGCTATCCCAAATCTGTTATACTGAACATCACAAGACATTTATGTGACTAAAAGTGTCACGCTGGTCACCAAATGCAAAATTTCTGCTCTGACAGATTCCTATGGAGGAAAGTTTAACCTAACCAGACTACAGTGGTTCTTGAGGTGCATGTTCAAAGCTGGCCTACATTGCTGGAAAAACACAGAAATACATGCTGTTCTGTTTATCTTTCCAGGGTTGCTGCCCTGTATGGAACACGCTGCTCTGTGAAAACCAGTACAAAAGAGACTATCCAAAACCCTGGTCCTGGAAATAAACAGCACATTGCGATGAGAGTTGGTACCCTAATAAGGGTTCAGGCCACTAATTATGTGGAGGTCATCAAAGTCCCCAGTCTAAGAACTACAACCAACTAGCCTCTAAAAGGCAATGCCCTTGATCAACAGGTGGCCCAGTATATGGAAGTGAGGCTAAACAACCATTTACAGGACTTGATGATGCCTTGGGTGAGGACAGAAACAGAGCCACTTAGTCGACTTTGCATTTATGGAAGCCTCCATGGATGGTGCAGAATGCACATGTACTGCTCCTGCCTTTGCTTGAAGGGTAAATGACATGCATGTGGCTGTTCTAGACAGGCCTGTTGGGATACACCAGATGTAGATGGATCAGATAAAGATGGAAGTCACCACTCTGAGGCAGTGGAATGGCCCACATAACTAACTGGGAAAGTTAACCTGGCCAACAAATGCAGGGATGAACAAAAAAATAGTATGAATGCATAGGAAGAAGAATATCAATCTTTCAAATATTGAGACACTGGCTGTAACAGGCATAGAAAAGGATTTTAAAATCTACTGGTGGTGTCAGCGAGGTCAAGAAAGTTGTATACCTCAGCCCTCAACAAACTGCTGCTAGCAGACACCACTAATGGTGCAACATGCTGTAATTATTTCTGGTTAAATAACCTCCCAAAATTAAAACTACCCTAACAATATGTACATATATGAGATATGTTGGCCAATTCAATAATGCATGAATTAAATGCTAGCCATGTTTTAAGGAAATCCCTGTGTTCTTCATTAGACATACAACACTGAAATAAATCAAAAATTCTGTTTATGCAATGGGAAACATGCTATATCAGTTGGATAAGCTCAATTTGCAATACACAGAAATGTATCCCCTAAAATGCATCAATCAAGAGAATACAATACACAGAAATGTATCCCCTAAAATGCATCAATCAAGAGAATACAATACACAGAAATGTATCCCCTAAAATGCATCAATCAAGAGAATACAATACACAGAAACGTATCCCCTAAAATGCATCAATCAAGAGAATACAATACACAGAAATGTATCCCCTAAAATGCTTCAATCAAGAGAATACAATACACAGAAATGTATCCCCTAAAATGCATCAATCAAGAGAATACAATACACAGAAACGTATCCCCTAAAATGCATCAATCAAGAGAATACAATACACAGAAACGTATCCCCTAAAATGCATCAATCAAGAGAATACAATACACAGAAATGTATCCCCTAAAATGCTTCAATCAAGAGAATACAATACACAGAAATGTATCCCCTAAAATGCTTCAATCAAGAGAATACAATACACAGAAATGTATCCCCTAAAATGCTTCAATCAAGAGAATACAATACACAGAAATGTATCCCCTAAAATGCATCAATCAAGAGAATACAATACACAGAAATGTATCCCCTAAAATGCATCAATCAAGAGAATACAATACACAGAAATGTATCCCCTAAAATGCATCAATCAAGAGAATACAATACACAGAAATGTATCCCCTAAAATGCATCAATCAAGAGAATACAATACACAGAAATGTATCCCCTAAAATGCATCAATCAAGAGAATACAATACACAGAAATGTATCCCCTAAAATGCATCAATCAAGAGAATACAATACACGGAAATGTATCCCCTAAAATGCATCAATCAAGAGAATACAATACACAGAAATGTATCCCCTAAAATGCATCAATCAAGAGAATACAATACACAGAAATGTATCCCCTAAAATGCATCAATCAAGAGAATACAATACACAGAAACGTATTCCTTAAATCCATTTAACTAGAAAATGTGGTATTTAAAAAAAATATGAAATATAAAAACACATCATATCAGTTGCCTAAACTTACTATGGGATTGTTTTCTATGTTGTGAGACTGATGAAGAGAATAGAAATGCTGCTCACATTTAGTGTGTTCACTGAATTCAGAAGACTTTCTCACATATACAAATAATGGTTCAGTTCAGGACCTGCCTCACAAGTAAGTTAACATGCTCATACCACATCATCCTTGGACAGTGGATTTCCAATCTCTTCTGTTGAGAAGTCCATGTAGGCCACAGTGCCATCAATTGAACAGCTCATCAGCTCCATTCCATTGGGACTCCTGAAGATGACATCACTAATTAGACTTGAACATGTGAGTGTGTATGTCCTGTGTCATGTAATTTTGTATATAAAATGCAGCAGTGTCTTGGAGGTATGGTGTCTGCCTCTGGCTAAAAGGTACTTGGTTCATACCAAGAGGAAAACAAATGGTATACAAATATCTGAGGTTGTCACCTCTCTCTCCACTCCTGGGTAGTGTATTTTACTTCTCAGATTTTAGTGTTTCTACATTAGGCGGCACCTCAGGCGGGTGATTGTTGTCCTTAATAACGTATCGGTCTCTGAGGTTATGTCTGCATGTAACAGTGATATCTTGTTAGTGTCTGCAATCAGAGTGATGACTTCACTCCTGGCTCTGGAAACACTATGATGGACAACCTACACTGAGTGCTTCAATTATGGTATCCCTGCATGAAATACTATACTGGCTAGCTTACATTCTGTGTTGATGTCTCTATCATGGTACTCTCACGTGAAATACTATGATGGTTAGCTTACATTCAATGTTGATGCTTCTATCATGCTATCCTCACATGAAATACTATGATGGTTAGCTTACATTCAATGTTGATGCTTCCATCATGGCACCATTACGACCCACAAATGGGTTACGGGTAAATTTGATTTAGATTTTTTTAATATTGCTGATCTTAAAATATGGTCTGTATATCTCTAAAGGGGTACCGTCTTTCTCCGTAATCCCGTATATTCCCGTGAGTAACATAACCTGCATTAGAATTGGTAGCAGTTCTCGCCGCATTTGTAACTTACGGGGTATGTGAGCCGGTCGCTCAAAAAGCAATGGCAAACTACTGAGCGTAATCTTGCCTTGTACATCAACAACAGCTGAAAAATGCTGATGTTGACTGTAACGTCCTCTAAGGGATATGCCAAAAAAAAAAAAATATCTCTAAAACTCCAAAAGTCTTTTACATTTCATGCATTTAAACAAATGGACAAGTCTATTCAGCCTCATGAATTCATATGAAGCACATTGCTTTCCCAATTATGTTTCATTTAGTTTTACAAACGGATATACTCAAGAACTGTGGGCATATTTGTGTCAGTCTGCTGTCTTCTGACAAACAAGACAATTATTAGGTGCATGTAACAGGCAGTGATACCAGGTCAAGCTTCAAATGGCTAACTCATATAGAACATGAGGGTTTTCATCAGCTTGATGGAATATATTTCTTCTCTTTGAGTTTTGATAGTGTACAATGTTGAACATATTTTTAAAAAGCTATATTTACACCCTAGAAGATTATGGACATGGAGGAGTCCTGATAGCAGGATTAGAAACCAGATTGACTACATTCTGATTAGCAGAAGATTTAGAAACGCATTAACAATAGCAAAAACAGTTCCAAGTGCTGATTGTTATAGTGACCACAGATTACTCACAGGAACATTGAGGATAAAGTTGAAGAAAGTCAAGTATATAACAGGAAACACTAAATATGATTTGTGTACATTGAGTAATGACAAGGAAATACAAAACAAATTCAACATAGAAGTACAGAACAGATTTGAAATTTTGTCTGATCTAGAGATCCTATTCCAGGATGTGGATGATCAATGGGAAACGTTGAAGAATTCAATGTGGCTGCAGAAACAACTATTCCAAAATTAAAGAAGGTGGGTCGTAAGAAATGGATGACTGAAGAAATTTTACACCTCATGAAAACAAGAAGACTCAACAAAAATAATTCTGTCAAATATGAAGAAATTCACAGAGAAGTCAGAACATTATGTAAGGAGGCAAAAGAAGCATGGCTTGAGGAAAAGTGCTTAGAAATTGAAAGCCAACACAACAGTCAAAATACCAAATTAGTGCACAAAAGAATTCAGGAACTTATTAATAAAAGAACAAGTACATCAACAGGGTGTCTAAAAACTGAAGATGGCAAAATCATAATAGAAAAAGACCAGATTCTACAGGTATGGACAGATTATGTGAAACACCTTTATGATGATAACAGAGACGAACAGTATGATATTAGATTTAATAATGAAGGACCACCAATTTTGGAGATGGAGGTTCGAAATGCTCTTAAGCATATGAAAGCTGGCAAGCCCCCCGGTGCAGATAACATCACATCAGAAATGATTAAAGCTTTAGAAGAATTTGGACTAGATCAAGTCACCAGACTGCTGAACACATTATATGATACTGGAGATATACCTCCTGAATTATGTAACTCTATATTTATTGCAATCCCAAAGAAATCAGGAACCTTGGAATGTGATCAACATAGAACAATTAGTATAATGAATCACATCACAAAGATTTTGCTAAGAATTATCATGCAAAGAATGAGGAAGAAGATACAACCTGAAATAGGGGAAGAACAATGCGGGTTTGTAGAAGGAAAGGGTACAGTAAATGCTGTGTATATGCTGCGAACAGTTATTGAACGTGCTATAGAAGTAAACAAGGATATACATCTTTGCTTTATTGACTATACAAAGGCTTTTGATAGCATTAGACATGTCAGCATGGTGGATATGCTTGCAGATCTACAAATTGATGGGAAAGACATTAGACTTATAAAAAACATATATTGGAAACAACAAGCTGCAATAAGGATTGATAATGAAGTGGGACAGTATCAGCCAATTAAGAGAGGTGTTAGGCAGGGATGTGTGATGTCTCCAGATCTTTTTTCCCTGTACAGTGAAAATATTTTCAGAAATGTAGAGGATATAAATGGAATCAGCATTGGAGGACGAAACATCAATAACATTAGATATGCAGATGATAAGTATTAATTGCAGACAATGCGCAGGACCTGCAACAATTAGTAGATGCGGTTGCTGTACACAGTGAGCAACTGGGGTTAGAATTAAATTGTAAAAAGACTCAGGTTATGGTCGTCAGTAGGAAGGAAGAAGTGCCACAATGTAATATACAAGTAAATGGAAATATTCTTCAACAAGTGAGTCGGTACAATTATCTTGGAACAGTTATAACATCTGATGGGAGATGCCTTGAAGAGATTAGAACAAGAATCGCCATGGCGAAAGTAGCCTTTAGCAAGATGAAAAACATTCTGACCAATAAAAAGATGTCAATTGAAACGAGAAAAAGAGTGTTGAGGGGATACATAGAGCCTGTTCTTTTGTATGGATGTGAAACTTGGACAATGAGCAGTCAAGCTGAAAAGCATCTGATGGCTGCAGAAATGTGGTTTCTGAGGAAAATGCAAAGAATACCATGGACAGACAGAAAAACCAATGACCAAGTACTACAGGAGACAAATGAACATCGTAAACTGATTAGAGAAATTAGACGTAGACAGTCAAAATTTTTTGGACATGTTATGAGAAGAAATGGATTGGAGAACTTAGTGACAACTGGCAAGATCGAAGGGAACAGACCAAGAGGAAGCCCGAGAGGAAAATACCTGGATGGCTTGGCCACATGGCATGGACGAGACAGGAACACTGAGCTGATCCACGACACTGGTGATCGAGTGAAATGGCGAGTCATGACCGCGCACGCTTTCCGGCATGGCACATGATTGATTGATATTTATACTATGTGTCTAAAAAATTCAAAATTTTTAAATTATAAAGATAACACAACAGCAACAAAAATGTGCTAGCAAAAGATATGTTCCAACTACTGGTGGTTTCAGGGTTAATTAATGCCTACTATATCCTAACTGCCGGTCTCCATGGCAGAGGTTACACGACTTTCTCTGTAATCCTGTATACTCTCGTGAGTAACATGACGTGTGCGAGAATCGGTAGCAGTTCTCTCCGCGCCAGTAACTTACGGGGTATGTGAGCCGGTCGCTCAGGAAGCAATGGCAAACTACTGAGCGTAATCTTGACAAGAAATCAACAATCAGCTGAAAGATGCTGATGTTGTCAGTGATGTCCTGTAAAGGATATGCGAACAACAACAAAAACTCCCTTTCAGCAGAATGATAAACTGTTATGTTTGCTTTGTTTCATCCCATGTAACACATTTGATAGTAAATGTATTGTATAGCATTATCTACTGTATATGCAGTTCAAATTAAGTAGAAACCTACCAGCTCAAATCAAGGATTGAATTTTCAAACAGATCATGCATCACAACCAGTGGCCGCTTGAGTGCTGTAAGCTGGAAACAAAAGGGAAATAAGCACATTAATGGTATGGTAACGAGTGCTTAAGCTGGAAACAAAAGGGGAATAATCATATTATTGACAATGTAACGAGTGCTGCAAGCTGGAGACAAAAATGAAATAAGCATATTAATGATGGCGAAGTTGTCAAGTCGTTTGACTCGGGCTCTGAAGGTTGTGGGTTCGATTCCGGGCTGCGTCCTTCGGTTCACAAGTGCATTTTTTGGAGAATCCCTAGGGTCGTCGCTGGAGGTACGGAGTTTGTGCTTTGTGCAATGCTTTCCACGCTGAGGGAAGAGACTGAGCCATATGGGATAAAAACCCGGTGCAATGAAGTTGACCCTGTCAAATTTTAATGATAAGATCATGAGTGTTGTAAGCTGGAAATAAAATGGAAATAAGCATATTAATGACAATGTAACAAGTACTGTAAGCTGGAAACAAAAGGGGATAATCACATTAATGACACAGTAATGAGTGCCACAAGCTGGACACAAAAGAGAAATAAGCATATTAATTTTAATCTAATTAGATTATTCTGTTTACACCTGTGAGAAAAATATCAGTATATCACAATGCTGTGTTTCGTTTTCCATGAAATTATTCATCACAGTACCCTGTTAAAGTCAAAAGGTGTTTCTCATTGCTTGCTTCATTCTAAAGTAAATATTAGTCAGGATGATCCAAAAGTCTCTGCAGTGACTTCGGTAATTTAATAATACAAACGTAACAAGCGAGTAACATAGTGCAAGAATATTAGTTTTCTTGAAACTAATATACCAGCCACTACAGTGATGCTTTCTGCCCGTGGGAAATATTGAGCATGCATGTAATGTGAACCAGTAGTTGAGCAGATAAACTGGGATATAGCTGTGTAACCACTGCAGAATGACATTTTGATCACCAGCATATATAGAAACTAATGAACATATTTTGTTAATAAGACACGTCAGTGAAAATATAAACATAATAAATCTCAAGACCTGTCATTGAATTTCTGTCTGTTGTCTCGCCCCAGATAGTTATGTCTCTTTTCCTAATCCACAATTGTCATTAAGCATAAGGGCGGGGGAAGCCTGACGAAAACACAAGTCCTGTAACAGTTTCTGGCTGCGGCTGTGTGAAGTGTTTGCACCATCACATATTTTCAGTCTGAGTGCACCAAGGTACAGGTGGCCAGTCTTTGCCTCCTGTGGCAAACAAAAGCTGACACTGAACTCTGGTCTTACCATGCTATGTCACTGACGGTGTAACGTCCTAATCTCTGCACTAACTCACCCGAGGCGGACATCTTCAGCTTGCATTCATAGGCCAGATGTGTTGCTTAGGTTTCACTGTATCTGTGTTTACTTAGAATAACCTTGATTTATTTATCCATTGCTTTTTGGGGCTTCCTCTGGCTCTATATCCATATCTTTTTGGTTGTTTGCTCTTATCGACAACTGATCACGTTTCATTCTCATAAGATGTCCAAGCCACTTTATCTGTTGTCTTTCTATGAAATCAATGCACGATGTTACACTTCTCATATTTCTGTGTCATTCTTCCTCAGTCTGTCTCTTCTACACCCCAGCAGCCTTAATCAAGCATTTCTTCTGACATGTGACTAGTTCCCTCTGGCTGTATGCTGATAGGGACCAGGTAGGACATTCATAGCAAAGTGTTGGAGAACAATGCTGTTGATCATTTGTTGCTTGATTTCCAGGATAATCTTCAGATGTTTCAGTAAAGCTGACAGCTGGTATGTCAGTGTTTGCCTTCTGGCATCTTGCTTTTGTGTGTCTGTGTTGAATCTGTCATCCTCTGTAACAACACTGCCTAGATATTTTATCTCTGATACTTGTTTTACTCTGGTTATTTTTTATTTATATATTTAGAGACCTGTTGACTTGCTAATCTTCATTGTTTCAGTCTCTTATGTGTTGATTTTTGTGTCGTATTTTTCACATGCTACTGAAAGTGAATATGGTTTTGCAATTCCACATCATCATCATATATTAAATTTTATATATATTGAATAGACAACAACATGTCTAGGCAAGTTTTGATAACCAGGAATAAAAATGTGACCAAGAATAATAATGTACATAAATAGTACTCACCCATATTGATAGAGAGCGGTCCTTGCTGCCTATAGCACAGCAAGAGTACTGTGAAGTCTGGCAGAAAATAGGAAAACTTCAAGACACGGACAAAACTATCAAATAATTAAACGACATTGTCATTCCATGGCAAGCTGATTACTGGCTGCATAATTAAATCTAAACCATATTAATTACTGACTATATGATGTATTTCATACAAACTAACTATTGGCTCCATGACATCTATACCGAACAAATTACCTGATCTATGATGCATTTGAAGGCACAACAAATTACTGGTTCTATCCCTCATTCTATATTAAACTAATTACTGTTTCTATGGCTTGGTATATACCAAGTTATAATTAACTCTATGACTTAGTTGGTACCCAACTAATTCCTGGTTCTATGACTCATTCTAGACCAACTAAATACTGGTTCTTTGGCCCATTCAATACCAAATTAATTTCTGGATCAATTACTCATTCTATAATGAACTAATTACTGGCTCGATAACTCAGTCTATGAACTAATTATTATATGTTGATGAACTACCTCTTACATTACATACTTTTAAATATATTTGGTAGTGTTTTGAACCAAAGCCTAGGAACCTACTGATTAATACATTATTTGGTCAGATACAGAATGGGTTAAAACAAAGAAGGCCATGATTAGTTGTATTTTGTCTGGCTTAATTTCAATATTAAAAAGGACATATTTACACACCATGGGCATATGTTGTTGGACACATGTTTGTATAGACCAACCAGCCCTTTGTGGCTGATAGGGTCAGTATCACACTGGTGGCCTTTACATCCAAAAACATTTCTCAACACCCATTTCTGGTTGGTCAGTCTGGGTACCCAGGTCAATTTGTACAATCTGCCCCAATGTGGATTTAAACCCATGACCACTGGGCCAGTAGTCAAGCATCTATCCACTACACTACTGGAGCTCCCTCTTGTAATAGTGGTCTGGGTTGTCTGGGAAGGTCAGTATGAACACAAACAACATGTTTACACTTTCAAAGATGATAATAGTAATGCATATAGTGTGTCGATATGTGTCTGTGTTATGTTTAACTCCATACAACAGATATGATTAAATGTGTGTTTCATACTGACTAATCAATCAATTAATCAAGCACACTGCTTGTTAATAGATTAGCCTACAAAGTTTCACAATTAGCAACGGATATTTGTTTCAGGATTCAACTGTGAAATATAATTACAGTAAAACAATAATCTTTCAGAAATAATGTTTCATCTGTCCACTTACCTTCTCTCCTTTAAACTTCTTCTTGAAAATATTTGGGTTAAATCTCTGGAAAATAAAACAAAAGATTAACAAGAAAAATGTCTGACAATCTTATCCAGTGAGTTGTTTCAATAAGATGTCTGGTGAAAAAACAATAACAGCATACATAACTGACACATTATTTGCTCAGGAATACCATGGCTGTTCACAGACATAAGGAAAAGAGTACCAGAGACAGATGAATAATACGGGAAAGATAATTAAAGGAAATAGCTGGTGTTGTGACAATGGGGTTACGATCGCAACTTGCAATCCCGCATATCACGTTCGAAACACAGCTGCAGGCGATTTGGAAGCAAATCACCTTGCATTGGTTATCATACAATGGTATGAGTGCCAGTCATTCAGAAAGCAATGGCAATCTACTGAATGTAAACTTGCCAAAAAATTGTTGGGTTGACTGTGACACCCCGTAATGGATAGGCAAGAAAAAAATAAGGGAGTTGGGCTCGTCATGAGATGATTAAAGGCCATTTCTATACTATGGGATAAACGCAGATGAGGAAGGAGGGAAATTATGTGAAAAACAAAAGCGGTTCTTCCCACTCATGAATACGAGGACAGTCCAAAAACAACTTGACTTTCAAAACAATGTCAGAAGTAGGTTAGTGAGCTAGCTTCTATATGCATGTGTACCTGTGGCATTGACCGAAGTCTAATAATAGCGGGATCACATGTCTTTCTCCTGTCCTCACCCTGTATGCCAGCTTTAATACATGCGTACACCAAAGCTTGCAACTATCCCATAAATTTGTCAAACTGTGTGCCTACTTGACAGTTATCCTGCCTTGAGGAAGGCGAACATCATACACCTGATGCTCGTCGTTGGACTCCTTGTCGCGGCACCTTTGACTTGGCAGGGAGAAACAACTTTTCTCCCCTGACAATTTGGCCTTGTCGCCATATCTGCATCCGAATGTTCTTATACCCCAATGGATACTGTTGCCTTCAAGGCATCCCACTGACATCTAAACAAAGCTACTTTTCTCCAAGCACCCACAGGGAACCAGCTCTCCTTCTCAGCTATTACCATTGCATTTATATGTTGAAAAATAGTCTCCTAAAAAGACAGATTTACACAATGACTTACCACAACTGTAACGGCTTTTCGATGTCCCACAAAGTCCATTCTGGCTTTGAAACCCTGCCTCTCAATGATCTGGGCTGTGGGTCCCTTGTTGTTCATGGCGTGTGCTGAAACGATGTGATGGCCATCTGGTGACCAGCTCAACCTCAGACAGTGAGTGGTGCCTCCACACTGACAACAATCAGAAAATAATGCAGTGCATGTAGTGGTAACAAAGCAAGTATCACACTAGTTCTGACACAACAATCAAAACACAGTGTCAACTAATTAAATACTGACTTTACGCGTTGAAAATCGTGTGCGCGTGCGTGCACATGCGCACAGAGATAGAGAGAGGGGGAAGGGGGAGAGAACCGGGATGGAGACAAAGAGGTGGAGACAGAGAAAGGCTGAGAAACAACAGTCAAGGATAAAGAGGCAAAAAGAAAACGACAAAGATAGAGAGGGAGGGAGTAAAAGACAGACAGAGGTCAAGGAGAGAATGAGAGAAAAACAGTGGGAGAGACAGTAAGATTTTGAAACAAGCGAATGAATGTGAGAGAAATGAAGAGAGGCAGTGAAAGAGACAAAGAGAGTACATGTGTGAGTTAAGATAAAATTAAATGTACAAGTATCCACTTCTTCATTTGCATGCAAGAATGCAAGTTTACAATACAACAGTGTAGAAGATAAGCAAAAACTTTAATAGGTATGTTTGCCCAATTCTGAGTCCATGTAAAACAGTTCAGCATTGTATACCTCTTTGAATGGGTCCACAATAAGGGATTCTTGCTGCCAGTCCATAGTTCTCCATACTCTTAAAGTGCGGTCATCAGACTAAAGAATACACACATTGTGAATATTATTGAAAACATATAACTAAAAATACTCATTTCTCAGTAAGTAATGAAGAACATATCTTCTATACAAATCTACATATTTAAATTGAACTCCATTTTTCAAACGTCTTCATAATTATGAACTACAATGATCCAGCCTCTAGTTTCAGGCAAGATGGATACATGGTGAGAATTTGCCTAAGTAACAGGAGCCAGAAGTCTTATTTCCAACTCTGCAATATGGAATGGAAGATCACGTGAGAACACATGCACTAAAACTTGGTCATTTAAAAACATCCTCGACAACCTCACTCATTACCATTCAATGTATCAACACCAAGCCTGAGATCAAACCTTTTACTACCTTATGCCAACATGATCTGTCATGCTATCATGAGGGATTGGTATTTTGCTATAAATTTTATAACAATATACCTTACAGTAAAAAAATAAACTAGGAAACTGAATTCTTGCTCAAAGTCCACAATGGTGACATTAAAATCACACTGACTTTTAAACTATAGTCAGCAAGCACACAGTTAGTGTATCTAATGACAATCAAGTCGTTGGTATGGGGGTTGTGAGAAAGGGTGTAACTCTAATAGTTCAGATAATGGAAGTTTCTAATTAGCTGAGAGAATTAAGTTGGCTTTCACACTGCCCAATAATATGGAAATCTGGAACGCAGAGGTGTTTCCAAGGCACCAGGGCTGGGTTCTATACTAGCCAAGACCTATTGACGCGTCCTCGCTGAGCGTCCTGGGCAACAGGTCCCTTTGGGGTCCTGCTAAAGTCAGTAGGATCGTTGATTCCTCCAAAATCGGAGAGTGTCTGCCTGTATGACGAGGAACCACCAGTCTGCACACCAATAAGCCAGACATGGGACAACGGATACTCACGCAAGCCTCAGGTCCTGTATGACATCACACTGATGTTGGACAGCAGGATGTCTTCATCAGGCATACAGGACTTCGCGCTGGAGTTCACAGCCAGTGAACACAAGCAAGTAAGCAAGCATCTCAACATAAGAAAATGCTTGGAAGCCATGGCCCAATACAAATTTGACTGGTCTACTTGCTTCTAACATTATATCAAATAGAAAATAAAACTGACAAATGACAACAAACTCACCTGTGAGGCTACGTATTTTCCCACAGGATCCCAAGTTACACCTTTAACAAGACCTGTATGGCCTTTCAATGTAGCAACCTGCTCTGTTGACACAAGGTGTAGACAAAAGATACATGTTACAACAATCTCTTATGAAATGACTCTAATCTGTCTTACTTTATATTAATAGATGAAGTAATATATTCTGCTAGAGAATGGGTGCTGCAGAGATGCATGATCACCTATGTCAGTTGGCAAGAAACTCAATGATGATAAAATCGCTCAATGTTTGTGAATTTATGCAGCTTCATAATACATAAATGCCAAATATATAAATGGTATGTTCTAAGGAGCCATTATAGTATTAGTGAACTTGTTCACCACATAGTGTTTAATCCCCCAATGGTAGGCAGCAGAGTAGATCACAGGTTGTGGAGTTAACTCACACAAACAATTAACCTAATCCTTCTACCATGTAATTCCTGACTTCCAACTCTATCTATTTCATGTTTATTTGTACCTGGCTTTTCGTCTTTTTAAGTAAACTGACATATGCCTGGGTCATTGACATTGAGGTGAGCGACCTTTGTAGCGAGACTACGAGAATAACAACTAGCCCTGAGTAATAATGGTAAGGGTGAGTGCAGACTCCCCAGGGTGGATGGGGGGAGAGACAGTGTATTTTTGTGTGAAGTCATGGGACTTCAGGACAGTTGATGTTTTGGCGCCGAGCGGATCGGTGGGCTAATACGTGGGAGCTTAGACTGACTGCGGTCAGATCTTTTGTTGTGTTGTTCTCCCAGTTGTGAATGCAGGCCTAATACCCAGAGTGGGTTGGATAGTTAATGGAGGCCTGAACCCAGAGTAGGTTGAATAGCTAGTGGAGGCTAGTCCCAGTGTGTGGGTGTATTGTGTGAGGTCCAGCTGTGGATAGGAGCTGGATAACTGTCTTAGAAATTTGAGATTAAGCAGGCCGTGAGAAGACAGTGAAGTGTGCGTGTTCAGTTGTGAGGAGGATATGGATATTCTATGGATTATATAGTTGTTTCTGGATATATATGTTCCG
Organism: Cepaea hortensis; assembly: GCA_963921405.1. Taxonomy (NCBI): domain Eukaryota; kingdom Metazoa; phylum Mollusca; class Gastropoda; order Stylommatophora; family Helicidae; genus Cepaea; species Cepaea hortensis. The sequence goes on along the minus strand of OY992890.1, from coordinate 65,215,831 downwards.
TGGGTCTGTGTTATTTCTGTATTAAAGGATTATGTGCGCCAAAATCGATCTTGTTTACTGACTGGTGAATGTGCACTGCGGGGGTGAGTCATATTGTAAGACAGTGAGATAGCTCAATTGACACACCAGGAGTATCGTTATCTAGACAACGACCATATCACGCACTTATCATAAAGAACATCGTGATATTATCTGGGAGCTCTCCGGTCAAGAACTATATAGACATTGTGGTCATTCTGAGAGATCTAGGAGCTCGTCGCTTAGAGAGAAGTTATTATCGGGTGATTACGTTCCATCAATTTAGACATTATGGCTTCAAGAGATTAACGGCAGGGTCAAGGTTGAGTTGACAGAAAGGGAAAGCTGTTTAGACATTACCAGGGCATTATTGCTGAAGCCAGCGGGGGCGTCAGAGAATTAACACGGCACAGATTAACTGGGAGAGTCGACTACGGTGACGGGGTAGTCACTAGTCACAAACAGCACGGAATGTCGGGTTGAGAGGGCAGACGCATGTGTTTATAGGTCAAGAGACAGAAGCGCCAGCAGACAGCACAGATGAAATGTCACGTGGACAGTGAGTTGTTTGCGACAAGAAGAGGTCAGTCCTAGGTGTGTGTGTGTGACAGGACAGGATTGAACCAAAGATAACAGACAGTGAGCAATTTCGTTGCGAAGTCCTGTGCGTGGTGAGACATTTGGTGTGTGTGGCGAGGCAAGCGCACTGTGTGGTCGCAAGGCGACGATAAACTCTCTCGGGAAGGGGAGAGTTACATGGATACACAGAATTGACATTTGCCGATTCACCAGGATGGGTGACAGACGGGGGTAGTGCGGTACCCCTACCACAGCCGTGTTGGGGCAGGACAGGTGTCTTTGTGGATAACGGGAAAAGTTTCCGGTCATTTACAGACAGATTAAGTGTGTATTATTGTGACAAAGAGTACTGAGGTACTGACTTGAGGTGTCCGGCAATGTCAAGGCCGATGCGGTGGAAATTTACTAAAATTTTCCAGAGGAGAACTGGATAAACAAGGTGTTTGTGAACGAAAACCAGACTTTATGTTCGTCTTTGTGAATCCCTTTGTGATCATTACTCTGTTATGAGCAAACATTTTTACAACGAAGTGTCATCACCGCAAACAAGGGTGCATACAGTTGCCAAAAAAAAAAAAGAACTGACGGTACAGAGTTAAAGAGCTGGACATTTGCTGCAATTTTTTGGGTTGAACTCTGTCTTTAAACGTGAGTCTATCACATAATTGATACAACTACGGACCATCTCCGCAACGAAGGTATAAAGACGTTTGGATTATTACTTTGTTGTCACCACGTCCAGGGAAAGTTCAATAACGTTACAGACTGTGTCAAGACAGAACATTTTGGATAATCACTATAATCTTCAACTTTTGTCGACAGATGGAATTTATGATCACCACGTGAAATTCAGTAACCACTCAACAAATCAATCAGTCGTTTTGGGAATCTAGCGTCGTAGACATCTCGGAATGTTAACCAACAGACACTTCCAGCCTATTTTGAAAAACTATTAACAGCAAAATAAGAACGTTTGGCGACAGATTAATAAGCACATTAGTGTCGGCCAGCCATTTGGACATTTTGTTTGCTCTCATCGTTTTAACTGTTGTTATCGTTTGTGTACTTATATATATATGGATATGTTATTACATGTAGTTGTTGGGTAGGCATTTTTTGCAATTTCTATCTATCATAGGCGTTGCAAAACATGGTTCTTGTGCTTACGATATTTTTGTAAGGACAACGCTAAAAAAGTTAGCGGGGTGTGCATTGGCATTGTGGTCCTAACTAATATCTAGAGCTGGTGTGTATTGCGTCAAATCTGTGAATTATTGATTTGAGATTCCTTCTTTTCTTATTATTTTTATGTTTGATATTTTATTTCTTTGAGTATATATGTGTTATTATTGTAACTCTTGCGACTAATTCTGCTATATAGACTGTTTTCGGTGTCAGTTTACATATATTACGCGCACTGTAGTCGTCCCTACACAAGCTTGTGAATGTTACTGTGGTTTATTTCTTTGTGATCACCGTCTCCGTGTACTTGGCTTGTGCGTCTAACGTTTTATAGACAATACTTACTGTTATCATTCATTTGTTTGTATGTGTAGTTATATGTATAACAATATTTCCAGAAATTTTATACAACTATTTGTTATAGATATATGCGAGGGAGTATAGGTGATATTCCCCCATCACTACCTAGTGCTTATAGAGTGACTGGGTGAGTACAGAGTGATATTATTAGTACTACGGATTTACGTACAGTCTTAGTGGAGGTGTACTTAGGGAAAGTACACAAAGACTAGCCGCAGAGTCTTTACATTTATAGTTGGCTGACAGACAGCAACGTGTCCACAAGTACAAGATGCCTACTTTAACGGAATATATTGAAGCAGGTGAACGGTTAGGCCTGAAGGGTAAAGAGTTACAGGAGTTTGCAGAAGCAAAATTGAAAGAAGTTCAACACTGGGAAAGAGAGGAGAGACATAATGAACGCGAGGCAAAACACCTACAGGAAGAAAAGGTAGCTGAGGACAAGTGCCTACAGGAAGTAAAGTTAGCTGAAATAGAAAACAAGCGTCTACAGGAAGAGAAAGAGACACAAATGAAAATGGAAATTGAGAAAGAGAAACTCAAGTGTCAAATGGAATCTGAAATTGCTCTCAGAAAATTAGAACTATCATCAAAAGGTCAAAGTGAGGAAGGCAGAAGACCTTCAGAGTCATCACGATTGAAATTGCCATATTTTACAGACCGGGACCATCTTGAATCTTATCTGGGAAGATTCGAAGCATCAGCGAAAGTGTTAGGTATTCCAGAGGGAGAGTATGCGATGCGACTTGGCGAGTTTCTTACGGGTAAGGCCCTAGATACAATGTTTAATTTACCTGTGGAAGAAAGAAACAACTACACTATTGTGCGTCAACGTATGCTTACAAAGTTCCAACAACTGAGCATGGATACAGAACAAAGTTTAGACAGTTAGGGCCAGAGACAAATCAAGATTTCACAGATTTTGTTAATACAGTAAAGAACACATTTAACAAATGGATGGAGCTTGCAGAAGTAGGGAAAGATTTTAATAAATTAGTGGATTTAATGTTAAGAGACAAGGTAGTATCTGCATGCAATACAAACTTAGTAGCTTTCTTTTAGGAACGTAAGCCAAAGGACATAGACACAATGTCACAGTTAGGGCAAAATTACATGACTGCACATCCTAACAGTTCTATTGGTAGACATATGAGTGAGGAAATAGTCTGTGCAGCGTACACTAAACAGGACCAGAATCCAGTTATCAGATCAAGGGCGAAAAGTGTGGATTCAGCACAGAAAGGTGAGCAGCAAGAACCTCAAGATAATGGTTTCCGTGGCAACCATGTTGGTAGAGTAGGACGGTACCCATACAAAAGGGGGAATTTCCAGAGACGTCCAAATAGTTATGCCGGATGTTGGAATTGTGGGAGCTGGAGACACAAGGCAGCACAGTGTGATGCACAACCATCCACTGTATTTAAGGTAGGATCATCTGTTTCAAATGTGGAAAGAAGGGGCATGTCAGCTCCCATTGTACGATGAGGGAAACGGAGCATTCTAATGCAGCACAAGTGATTGAGACTATCAACAATGAAGATTGTAGTGGGTGCAAACCTCTTTTTGAAAAAGACGGTCAGCCGGTCTTAGTGTGTGGTCATACAGTGAAAGCAGGATCAGCAGTCCATGCAGGTGGAAACATGAAGATGCACCATGGTTTCGTTAATGATAGGCCAGCATTAACAATTAGAGATTCTGGGTGTACGTCTATCGGAGTTAGAAAAAGTTTAGTGAACCCCTCGGAGTACACAGCTGAAAAGATTAGATGCATAACATTTAATGGGACAGTAGAATTCTACCCATTAGCCGTGATAGCAGTAAAAACACCATATATCACAGGAAGAGTGGTAGCGTGTGTTCTAGACTCACCAGTGGCAGATTTGATCATCGGAAACGTGCCAGGAGTTAAAGATTGTACAGAAGAAGAAGTAGTTTATTGGGACCAGAAACATAGTTTAAGTAGTAGCGAGGTAGGTACCAAAAGAAAACCTAAATTAGAGAGTATAGTTGAACAAGAAGAGGCACGTGAAGTAGACACAGGAACTCAGGGCAAGGATAGTACAGCTGAGCAGGTGAGAATTGATCTCAAACATAGTGGGAGTGACTCTCACAGACAAGATGATACGACAGACAAATGTTTCCAAGGGTGTGGTAAAGTGAGATATAGGCAATCAAAGAAGGGTAGATGGTGCTTCGGAAGGAAGAACAATACTCTCACTCGCAGGTTTTCAGATGACAGAACTGCATGTGGGCAAGTAGTAGTACCTTTAGCACAGAGAGACCAATATACAAGAACAGCTCAGGATAGTGCATGTGCAGGGCACATAGGCATAAGGTGTATGCAGCATAGAGCAGGATGCCAGGTATATTGGCCAGGATTTAATAAAGAGGTCAGACTAAACAGAGACTCCAGTGTAACAGTACAATATGCAGATAGCAATGTTAACGCAGTTCAAAAGAGTGTTAACGACATCACTGAACCAGGATTAGCAAACAGATGTGTTAAAGATATAGGAAACATGAGGCATGGGTATATGAAGGGTAGACACAGCATCGACAGGAATCATAGGTGGAGGTTTGAGGCAGGAAAAGAACCACCTGATATAGGGTCGGTACACAAATAGCTTGTGTCTTTTTGAGGATGTTAATAGACCTGCAGATACACAGATATGATGTTTCCTATGATGTATTATTATTATGTGATGTATTAGTTCATGCATTGGTACACAAGATAGAAAGTTGGTTGTATTGATGTGTGGGGAATATGTTAGTGTACTATGAGCATTTGATGTATTATTTAGTGTGGTAGCTAGAGTAAGGTGGAGCTATACTTAGGGCTACCCAGGCAATATGTCTGGGTCACATAGTTGATTAGGATTAGTCTCCCAACATTTGAAAACAATGTTTTCTTTTAAGAGGGGGGTAATGACATATGCCTGGGTCATTGACATTGAGGTGAGCGACCTTTGTAGCGAGACTACGAGAATAACAACTAGCCCTGAGTAATAATGGTAAGGGTGAGTGCAGACCCCCCAGGGTGGATGGGGGGAGAGACAGTGTATTTTTGTGTGAAGTCATGGGACTTCAGGACAGTTGATGTTTTGGCGCCGAGCGGATCGGTGGGCTAATACGTGGGAGCTTAGACTGACTGCGGTCAGATCTTTTGTTGTGTTGTTCTCCCAGTTGTGAATGCAGGCCTAAAACCCAGAGTGGGTTGGATAGTTAATGGAGGCCTGAACTCAGAGTGGGTTGAATAGCTAGTGGAGGCTAGACCCAGTGTGTGGGTGTATTGTGTGAGGTCCAGCTGTGGATAGGAGCTGGATAACTGTCTTAGAAATTTGAGATTAAGCAGGCCGTGAGAAGACAGTGAAGTGTGCGTGTTCAGTTGTGAGGAGGATATGGATATTCTATGGATTATATAGTTGTTTCTGGATATATAAATATGTTCCGTGGGTCTGTGTTATTTCTGTATTAAAGGATTATGTGCGCCAAAATCGATCTTGTTTACTGACTGGTGAATGTGCACTGCGGGGGTGAGTCATATTGTAAGACAGTGAGATAGCTCAATTGACACACCAGGAGTATTGTTATCTAGACAACGACCATATCACGCACTTATCATAAAGAACATCGTGATATAAACTTATTTTTAAGCTGTGCCAATTTTAATCAATAATTAAACATTGCATTGTGCAATTTAACAGTTTTACAAATGTATTAATTAACTCATTCACTACCACAAGTCATCAACAGAGCCAAGCTTCACGTAGTCAAACAAATAATTAAAAAATAAGCTGTTTCTTCTCTTCTTTTCCCCTCCATCTTACACCAATGGAGCATAGGTCCTCAATAATCTCAAACCCTGCCCTTTGTAAACTTGTTCATGATTGGTTGGATTTTGAAGCTAGCATTGTCCATGGGATGCGGTCATACCAACCCACTTTAGTCATATGTAACGTGTCAAAATGTTTCAACCCACTTTAGTCACATGTAACTCATCAAAATGTTTCGACCCACTTTAGTCACATGTAACTTGTAAAATGTTTGACCCACTTTAGTCACATGTAACTTGTCAAAATGTTTCAACTCACTTTAGTCACATGTAACTCATCAAAATGTTTCAACCCACTTTAGTCACATGTAACTTGTAAAATGTTTCGACCCACTTTAGTCGCATGTAACTTGTCAAAATGTTTCAGCCCACTTTAGTTGCACATAACTCATCAAAATGTTTCAACCCACTTTAGTCACACACAACTCAACAAAATGTTTTAACCCACTTTAGTTGCATGTAACTCATCAAAATGTTTCAAACATAAAGAGAACTGATGTAATTTTTGACAGCAGAAATTATAGGCACACCTTTGATTAATTAAATCATTTTTCATAAATTAAATCTGCCTGTTTGTTAAAACTAGGGGCATTTATGTCGCTTTATATCGTGGGAGTCTCCGTGGCGAAGTGGTCAAGTCACCTGACTCGGGCTCTGAAGGTTGTGGGTTCGATTCCGGGCCGCGTCCTTCGGTTTACGAGTGCATTTTTTCTGAGACTCCTGAGGGTCATCGCTGGAGCTACGGAGTTCTTGCTTTGTGCGATGCTTTCCACGCTGCGGAAAGAGACTGAGTCATATGGGATAATAACCTGGTGCTATGAAGTCAACCCTATCGACTTTTAAGCGACTTTAAGGGGCATTTAACATCAGATGGAAGATGCACAATAGAGATTAAAAGCAGAATAGGGCAAGCAAAAGCTGCATTTCAGAAAATGAAGAATATCTTATGCAATAAGTCACTATAATTGAATGTAAGAAAGATAGTCCTGAAGTGCTATATAGAACCTGTTTTGCTGTATGGCTGTGAATCCTGGAATATAAATAACAAATTAAGAAGAGCTTGGAAGCAAAAGAGATGTGGTTCCTGAGATGAATGTTGCAAATTCCTTGGAGTGCCAGAGTAACTAACAACTGCCTGAAAGAGGCTAATGAAACTAGAACATTATACACAACAATAAGAAAGAGACAAACAGCTTTCTTTGGTCATGTGATGAGAAGAGAGGCATTGGAGAACATTGTGACAACTGGATAGATCGAGGGGAAGAGAAGCAGAGGCAGAACAAGATAAATAATGTTAGATGTATTGGGATGGTGGCATGGAGGAATATCATCAGCAGAGTTGATCCAGAAAACCAAAGACCAAGATCTGTGGAAAGTCATGAACTCCTACGCCAGCCGGCATGGCACCTGATAATGATGAGCTAACAAATCAAAACTGTTTAACTTCCTGTACAATTTACCTGGAAATTTTAAGGCATTCCAGATGACAACTGTATTGTCGACACTGCATGTGGCCAGCCAGACATCTTGAGGTGACCATGCCAGATCAAGAACATCTGAAAGTGCACATTAAGAAAAAGAAGGAACTTTACATTTCTTGTAACTTTAAATATGAATTCTATAAACCAATTTAGATGGCATGAGAACGTCTATAGGCAGACTAGTTAATACAATATATTACAAACTGTACAATGTATAAATAAGCAAAGCATTGGCATATTATAAATAAGCAAATACAAAGTTCTAGCTGAGTTGAGTTCAGTTAAAACCAAACATCACAACACTCGGGCATTCCCATACACGCTCTGTCCTCAACAACCAGCAAAGAGTCCCAATACTACTTGCAGTCTGAGTATGTATTCATCTGGCCTTTCCTTGGGGTTCTCAGTCTCGGCCAGATCCTCTGGTCATTCCCTGCCATTCTCTCAAGGCCATGATGACCTACATTCTTCTTCACTATACACATGATCCAAAGGATCTTGACCACATCTGCCTTATTGTGCACCAAAACCCAACCCAGCAAATCTGTCCACCTGCTAACTTTCCTAAGACAGAAAAGATCTAACGGATGCTTCCTATCTTTGATTTTTAAATGACAGCGCCTCAAGAATGCCTGTCTGCACCATCCTCAGCATGCTATGTGAGTTAATTATAGTTACAAGATGTGTGTGCTGTTTGTCTTCCAGCCAGTGGAATGCTGCAGTGACTTCCCTCACCTCCATTCTCAGATTAGGCATCATGGTATCATATGCCAGGCTCTCCCGCACTACACCCTTTCCATTAACCTTCGTTATTAACCCTCAGGCACTTCTTTTTGCCTCTCAGCACATAGCCATCCATGTAGATCACTACATTGCTTAGGTGTAAATTGTCTTAGTTCTAGTGGAGTCAAAGATTCTGTGTTGTTGCATTTATCCAGTACCTTTAACTCTTGAAGTGGGGTTTCACCAGACCAATTAATAAAATATTACAAATTGTATAATGTCTAAATAAGCAAAGCTAACATGGCCATAAATTCATGCAAAGTTTTAGTGGCGTAAAAGATTATGTGATGTTGAATGTATAGTGTCATTAACTATTGAAGGATGTGAGGTCAATGTATCTTTTAAAGAGTGTGCCAAACAAACACACACATTTCCCCCACACTGTATTTAAGGTAGGAAAAATTAAAGGAACTTTTTACACGCTTAGACACATATTAGACATTTGGTGCTACCCCATATTTTAATAGACCAATCAGCACTCAATGAGTGATGTAATCAAAATCACACCAGCTGCATTTTACTTCCCAGAACAGTTCCCCGATACCCAATTTAGATGGGGTCAGCCTGGAAGTGCAGGTCAGTTTAAGAAATACATCCCCACATCTGTAGGGATTCAAACACATGACCACCAGGCAAGCATGCTAGCGGTGCTACCATGGCTCCCTTACATATATTAGATATTAGAAAAAAAGGGTAAACAAATAGTAAACGACCAGTTCTCATACACTGAGGTATATTGGGTAATGGTTCTAGCCGCCTTATATTTTCATAGACCAATCGGTGCTCAATGTGTAATGTGGACAGTGTCACACCAGCTGCCTTTGCTTCCCATAATATCTCCTGGTACCCATTACAGGCAGAGTCAACCTCCCAGTTTAATTTGTAAAATCTGCCTTGATTGGGATTTGAGCACATGACCAGCAGGCTGTGAAGCAAGTGTACTGCACTACTACGGTACTCTCAGATATAATTATTAAACTTTAAAAAAAAAAAAAATTATGAAACCTGAATATGACTATCCAGGGAAATTCATTTTAAAAGGAATGAACAGAATTTGCCAACTTGTAATTCCCGTAAAACAATTTAAGAAAATAACATATGGAAACCCACATAAATGTTATACCCCACTTGCAGGACCTTTTTAGGAAAGGCATACTAACTTTCCCAGTATTACGTCATCTGACCTAATTAAGAAAGGAAACTATCCACAAATTATGCACTAATTACTGTATCATTTTATATTCAAATGTACCCCAACATTTAGATCTTCCACTTCTCTTAATTAATTCACCCATTTCCCTACATTATTTTTCTGGTACATAATTTTCATTTCCTGACTAAATTCTTACAATTCATTTATCAAAACTAACTTAATCGCTTACACTCAGGAAATAAATGACCGTAGACCCTGTCGTGTCCTCCTTTAAAGTGTCGTCCCTGGAGTGAGGAGATCCGACACCCACATTATAATATTTTTTTTTTTCCTTCTCAATATTCTGGAGAATCCACCAGCTTCCGTCCAACACACTCCATCAGCCTATGGACACCTCTTCCTATCACTCTCACACTGTCGTACTATGCCCCCTTCTCATACTTCCCCAACGCAACATACTCAACAACTCTTGCTTCTAGAAATTAATAAAGAGTAATTTATTAAAATAAAAGTGTAACGTATATGAGACGTGTATGTGAAGAAAATGTGTGACGTGTTCTATAAAGTGTGTAGACTCTGACTCTCAGACAGCAACCCAGTCAGCTGATCCCAGCAAAGATAGACCACAGCACGTTACGTCAGAACATGTACTTCTCACCCGTTGCCGAAACCATCTTGCCGGATACTGCTTTGCCTCTGTAGACCTCTGGTAATCCAATTTCATGAACATCCGAAATAGACACCGGTGGTATTAACAGTTAATCATGGACCGGTTGCACTCTACACAATGTCCGTTCCTAACGTTCCTTAACAAACTGCACAAGTCTTTTGTAGTGTGTACGCAGTTAGTTAGTTAGTCGACAGATCATCCTCGTTGCACATCGAACCATTCAGTCCATAAGTGCTAATTTCTAATGTTAATTGTTGCTGTACTAACACTAGGTACTCTTAGCCGGTTCTCGGTTCGTTACTACTGTCTAATGCTGTGTGGTGCATCAGTATGCATCACTCTCTTTGATGAATCAATTTCCTTCTAGCGTAAGTTACGTTCTGTATGCAACTCTAGTGACTCTTGAACTGGTTTTCTTCCCTTTTGGATTTGATTTTTTCCCAAAAACTTGTTGAGTTTCCTTGGATCTGGTAGGGAACCTAGGATAGAAACAACACATCTGGTGATAGTACTAGTCACTGATCCTTTCGGCTGAGTGTAAGCCTATCACCTTGCCTAATGATCTTTAGCTAACTAGACTTAGTCATAGAGCAGATTAGCTACCCACCTAGAGCCGAATCAGGCTATGACAAAGAAAAAATCAGCAAACAGAATGCGGAACCCCGCCCACCAGGGACACCTACGGGAAGATCCCAATTATCCCTCATTACTCAATTCTCAACTAGTAAAGCTTATCAACACTTCACTAATCTATTCTTAACTAGCAGAGTTAATATCACTATTCTACTCTAACTAGTTTCCACTAACAGTGCTAATCATCACACTATAGTTTAACAAGGCCACAGTCTATATTAATTATAACGAATATATATATATATAATAGGTTATACCTTAAATGGCACTACTGCAGTCCTATCAATCATATCTACATCTGCCATTATAGGCACGTGCAAAATTAAGTCACTAATTAACACACGGTAGATATTTCCACTAAGCACTGCAGTGCCTTTCACTCCGACTAGAGCATTTTTCAAGTCCACCCTAGTTGATCCCAACTCGGGTTTATATGGCAAACTACCAAAGTTGGCCACGTGACGTTATCCTTTATGCCCCCACACAGGTGGCACAGTGGCAGATCATCCCTTGTCAGGAAACTATTTTCCTGGCTTAAGTCCTGTCAAAGTTGTCAGTAATAGTTTAGATTCTCAAAACAAGCCAGCGAGTTTCTGTCGAGTTACAACAAAGAGTTGCAAATAACCCCGTCAATCCTCTCGATGTGCCGGAAACCAAGAATTGACAGATGCACTGTTTTCTCCCTAGTCGGGCACTTCCGACCTGTTGATAAACTGTCAATCTTCTGTTCCGTGGTGACAATCCCAGCAGCCATTTCCGTCTGATGTCCGGCAGTATAGATGACAAACGGAACCATTCCATATCCTAAGCCGACAATCATATGTGATTCTAACTGTTAATGAACTGCCAACTCGATGTATCCATTCCTTCTCACTCACCACCAAATGTGTATATGGGCTGACCCGATGTAACCCGTGCAGCTGTGTTTACTCTGTTAGTACGACTGTTGTGGCCTAGAAAATATACGCCAAGCAAACGTCGGTATTATTATCTGGTTAACTCATGGTGATCTCGTGACATAGGCCCCCTCTTAAGAGAGTAGTCCATCTCACTCTTCTCCACCATGAGTTAAATCCAGATGATTCATTCCTCTTCTTCAGGAGCTGGGTGTCTTGACAAGAAGTCCGCTCCAACATTTTCCTTCCCAGGAATGTACTCTACTGTGAAATTATACGGTTGAAGTAACAACGACCACCGCATCAAACGTGCGTTGAGCTTCTGAGAAGTAGCCAGGAACATCAGGGGCTGATGATCCGACTGGACCTGAAACTTAACTCCATACAAATATGGCTGAAATTTTTGCACTGCCCATACAAGGGACAAGCACTCTCTCTCGACGGTTGAATAATTCCTCTCCGCCTGTAGAAGTTTCTTACTTGCGTATGCCACAGGTTTCAAAACCGAAGCATCGTCTTTTCCTTCCTGTAACAAAGCGGCTCCAATTCCAATCGCACTCGCATCTGTTCTCAACACAAATTGTTTGGAAAGGTCAGGGAGCTGTAATACAGGTTTGCTGACCAAGGCCTCCTTTAACTGACTATAGGCATTCTCACATTCTGGTGTCCAAATGATTTGGTCCGGGAATCCCTTTTTCAAGGTTTCCGTCAACGGAGCTCCCAATTCAGTGAAATGTGGGATAAATTTGTGGTAGAACCCACACAACGAGAGAAAAGATCGCACATCCTTCTTCGTTTTTGGCCTTGGTGCATTTCTGATTTTCTCCAGGTTCTTCTCTTCTGGAACAATGTGTCCTGGAGTGATGGTGTGACCTAGAAATTCCAGAGTCTGGTAACCAATCATGCACTTGGTTGGACGAGCAGTAAGCCCTGCTTCCTTGAGTCTATTAAACACTATCTCCAAGGATTGTAAGTGGTCATCCAAGCTGTCACTGGAAATCAGAATATCATCCATGAAAGAGATAATGGACGGATCCTGTAACGGATCTAGTAAAGTCCTCATCATGCGTGTAAACACACTAGGTGCATTGCTGAGTCCAAAGGGCATGACCTTGAATTCGTAGTGTCCACTGGGTGTACTGAAAGCTAACAGTGGTCGAATCTCCGGTTTGACTGGTATCTGATAGTACCCCCGACTCAGATCCACCTTTGAAAAGTACCGAGCCTTATGGAGCCTAGCGAATAACTGAGTTGGATTCGGCAAAGGTTCCACCTGAAATTGTGTGTGACTGTTCAGAAGTCGGTAGTCTATACACAACCGGTGTTCTCCACTTGGTTTGCGTAACAAAACTACCCCCGCATTGTATGGGGATGTGGATGGTGCAATCACGTCATCCTCCAGCAGTTTCTGTATTTCCTCCTCCAGGGCCTTTTCTTTAGAGAATGGCACTGGGTAAACCTTTTGGCGAACCGGCTCCTGTGTGGTCAAAGTCATCTCGAACTCAACCAACCTCGTTCGTCCTGGTTTATCAGTCAGTATCTCCTTATGAGACTTGAGAACCTGGGTTATCTTTTCCTTCTCCTGTGAGGTCAGATCAGGGTTCACTTGTACATCCCTATAGGTTTCCTGGTGTACCAAGGGATATTCCCTGCCCTCGTTGGTTCCCGCTTCCGTCTCCACTGCAACTGCCATTGCCATGAGGTGCGCTGCCTTGTCTCCGGGTCTCTCTTCGTATTTCCGCAAGAGATTGATATGAAAGATCTTCGACTTTCCCCGGATCCGGATCTGATAGTTGGTTCTGGATATCACCCTTTCCACGGGAAATGGTCCTTGCCAACCTATCTCCAGTTTGTTGTTTCCCGTTGGGAGTAGCAACAAGACTTTATCTCCCACCTCTAGAGATCTTTCTTTAGACCTACGGTTGTAGTAAGCCGCATGTCTTTTCCTGGCCTTTTTCAAGTTTTGATTTGCCAGAGTCCATCCCTTGTGGAGTTTTTCTTTCAGTTCCTCCACGTATTGATAGGATGAGATCACTTCTTCTGACGTCCCCTCTTCAGTCCAACTCCTCAACATGGCTTCCAACGGTCCTTTGATTGGACGACCAAACAGCAACGTAGCGGGTGGTAGTCCTGTTGAGCCATGAGGAACTTCCCGATAGGCAAAGAGTGCTGTTGGGATATATTCATCCCACCTATCAGGTTTTTCCTGCGCTAGTTTCCTGAGCATTGTCATTAACGTGCCGTTGAAACGCTCTACTTGTCCATTGGCTTGAGGGTGGTAAGGGCTGGTATGTATGTGGTTAGAGTGAAACACCCTAAATACCTCCTCCATGAGTTTTCCACAAAACTGAGATCCATTGTCCGTCAGAATTTGATCCGGAAAGCCTAATCTGGTAAAGGCCTCCATCAGTGCGTCCGCCACTCTTTTCGAGTCAATCGTGGTCAACGGTATAGCCTCACCCCACATTGTACAGCAATCCACCATTGTGAGTATATACATGTTCCTCTTCCTAGTCCTGGGAAGTGGACCCACGATATCGATGGCTACCCTCTCGAAAGGAGAGTTCATGATGGGCATCTCACCCAACATCACCGGTGCTGTCCAGTGTTTCGGTGCCACCCTCTGGCACTCAGGGCATGACTTCACATACCGACGCACATCATCTGTCATTCCCGGCCAATAGTAGTGGCAGGAAATCCGCTGCATGGTGGCGGCAATACCCATGTGTCCACTAAAGGAGATGGTATGCCCCATATGAAGAATCTGGGACCGGTGAGCTTTCGGGACGACCAACTGACCGTATAGGTTGTCTCCCCTTCCTGCTCTCCTGTAGAGTATCCTATTCTTCATGTAGTACTGCCCCCGTCCTGGTGGATCAGCACTTTTCTGCAGCTTTTTGTAGCAAGGACGTAAAGTATCATCCTCACTCTGGGCAGTTCGTAGCTCCCCCGGCATTGGGTTAGTCACAATTGCGTCTGCCTCTTCCGTTTTCGTCTGAGAGCGAGTCTGCATTGCTCCCATATGGATTGGCTCCCTGGGCATTCCCAGAAAGACATACCGGCAACCTAGGATGACTGGAAAAATGGGATCGGTCAATACAGCGGCCTTGATGGTGCCGGTGACGTACCTTGACCGAATCTCCACATTAGCAATGGGCAACTTCATGGTTACAGCACTCTTCTGTGCAGGCTGTATGTCCAATGTTTCACCTGTGAATTGTTCTGGATGTACCAGATCCGCAGAAATCACGGCCTCCCCGTCCAGTCCTGTGTCGTATAAACACTCCACTTGACGACCGTTAACCTCTACCAATTCCACTACAGGTGGTTTTTCCTGGTCTGGAGTCTCTTCCTCGGCCTCGGCCTGTTCGGTGGGCTCCACCTTAGGTTTCCCTGAGCACACGACGAATTGAGTGTCTCCTGACTTTCCCCTGCAGTCAATAGCATTGTGCGTGTTTGACTTGCAGTGGTTGCACCATTTCCCTGTCCTAGATTTTCTATTGTCGGACTTGAGTGAGCTCTCCTGGTGGCGAGCTTCCTTGTTGACCTTGGCATATTCCGTGACAACCTCCTTGGAAGTTACTTGACATGCTGCGAAGTGAGGGTTCTTAGCCTTCGATTTGCAGTCCCTCGTATTGTGAGAGGGTGACTTACAAATTGAACACCACTTCTCCGACCACGGTCGTTTAGGTGTAGAGCTTGAAGTGCTCTTGCTTCCCTCCTTCTTCTTCTCTGAACTATCCTCTGATTTTTGCACATAAGGTTCCCACTTTTTTGTTCCTGAGTTTTTGGTTTTCTTCTTGTCATGTTTCTCTTGACTTTTGGAGTTGGTGGAAAGGTTTTCCCCTGCCTCCCCATGTACCTCGACGAACCGTTCTGCTACTTTAGTCACGAGGTCAATACGTTCCGCTCCTTGTTCTCCCAGGAACGTCCTGAGAGGTTTAGACATTTGCTTCTTCAGCTGGTCGACCACCATGAGGTCTTCCAGACTCTCATAGTCATGTGCGAACCCAGCCAAATCCATCCACTTATGGAGATAAGATTTTAGACGCAAACTGTAGGCGGCAAACAACTCTCCCGGTTCTCGTTTCGCTGCTCGAAATTTTTTCCGGTAGGTATGTGACGTAACCTCGAATCGTTTCAGTAGAGCCGTCTTTAACTCGTCATAATTGTTCTCATGTCCTGGTGGCAGGCGAGTATAAACCTCGTATCCGGTCCCGCGTAAACCCTGGGATAGCTTAAGATTCCATTTGTTACGCTCCAGACCCATAGCAACTGACATAGCCTCGAAGCGTTGAAGGTATTGATCAATCTTCTCTTTGTCCTCCTCGTAGACCGCTAAAGGAAACTTCATAGCATGGTACCCATGTCCACCTACTGGTGTTGATCCTGGGATGGAGGAACCTCCAACTGCTCCCTCAGTTTCTCCATTAGATTGACTCTTCAACTCGAGTTCCCTCATCCGGTACTCGTGCTCCCTTTTCTGTGCTTCCTGTTCAGCTTCTAATTTCCTAGCTGCTTGCTCAGCTTCAAATTTCCTAGCTGCTTGCTCAGCTTCCAATTTCCTAGCTGCTTGCTCAGCTTCCAACTCCATCCTTCTCAATTCCAGCTCGGCCTTTCGATCATCCCTATCTGCTTGACGATACTCTCTCTCCACTTCCTGTATGTAATCCGTTAGAGCAGACCCCGCCAATCCCATTTCTTCCCAAGTTTAGGGGTGGCCATTATACAGAGATGTAAGCTAGCAGGTCTAGTACAATATAACTGCAAATTACTATACAGATATATGAACAAGTACTATAAATCTAGATATTACCACACACAGCACATTCACTCAGTGACAAGAGTAGAATCAGGACCACAGACCTATGCAGACGTGTGAAGTATGAACAGGTAAGATATTAGTCCTAACCCCTATCCACATTCACTCTAGCTGGATTCTCCAAAATAATATCTCCCTCTAATAACTAAGGATCCCGTGTCAAAAGACCCCGTTGTCAGAAGATCCCCCTGTCAAACGTTCCTGCTTGCAGGAGATCTCGCTGTCCAAGGATTCCGTTTACGGGAGATCCCGCTGTCCAAAGATCCCGTTTACGAGAGATCCCGCTGTCCAAAGATCACGTTTACGAGAGATCCCGCTGTCCAAAGATCACATTTACGAGAGATCCCGCTGTCCAAAGATCCCGTTTACGAGAGATCCCGCTGTCCAAAGATCACGTTTACGAGCCCCCAATAATGTCGTGTCCTCCTTTAAAGTGTCGTCCCTGGAGTGAGGAGATCCGACACCCACATTATAATATTTTTTTTTTCCTTCTCAATATTCTGGAGAATCCACCAGCTTCCGTCCAACACACTCCATCAGCCTATGGACACCTCTTCCTATCACTCTCACACTGTCGTACTATGCCCCCTTCTCATACTTCCCCAACGCAACATACTCAACAACTCTTGCTTCTAGAAATTAATAAAGAGTAATTTATTAAAATAAAAGTGTAACGTATATGAGACGTGTATGTGAAGAAAATGTGTGACGTGTTCTATAAAGTGTGTAGACTCTGACTCTCAGACAGCAACCCAGTCAGCTGATCCCAGCAAAGATAGACCACAGCACGTTACGTCAGAACATGTACTTCTCACCCGTTGCCGAAACCATCTTGCCGGATACTGCTTTGCCTCTGTAGACCTCTGGTAATCCAATTTCATGAACATCCGAAATAGACACCGGTGGTATTAACAGTTAATCATGGACCGGTTGCACTCTACACAATGTCCGTTCCTAACGTTCCTTAACAAACTGCACAAGTCTTTTGTAGTGTGTACGCAGTTAGTTAGTTAGTTAGTTAGTCGACAGATCATCCTCGTTGCACATCGAACCATTCAGTCCATAAGTGCTAATTTCTAATGTTAATTGTTGCTGTACTAACACTAGGTACTCTTAGCCGGTTCTCGGTTCGTTACTACTGTCTAATGCTGTGTGGTGCATCAGTATGCATCACTCTCTTTGATGAATCAATTTCCTTCTAGCGTAAGTTACGTTCTGTATGCAACTCTAGTGACTCTTGAACTGGTGTTCTTCCCTTTTGGATTTGATTTTTTCCCAAAAAACTTGTTGAGTTTCCTTGGATCTGGTAGGGAACCTAGGATAGAAACAACACATCTGGTGATAGTACTAGTCACTGATCCTTTCGGCTGAGTGTAAGCCTATCACCTTGCCTAATGATCTTTAGCTAACTAGACTTAGTCATAGAGCAGATTAGCTACCCACCTAGAGCCGAATCAGGCTATGACAAAGAAAAAATCAGCAAACAGAATGTGGAACCCCGCCTACCAGGGACACCTACGGGAAGATCCCAATTATCCCTCATTACTCAATTCTCAACTAGTAAAGCTTATCAACACTTCACTAATCTATTCTTAACTAGCAGAGTTAATATCACTATTCTACTCTAACTAGTTTCCACTAACAGTGCTAATCATCACACTATAGTTTAACAAGGCCACAGTCTATATTAATTATAACGAATATATATATATATAATAGGTTATACCTTAAATGGCACTACTGCAGTCCTATCAATCATATCTACATCTGCCATTATAGGCACGTGCAAAATTAAGTCACTAATTAACACACGGTAGATATTATTTCCACTAAGCACTGCAGTGCCTTTCACTCCGACTAGAGCATTTTTCAAGTCCACCCTAGTTGATCCCAACTCGGGTTTATATGGCAAACTACCAAAGTTGGCCACGTGACGTTATCCTTTATGCCCCCACACAGGTGGCACAGTGGCAGATCATCCCTTGTCAGGAAACTATTTTCCTGGCTTAAGTCCTGTCAAAGTTGTCAGTAATAGTTTAGATTCTCAAAACAAGCCAGCGAGTTTCTGTCGAGTTACAACAAAGAGTTGCAAATAACCCCGTCAATCCTCTCGATGTGCCGGAAACCAAGAATTGACAGATGCACTGTTTTCTCCCTAGTCGGGCACTTCCGACCTGTTGATAAACTGTCAATCTTCTGTTCCGTGGTGACAATCCCAGCAGCCATTTCCGTCTGATGTCCGGCAGTATAGATGACAAACGGAACCATTCCATATCCTAAGCCGACAATCATATGTGATTCTAACTGTTAATGAACTGCCAACTCGATGTATCCATTCCTTCTCACTCACCACCAAATGTGTATATGGGCTGACCCGATGTAACCCGTGCAGCTGTGTTTACTCTGTTAGTACGACTGTTGTGGCCTAGAAAATATACGCCAAGCAAACGTCGGTATTATTATCTGGTTAACTCATGGTGATCTCGTGACAGACCCCGAGGTAGACCAAGAAGACGGTGGAGAGATAATATATATACGGACCTACAGGCACTTGGAATCAACGACTGGCAAGAGAGACGAATGGAGACGGATTGTATCTGCAGCAAAGAACCTCAATGGCTCGAACTTTCCTACTTGTTCTTTCATTTTCTCCTTACCTCCAGCGTGTCCTCTGAGAGTATACACGGGTCTCCACTGCTCATGCAAAACAACACTTCCAGTGGAACCAAATGCTGTCGAGGGACCAGCTCCGCGACTTGTCTGCCAGATCATCACAAGTTTATCGTCTCCACCAGATGCCAAAAATTTCCCGCTGTGAGACCACCTCACACTGTTCACACAAGCTGTCAGGAAAGTTGAACACATAGTTAATATAAGCTATCAGAAAACAGTTCATTCAAGCTGTCAGAACATATAACACTCAACTGAGACAAATTGACTGGAAAATAGGGGGGGGGGGGGGGCAATTGTAAGAACAAATAAACACTGCACAAAATTAGACCTTTTTCCCAACCCTGTACAAAAGTACCACCTTCATAGAGATATATCCAAAAACAAGCCTATCCATAGCTTAACTGGTATGTTTACTGAATACCCTATCTTAATGGAAAACATACAAGCGATGTTGACATGAAGGACTAATAAATTACATCCTAGTTTTATTCCATTTTTATTACAATATATTTAACTGAGAACACAACAAGTAAATATACCCTACTATGCACAACAATGATACCCTTTGAAAGCTCATGAGGCTGATTTACATGTATGTCTAGTTCCAGTTATAATAAAACTCATGTTTAACTCATATGTATTATAAAGCTAGTATATAACCTTACCATAATGATGGTCCATCTGGCACAAAATCTTCGGCACATTTTCATCAACCTCCAGTGATGCCTCCCGTATAGGGGCCATGCTCCAGATGACAATTTTTCCATAGTCATCACCTGCAAATGAAAAGGAAACAACTCATCAGTCCATTTGTAACAAAAATGTCTTATGATTGTAATTTGCGATCTATGATAACCTTCCTGGCAGAACCTATGGAAAAACATGCAAAAAGAGAATTCTAAAATACATTAATTTTGCAAATGAACTGCATAAATACATGTGACAGGTCGATGTCACAGGAACCACCTCTGACAATCAGTGACAGTACTGAGGAAAATGACAGGTCAGGCTTCCAGAACCATAAAACAGGTATTTGTTCTGGTTTCTGTACAAACTTGCAAAACTGGTAGAGACAGTTATATTTCTGTCATCACTTTCTTACTTTAACACTGGGTTTAATAAGAAACTCTGCATTGACTGTTCATCACTGACTGACTGTGAATTTGTTACTACTAGCTTGATTATCTATTTTTATTTTTTTTAATTTAATTATTTGACTGTTCTAATATCAGCCGAAACACGGCGGTGCTGGTTTTTTTCGAAAAAGGTATAGAGGCCGGTCGTTCAGAAAGCAATGGCAAACTACTGAACGTAACACTTGCCTAGTACATCAACAGCAGCTGAAAATGCTGGTGTTGACTGCAACGTCCCGTAAGGGATACGCAACACAATTTTTGTCGGTCTCTGTGGCTGAAGGGCTTGTGAACGCGGTTTGTGAGCCCGTATACCCGGGTTCGAAACACGGCGGTGCTGGTTTTTTCGAAAAAGGTATAGAGGCCGGTCGTTCAGAAAGCAATGGCAAACTACTGAACGTAACACTTGCCTAGTACATCAACAGCAGCTGAAAATGCTGGTGTTGACTGCAACGTCCCGTAAGGGATACGCAACACAATTTAAATTTTTAATATCAGAACATTGTTACTCCACCAAAGACAGATAAAAGGTACATGATGTATCATATGGTGTTGGACCATAGAGCAGAAGCCAAAACAATGCTGGATCAATAACAACATATCCGTTATTAACACTCTTAAAATATCACTACTTTGTTCTTTGTGCACATTTAATCTTTTTTTTTTTAAATTAAATTGTTTAATGTAATTCATGCTCTCTGTGATGATTTGGGCACATTATGAAAAGGAATAAACTTGAAAACTTAGTGACAACTGGTAAACTTAATGGGAAAAAAGCAAGGGGATAAATAACTGGATGGCTTGGCCACAGGTAGGCTTCATTCTGCTCAACAACACCTCCACCATGACTCCAGCAGAGTATCCCCAACCAGAATTCTCTATGCCATCAATGCCAATATAAATACAGGCATGTGGAGACATACAAATGGCAGTGTGTCCCACAGCAAGTGAAGCCCCAGAGATGTCGTGTGGTATACCCTCTGACACTCATCAATCCACTCCCAATCATTGTTTATACGACCCAAATCTTCTTTGTCTGTCGGTCTGAAATGTTTGTTTGGGATGTAATTGCACAGTGCCTGTTTACAGCAGAGCTGCGATATTTGTGCCGTTCGGTCGACTTTTTCGAGCATTTGTTTACCGTGTTAACCTTCTTGGGTGACCTGAAATCTAAAGTGTACCAATGTGCCAACAGGTTGAATGGCTATTTGACTCTCACTGTCATCTACTGCCTATAGTATTTTGTGGTGCAGGACAGGGGGGGGGGGGGGGGGGGTCTTAAGCCTGAGGAATTAAGGCTGCCTGGCTAATGCAGTCGCCGCAGACTGTGCAGGATAGGGTCTTTCTTTTTGCTCCTGACAGAAAAATTTCCTCACCTTACCGAGGATCTGAACCCGGGTCTCCTGAAGGAAAACTCCACAGCAATCACGAATAATCGACTCCCAATCATGGGTTACATGACCCCAAATCTTAGATGAATCAATGTGCCTACAGGCTGAATGGTTACTGGGAGAGCAGTCACAAACAATTCACTCTCAATCATGAGTAAAATTGGGTGGAACTGCGGTAAAGCATGGGTAACATGACCCCAAATCTAAAGTGAATCAATGTGCCTATATACTGAATGGCCATTGGGAGAGCAGTCACAAACAATTCACTCTCAATCATGGGTTACATGACCCCAAATCTTAGATGAATCAATGTGCCTATATACTAATGGCTACAGGGAGAGCAGTCACAAACAATTCACTCTCAGTCATGGGTAACATGACCCCAAATCTAAAGTGAATCAATGTGCCAATACACTGAATGGCCACTGGGAGAGCAGTCACGAACAATTCACTCTCAATCATGGGTAACATGACCCCAAATCTAAAGTGAATCAATGTGCCAATACACTGAATGGCTATTTTGAGAGCAGTCACGAACAATTCACTCTCAATCATGGGTAAGATGGCTCCAAATCTAAAGTGAATCAATGTGCCAATACACTGAATGGCCACTAGGAGAGCAGTCACAAACAATTCACTCTCAATCATGATTAACATGGCTCTAAATCTAAAGTGAATCAATGTGCCAATACACTGAATGGCCACTGGGAGAGCAGTCACAAACAATTCACTCTCAATCATGGGTAACATGACCCCAAATCTAAAGTGAATCAATGTGCCTATATACTGAATGGCCACTGGGAGAGCAGTCACGAACAATTCACTCTCAATCATGGGTTACATGACCCCAAATCTTAGATGAATCAATGTGCCTATATACTAATGGCTACAGGGAGAGCAGTCATAAACAATGCATGTCTGCTGGTGGGTGGGGCAGTACCAGGCATAAAGACTCCCTCAAGGTCTTCCCCCGCCTCTTACCTCTTACAGTGGCTTCACCAGGTAGACCATTTTCACCCCCCACTGAATTATGATTACATTTCTGTCTTATCTATTGTGAATGTGGTTTCATCAGAATGAAATAAAGCAACAAACCTTGGCCACCAGTTGCACAGCGAGATCCATCAGGATGGATGTCAACTGAGAAAATTGGTTTCCCTGAAACAAAAGGAAAATAAATTGCAATAATTCAGTGTAATAAAGACTATCGCTAACAGACTCCTTGGGCATGAGGGTGCATGAGGCAGGAGAGATGGCAAGAGACCGAGAGATATTGATATCACAGATCACAGTGGTAAAAAAACCACAATATATCAATCAGCATGGACAATGCACAAGCAATCAGAAGATATGACTACAGCCCCGAAAATGCAGATGTACAGAAGAATAGGTCACATTTATTGACAGCATTATTAGTCCTAGAGAAGCTGGGAATGAAAACAGAACTGATAGAAGAAATTAAGATAGTAAAGTCAAATTTTTTTGCTGCATTAAAAGTGATGAAATGACAGTCTTATACAAATAATACTGGAGAGAAAAGTTTAAGGCAGATAAGCAAGAAGTAGGCAACCATACAAGTGAGGAGATAGCATTAAGAGACGCATAAAAAGAGCCTTTCAGTGTACAACCAGAGTGAGAGACAAAACGTGTTTAGGATTTACAACAGCTAACCTTTATTGTGAAGATTGTGCTTGATTTAAATAAATCTCCTGCAACTGTGAGGTGCATTTATTCTGTGGCGTTATGGCTGTTCTGAGCATTCAAACTAAACCAAATAAAATACCAGAAACACAGAAAATGAAGTCAGAGATTCTTCTAACTAATTTTTCTGAAAGTAATTTGGAAACAAAATCATATGGTACACATACAACTACACCTGACCTGGCTTTTCATTCACCAGACCTGGAGTGGATCATTACACGAACTGTTGGGAAACAACTTGGTGGCAGTGACCATCGGCCAGTCTTTCTAACCGTAGAAAATGAGCTTGTAAGTGAAAGCAGCACCCTCTCGAGGTGGAACTACAAGAAAGCAGACTGGGCAATGTACAAGCATCGCGCCAGCATACTGGTTAGAAACCTGAACACTGAGAAAGACATAAATAAAGCAGTTGAAGAGTTTGGGAAATGCATACTACAGGCAGCGCGAGAAACAGTACCAAGAGGAGCCCGTAAACAATATAAACCCTACTGGAGTAGTGAACTGGAACAGTTGCATAATGATGTTGAAGCGTGTAGAAAGCAAGCAGAGGCCACACCCAGCCAAGAGCACCACAATAAATTCCAGCATGCAAAAGCCAAATTTCAAAGGGCCAAGCTGCAGGCTAGACGGAAAAACTGGCAGGAGAAAACGGAGTCTCTGAACTTTGAAAGAGACACAAGGAAATTGTGGAAGCTAATAAAACAGCTTAATGACGAGGGCACAGGGAGAAACTCAAAAATTGCACTACATAAAGATGGAAAAATCTTAACAAGAAAGCAAGCAGCTGACCATTTTGCGGACTCGTTCGCACAAGATAGCAATATCAAAATTAGTCCAGAGAAACAACAAGAGATTCGAGAGAAACGACAACATACAGGACAGAAGGAAATAGTACATGAGGTTCTGGAGGCACCCATCACAATCAGCGAACTGGAGCTAGCCATATCAAAACTGAAAATGAGAAAGTCACCAGGAGCTGATGGTATCTCCAATGAAATGATCAGGAACCTAGGAACAGAGGCCAAAACAAAGCTGTTGCAGATCTTCAATAACAGCTGGACCTTAGGCAGTGTTCCACAAGCCTGGAGAGAAGCAATCATGATACCCCTCCTAAAATAAGGGAAAGATGGTTCCATTGCCTCTAGCTACAGACCAATTAGCCTCACCAGATGTCTCTGCAAAACACTGGAGCGCATCATCAATCACAGACTGCAGTGGTACATTGAAAGTAAAAACATCCTTGTGCCACAGCAGGCTGGCTTTAGGCAGTGCTACTCTACGGAAGATCAGACAACCTACCTCTCTCAAGAAATTGAGGATGCATTCCAAGAGAAGAAGCTGGTGCTTGCGGCATGGATAGATCTGAAGAAAGCCTTTGACAAAGTCTGGAAAGAAGGTCTGATGAAGAAACTGAGAAACTGCAAAGTCAATGGAAGAATGTACAAATGGGTGAAAGCATATTTGCACAACAGAAGAGCCCGAGTACAGATAGACGGACTCAAGAGCAAGAAAGTACTACTGCGTCACGGTGTCCCCCAGGGCGGAGTCTTGTCCCCCACACTTTTTCTAATCTTCATCAATGATCTTGTTGCTCACCTACCGCATGGAATTAAAGCGGCAATGTACGCCGATGACCTGGTTCTATGGAGCACAAATGAATATGCATCAGTGGCCACCAGATTGCAACAAAGAGCTGTAGATACATTTGCTGCATGGGCAAATAGATGGTGTGTCAGCATAAACACTGACAAGTGCAGCACCACCCTATTTACCCTCTCTCCAAAACAAAAGGCAGGGATCATCCAGATAAATGGAACACCCCTAAGAGAAGATAAAGAACCAACATACCTTGGAGTAACATTTGATGGCAAGCTGACATGGAGAAAGCACATCAACAAAGCAGTAGCAAAAGCCAGAAGGAAAATAGCCATCCTGAGAAAGCTAAGTGGAACCACATGGGGAGCCAGTACGAAAATACTTAGGAAAGTTTACCAACAGAGCATACGACCACACCTGGAATATGGGTCAACTGCGTGGTGTTCAGCATCAAATACCACACTACAAGAGCTGGACAAGGTGCAAAATCAAGCACTTAGAGTCACCACAGGAGGGATGAGATCAACCCCTATAGTGGAAATGGAGAAGATGGGGAGGACACAGGCACTGAGTGAGCGCAGAGATACGAAAACGCTAATACAAGCAGAAAAGTTCCTCAGCTTGCCAGGCCACCCTATGAAGAACAGATTTGAAAACCTAGCTATGGGGCGGTTGAAAAGAAGTAGTTTTATCCACCAGGCCAAACGACTCTGCAGAGAAACCACTGATCTGCCCACAGTTGGTATCCCCCTAACAACTATTCCAGAGCGAACTCCATGGAAAGATGAGCATAGACTATCGTTACAAATCCAGACAAAAGTGAGAGGAATATTTGACAAGGAAGAACAGAACAGTGTGCAGCGCAGAACAGCCACTCTCAGCTTCCTTGATGAAGAATACCCACAGGACCTCTGGATCCGAGTCTACACAGATGGGTCAGCACAAAATGCTGTTCGAAATGGAGGAGCGGGAGTGTACATAGAATACCCAAATAATACTAGGGACACAGCCAGAGTACCGACAGGAAAGTACTGCCATAACTATGATGCCGAAATTGAGGCAATCAAGATAGCAACAGAGAAATTACTAAATAACAGCAATGGTACACAACCTGTGGTGCTACTAACAGATGCAAAATCAGTACTCGAGGCGCTCCTCTCTGGGAAATTGCCAGTACTAAGGGCACTACTTTCTGAACTTAGCAGTCAGCATAAAGTCACCATACAGTGGATACCATCCCACTGTGGAGTACCCGGAAACGACAGAGCTGATCAATTGGCTAAGGAAGGAGCCAAAGAGGAACAGCCTGATGTGCCCGTTACATACCACCAAAAGAAAAGAATGATCAAATCAGTCAGAAAGCCACCAAAACCTGCTCAAGATGACTACCACATTATGGACAGACCAGAACAAGTCATTATTCTGCGCCTCAGAACAGGACACAATAGATTACGCAACCACATGTATACAAAATTAAAGATTGGTGAAACAGCCATGTGCACATGTGGATTGGCGTCGCAGACAGCAGAGCACATACTCCAAGACTGCCCAAAATATAACATATCTAGGCAAACCTTCTGGCCTAGAGAGACGACAGTGGAAGATAAACTCTATGGACCACTGTGTGAACTGAAAAAAACAGTTCAATTCATGCAAGAGACGACATTGCAGATATAGACATATTTCAAGCGAACGAAAGAAGAAGAATATGGTACACATTTCAGAGTTATTTGTGCACTATCTAAAGTGAGATGGACTGGTAAACAGTGAATACAATTACTTATGTACCTCATCTTTTGCTTTGAAGATACTTCTACATTGACTGACTGGTTACATCAATTATCTAATATTTTTAGCAGACGCTGGAAACTATTTAAAAAGACATAATCTCTATACATTTATATCACATATTGTTATAGAAGTAAAAGCTTGACTAATATTTTCATTAAATAAACACAGAAATTAAAAACCATCAGTTTTCTGCAAAATCACCTCTTCATAGCCCACAAAGGTTAACCCAGTCAACAAAAGCCCGAAGAAGTCAAATGTGTCAGCCAAAAGACATAAATATTGCAGCTCTGCTGTAAATAGGCACAACACATTTACATCCAAAACAAACATTGCAGAAGAATGAAGACCATTCTTAGCATCTTTAAAGTCAAGTTACATTGTTTTGCAAGGTGTTTTGTCAATTAATACCTCACAAACATGTTCTATAATTACCTCAACCCATACTGCCATTTAGTCCCAGCAATGTCAGGACTGCATATAATAAAATAAATAACCTGTGCCAAATTGGCTGAATCACTCACATCCCCACACCCACCTCAATTCAGGAAACACCTTTTACCATGCATCTGTCCTCACACACCAATGCTGTCTATGACCCTATCCCAATTCTGCACCCATCCTTGCATGTAAGTCCATACTGATTCTGCAAATATGATCCCTATCTATCTTTACCAGCAACCTCACACCCCAACCCTGTTCTGACATACCGACCCCACTTCCAATCCCAACCATATCTCATATCCATCACTGCAGATGTTGCCTCATACTTCAACCCTGACTACAACCCCATCCTTGTTCTGCAACCATTCCCTGCATCTTACCCCACATATACCCATATTCTGACTCTGTAACCTACTTAACACCCTCATCTAACTCCTGAGCCATGACCCTAATCCAACTCCTAAGCCATGACCTTCATCCACCTCCTGACCCATGAACCTCATCCAACACCTTAGCCATGACCCTCATCCAACTTTTGAGCCATGACCCTCATCCAACTTCTGAGCCATGACCTTCATCCAACTTCTGAGCCATGACCCCCATCCAACTTCTGAGTCATGATCCTCATCCAACTTCTGAGCCATGACCCTCATCCAACTTCTGAGCCATGACCCCCATCCAACTTCTGAGCCATGATCCTGATCCAACTTCTGAGTCATGTCCGCGCTTATATCCTGACCACATCTCTACATTTAAACCCGTACAACATACATCGGTGAAGTACTTACTTCCTATGTATATAGGGCAAAGACAGTTAAGTTCTTCTGTGAGCTCACATTCTATTATCTCTACTACCCCATTCTTTTTTTCTTCACTCATTCTCACTGCCCCCCCCCCCCCCCAAAGCTTATCCCTTTCACCCTTCCTCCACTGTAGAAGAGATTGGCACCCAATAACAGCTCCTGATACCCAATGATCAATGATCTTTGTGATTCTCAGGATATTATTAGATAAGTGACAAGTTGTCTTGAGTCTTAGTCTTACTCACTCTGATCTTACCTTGTACCATAACATTTCCATACTCATTTTGCTAACTAAACCTCTTCCTAATCCAGACTGACTTCATTATTTTAATTAATTCTTAATTCTGAAGCCAACAGTTATTAATTAAAGGTTTAAGGATATAATGAATATATTATAGAAAAGCTACCCCGGGATAAAGAGAGTAAAAGTAAAACTTAAAAGTAAAACTAAAAAAGTTAATCCGTTTGTTTGAGTTTGAGTGTTGACTCTTAGTCTTAAACTTAAACTTGTGGGTACCCATTACTTCCATTCTCTCCAAACACACACACGGAATTTTACCCTCATGATTTATCCATCCAGGTTTAACGACCCTCATTATTCTGTTTGTTAAGGTGCTTCTCAACCAGCACACAAAATTAACAATAAAGAAATAACTCAGCGCATCTGACTAGTGACTCCCGAGATTTTGTATACCCGCCATTGCCGCTGTGCCGCAGCCAACAATCGTTGACTAGAGTTACGGGTCATAGCGCATTTATTAAAATTAGTACATGGAGGCCGCCGAAGTTTGCGAATCAAATTTTTTTATTTTTTTTTTTGCATTTCCCTTACAGGACGTTGCAGTCAACAACAGCATTTTTCAGCTGCTGTTGATGTACTAGGCAAGGGTACGCTCAGTAGTTTGCCATTGCTTTCTGAGCGACCGGCTCGCATACCGCGTAAGGTACCAATACAGCGAGAACCGCTACCGATTCTCGCGCAGGTTACGTTACTCACGAGAATATACGAGATTAAGGAGAAAGACGTAAACACCTATGCCAGGGAGACCGGCCTAGTAGACAAATATTATGCAGATTATATCTTATGGTAAACTCATCATCATCATCATCATCATCATCTTCCAATTCTGCCGTCAAGAGGCGTGGGGAGGAATAATTTGCGCTCTAGCGCCCTATGGGCGGCACTCGATAGTGTCATTCCGAGTGACTGTACGATGTCTTTGATGTCGTCAATCCATTTTCTTTTTGGTCGTCCTCTTGGTCTCGTCGCAGATGATCTTTAATGTGGGGCCAGTAATGGTAGTTGATGGTGTTGCATTCTAACAACATGCCCATACCATATGATCTTCTGTCTTTCAATAAATGTGGCACAAGGTGTTGATCTCACTGTCTGTCTGATAACAGCATTTCTTACTCGGTCTCGTATTGCTAAGTTGAGCTCTCCTCGATTAGACTTAATAATTTTGTTACGAAATCTCTGTGACTGTTTCATTACTTATGTAAAAACGATGCTGGTATACATAGTAATATATTTTGATTTCATTTTGAATGTGTTTAGTATCGTCCTTAATGGCTAGTCAATATTAATGATTCTGATAGTGCTACTGACTTAGTCTTGGCACCACTGTTAAAGTGTAGCATGCTGGGGTACCATGGCAATAAACCGAGAAGACAAGAGTGTTGAGGCCAGTAGAGGCACACAACAACAAAGGATGCACACACCTTTTAACCATACAACTGGTCTTGATGCTGTCAGTAAGATTAGGGAAGACGGGTACCCCTTGTAAAAGACAGAGAAACTTGAAATAACTGCCGTGATGTAATGACAATCGCGTGGAAACGTTGTTGAACAAAATACAATCTGTTAAAGTATGGTAGAAGGCTAGGGTGGGCAACAGCCCACAACTCGAACACGTGAACACAGTCTGAAACATTTACCATTCGCTGGTAAACATAATTTTAATGTCTTTTGACGCCCATTGATGTCCTTGTACTTTGTAAGCTTATTTTGAGTTTTGTATTCCTACTGTAACATATCCCCCCCCCCCTCCCTGCGTACTCACGCCCCATAAACATATCATATGAGCAAGTCCTACCAGGAAAAAAGATTGACAACCGTATACCAATTAGATAAATTAGATGTAGACTGTCGACATTTTGGACACGTTATGGGGAGGAATAAATTAGAAAACAGAGAGACAACTGGCAATATTGAGAGGAAAAGAAAATGGGGAAGGAAGATAGATAAATATCTGTATCCCTTGGCCATGTAGCACAATTGACACAGGAATACACAGCCGATCAAGACTCTGGTGATGGTGTGAGATGGAAACACAGCCTCCCATGCTTATTGGCATGGAACATGATGATGATGATCTGTTTCCCTATCTTTACCTATATTCATACCTAAATATGTGTAAGACATTAATAATATAAGATATTAATAACATAAATATCACGACACGCTCAAATATCCACTACTGGAAAAGTCCCTTATGGTTTTGATGAATGATGACATCCGCAGCACTCATAACTATGATCTGTTCCATTTGTGTGCCAGGGCATGCTGGTGTAAGAGGAAACTTGCGAACAGATAGGCTTGTGGGATTGACTACTGTGGGGAGCGAACGAGCAATGGACCAGGCAGACACCCTGAACACCTTAAGAAGGCAGACCGAGTAAATGACGTTAAGGATAGATGCTATTCGGCACCTTTGACCAGTCTGCAGGGGCTTTAAGTCAAGCGGGGTGAAGCTAGACAAGAGAACCATGTGGGGAGCCGAAGACAAAAAGTCAACTAACACAAAGCTGGTGTCGTTAGTTACTGCACGCCGAGGAAGATACTGAGAAGGGGACCTGAGCACTTGTGAACTATCAGTTCAATTTGCGATGAAATTATCTGTTGGCTAACTAAATGATATGTGTAGTTAAAGGATGTGCTGAAAGGAATTGAGGAAGGGAAGTGTGTAAGAGGAAGACACTATTACTATTACAAATGGTTAGACCATACCATACATGATTGGCAGACACCTATATAATTACAAGTGAAGACATAGGGTAGAGGTTGTTGGAATCTCATTATAGGCAAACTTCGTGGCGACGACGATCTTTTATGATTAATTGATGCTGTTATCTAGGGTATGCTGGTGCCCACTTGTAGCTCTACCTGTACCTACTTGTAGCACTATTGTCCATCGTCCTAATTTTCGGTCAAAGTTCGACCTCATTTCGGCCACAGTTCTTTTGATGCTTTCAAAGACATGTTTAGTTGTTTCCTCGATGTAAATCATTGCTTCCGATTGTAAACACCTTAGGCCCTATCATCGATTGCCAGTCTCCGTGGCGAAGGTGTTGCGGACGCGGTAATCACGTATACTCGCGTTCAAAACACAGGTGAGCGCGATCTGGCAGCATATCACGTTACGTAGGTTTCGCGTTGGTATCGGTGCCGATTGTTCAGAAAGCAATGGCAAACTACTGGACGTAAACTTGCCAAGAAATCAAAGCGGCAGAAATGCGGGTGTTGACTTTGATGTCCTGTTAAAAGTATATACCAAAAAAAAAAAAAAAAAAAAAGAAATCATCGATTGTCACTCCCGGGTACACTTAGGTCTGCAAACATTCTATGCATAACAGACAGACAGACAGACAGACAGACAGACAGACAGACAGACAGACAGACAGACAGACAGACAGACAGATGGGCGAGCGGGCTGACGGAAAAGACAGACAGACGGACGGACAGATGGGCAAGCGGGCTGACGGGAAAGACGAAAGACGGACTGACGGATGGGAGAGCGGGCGGACGGAAAAGACAGACAGACAGACAGACAGACAGACAGACAGACAGACAGACAGACACACAGACAGACAGACACACAGACAGACAGACAGACAGACAGACAGACAGATGGACGAGCGGGCGGACGGAAAAGACAGTCAGACAGACCAGACAGGTAGACCAGACAGACATACAGGTAGGTAGGTAGGTATAGATAGATAGATAGATAGATAGATAGACAGACAGACAGACAGACAGACAGACAGACAGACAGACAGACAGACAGATGGGCGAGCGGGCTGACGGAAAAGACAGACAGACGGGCGGACAGATGGGCAAGCGGGCTGACGGGAAAGACGAAAGACGGACTGACGGATGGGAGAGCGGGCGGACGGAAAAGACAGACAGACAGACAGACAGACAGACAGATGGACGAGCGGGCGGACGGAAAAGACAGACAGACCAGACAGGTAGACCAGACAGACATACAGGTAGGTAGGTAGGTAGGTAGGTAGGTAGGTAGGTAGGTAGGTAGGTATAGATAAATAGATAGATAGATAGATAGATAGATAGATAGATAGATAGATAGATAGATAGAAAGATAGATAGATAGATAGATAGATAGATAGATAGATAGATAGATAGATAGATAGATAGATAGATAGATAGATAGATAGATAGATAGATAGATAGATAGATAGATAGATAGATAGATAGATAGATAGATACTATACACAGAAACAAACTGAGAATATTATGCAAACGTTAAAACTGCTGTGTTATCTATTACCGTCATCTTTAATTCTACATTGTGACAATAAAATATTTATGTTAGTCACATGACCTCATAACTATATTCATCTGAACTATCAAAACTTTGCTGTCAAACACATGGTCTCGTAACTATTTACCCGTGTTATCAAGTTTATCTAGAGCAGTCTTGTTGTGAAACACGTCTTTCCGGGATCTTTCAGTATCAACACATTGTAGTAAGCATTGGGCTGTTTTAGCGTGGGGCGCTCAATGGTAATCACAAAGAAATATGTTTCTTTAGTATACAGTCATCATCATCCTGTGCCTTGGCAACTGGCGTAGGCGTTTATCCCTCTCCATAGATCTGGGTCTTCCGCTGATTTTCCCCGTCATCATGATGTTTTCCAATCCCCTCTTCTGATATATGACCAAATAAGGCCGTTTGCCTTTATCATCATCATCATCATCATCATCATCATCATCATCATCATCATCATCATCATCATCATCATCATCATCGTCATCATCATCATGTGCTAAGCTGGTAAGCGTGGATGGTCATGTGTCGCCATATTAGACAATCACCAGAGTCGTGGATCAGCTCTGTATTCTTGTTTCGACCATATGCACGTGGCCAAGTCATCTTGGTATCTACTTCTCTGCCTTCCCCTTGTTCTATTCCCCTCAATCTTGCCAGTTGTCACTAAGCTCCCCAGTTTATTTCTTCTCATAACGTTACTAAAATAATGTGACTGTCTACGTCTAATTTCTCTAATCAGTTTGCGGTTTTAATTTGCCATTTGCATGACTTGTTCATTGATTTTTCTGTCTTCCATAGTATTCTTTGTATTTTCCCCAGAAACCACATTTCTGTTGTCATCAGATGTTTTTTTCAGTTTGTCTGCTCGTTGTCCACGTTTCATATCCATACAAAAGTACAGGTTCTATGTAGCACTTCAACACTCTTTTTCTCGTTGCAATTGAAATCTATTTATTAGTCAGTATGTTTTCCAATTTTAAAAAGGCTACCTTTTGCCATAACGATTATTGTTCTAATCTCTTCAAGGTACCTCCCATCAGATGTCATGACTGTTCCGATATAGTTGTATTTGTTTAAGAATTTTCCCATTTTTCCTTATATTATAAATATTGTAGTATTTCTGTCTTCTTAGAGACAACCATAATCTCTATCTTCTTACAATTTAATTTTAACACTAATTGTTCACTGTGTGCAATAAAAATATCTACTAAATGTTGCAGATCATGTTTATTGTCTGCAATCAATACTGTATCATCCGCATATCTAATGTTATTGATGTTATGTTCCCCCAATGGCGATTCATTTAATATCTTCTAAATTTCTAAAAAATGTTTTCAGTGTATAGGAAAAGAAAAGATTTGGAGACATTATTTAAAATTATACATCTCCGTCGCACACCTCTATTAATAGGCTGATATTGACCAACTTCATTAGCATTATCAACCCTTAGGACACTTTATTGTTTCCAATATATATTTTTTACAAGTCTAAGGTCTTTCCCATCAATTTGGAGATCTGTAAGCATCTTCATCATGTTGGCGTGTCTTACTTTGTTAAAAGCCTTTGTGTAGTAAATGAAACAAAGATGTAAGTCTTTGTTTACCTCCGTCGAACGCTCGATTAATATTCTCAGCAAGTACACAACATTTACTGTGTCCGTGCCTTCTACGAACCCACATTGTTCTTCCCTTATTTCAGATTTTATTTTCCTCCTAACTCTTTGCATGATTATGGGATATGCACTCACACATAGTAAGAGAAAACCTAGGTGTTAAGCACCAGTACCACCCATTATAATAATCTTGCTTCGCTGTGCCTACCCAAATCATGTGTATTACTGGTGGTCTGTTCTTATACAACCCCAGTAACACAATACACTGGACTAGTTGATCCTATAATACGTGGTATAACAACCAACTTTACTGACCCTATTTCACAGAGAACAGTATGAGTATGAGTGAAGCCTCGTATCTGTAGACCTTCCTATTCCGCATACTCCATTTGGCATATCGTAGGTACTATACCAACTCCTCTCTCTCCTTTCTCATATATACCATGCACATGTGTATGTATACCATTGTATGAATGTTTGTTGATGTGTGTAGATGTATGTATGTGCGCCCATACATATCAGTCCACCCAGACTTTAGGACTCGCTTCGTACACACATGAAGGAGCATGAAAAATGAGTTTCGTTAGTATCACCTATCACCATCATACTTAGAAGCACACATCATTGCTCTTTAATATGTGTCAACTATGGCCAACCCATTCATTGGCACTCACTCATACATTGTACGTACATCCACTGGGACTCCTTAACCATCACTCTCGGACAACCACCACAACTCCATTCCTTCCAGTTTCCCGCCTTACCTTCCTGCCCTTTTTTTCATGTATCACTTCCACTCATTTACCTGTACTTATTTACCTGGGATCTTCACTAAACCATTACCATCCCCAATCCCGGTTCCAATGACCCACAGACGCCCACGGCTGTGTATAAAGGAAGACAACGGTGACATTCGTGTTAGTATTACAACCTGGGATTCTGAGATTTTTTTTTTTTTTGCGCTGGCTCTCTTTGAACTCATGCGTAGTTCATACACACTATTTATAGTCATCATCATCATCATCCACTTCTACTGTCAAGCGTCGTGGGTAGGAATAATTTGCGTTCCAGCGCCCGGTGGGCGGCACTGGATAGTGTCATTCCGTGTGGTTGTACAATGTCTTTGATGTCGTCAATCCATTTTCTTCTTGAACGTCCTGTTGGTCTCGTCGTAGATGATCTTTGATTTATAGTAGGGATGGATTGAATTTTGCGCGTGGGTTAGCTTTCCTTATTAATAGTGTCCCTCGCCATCAGGTGAACCAACTCCGACTTCAGAGGTACTTGTAATTTACGCCACCAAGTCTAGGACAATAGGTCAACATTTCATTCCAGCTGTCCGGTGTAGGAGTTGAACCGCTTACCTCGGCATCATCACACCGGATGTTTAGATACACGCGTTCTTACACATTCGGCTATGCGGACCTGCGGATTCTGAAATAAATAGCAAAATATTTTTCCTTCAAATTTTCATTTTCTCTTCATTGCTCTCATTTTAAAAACTTTTTATTCTTCTCATCCCGTCCTTATGCATTAATGTAACCACCGGAGGGTCTTCTCCGTGACCATATGTTGTGTTTTGAGTATAGTTGTTTGCTGATGAAGGTTAGTCGCCACAACGTGCATGTATTGTTTCGTAATTCTGTTCTGTAAAGCTACATTAATTTGTCTTATATTTTTATTGTTTACATTTCCACAGCTTTACCGCAGTTCCTCTAATTATATTTAGATATTGTTTGGCACATATAATAAACCTTGTGTTACTAATACTAGTAGTCTAGCATTTATATTGAGGCCAGATACTTTAGCTGTGTAGGTGTGTTTATCAGCTGTTGTAATGTCAATGACATGTCTGCACCTCCCATAGTGGCTGGATTGTCAGCAAACTTGATGACACATATTCGCCCCTGAGAGCCCGCGGACGAGATAATGATAGTACAACTGATCGACCTATTTTACAAAGGCAGGTTATAACTTCTCCCCCGATGGTGTTTCCACCTTGTCGTGGTGGGGGAGCTTGAGTTTCTCAATGACCCTGAGAGCTATGCCGGCGGTAGCGTAGCTACCAGCAGGGCCTCCCAAGCCGGACAGGTCAAAGGGTAGAGAACAGACAAAGAGAAACACCCTGGTCCTCCAGGTTGGGGGTTGAAGCGTGGGGTTAACATCCCCACCTTTGTAAAAACCTTTCTTTGTTACGAAACAAATACATGAGCCTCGATATCGGACTGACTTATCTGGACAACGACCTTGGAACGTTAAAGGACTTTTGAGATTTGGAACATGGAATGTACGGACACTATATCGAGCTGGAGCGGCCGAAGAACTAACCCGGAAGCTGGGTGAATATCAAATGGATATAACAGCAATTCAAGAAATAAGGTGGCCAGGAGAGGGTACTTTAGAGCAAAATGGAATGATTATAATATATGGAGGAAACACCCAAAATAAACATGAATTAGGAACAGGATTTGTCATCAAAAAAGAGTTATGGGGGAACGTTTTAAACTTTAAAGCTTTTAATGACAGGATTAGTAAATTACGAATAAAAGGTAAATGGAAAAATATAACGATGATTAATGTACATGCACCTACTGAAGAGAAAGAAGATGATATTAAAGAAGACTTTTATAATGATCTGGAAGATGTCATAGAAGAAACCCCCAAACAGGACATCCTGATTGTGCTGGGAGACTTCAATGCAAAAATAGGTAGAGAGCAAACTAATAAAAAAGTGGCCGGTATGGAAAGCCTACATACAACTTCAAATGATAATGGACGGAGAGTCATCAACCTGGCAGAAGCCAAAGGACTGCAGATTAGCAGTACCAGACTACAAAGAAAGGATATACACAAACAAACTTGGAAATCATGTGACAAGAGAACCTATAATCAAATAGATCACATTTTAATTAACAACAGAAATGCATCAAACATACAGCAAGTCAGAAGTTATATAGGAGCTGAGTGCCACAGTGACCACTTCCTCGTTGGAGCAAAATTTAAAATAAAACTTAAGAGAGCTTTCTATACTAAATTACAAAGATTACACCCAACATATAACAGAGAAAAACTGCAAGACATTACAGTCAAAGAGAAATTTACAGATGAAATAAAATGTAAACTTGAAACTCTGCAAAACCCTTTGGAGGAAAGCGTTGACCAAACTTGGTTGAACATCAAGAATACAATTCAGTCTACCGCAGAAGAATGTCTCGGTGTGTTAACCACGCATAGAAAGAACAGATGGTTCAATCAAAAATGTGAAGAAGCAGCCATTAGGAAGAAGAATGCCAGACATGTATGGTTAAATGACATCAATAACACCCAAAAGGAAAAGCATTATAGAAATGAATGTAAAGAGGCTACAAAAATAGTCAGACAGCAGAAGCGAGAATATATGAGTAATATAATCAAAGATATGGAAACTAATCACCAGAAAAATGAATCCAGAAAATTTTTTTAAAGAACTGAAGTCAATGAAACGAGGGCACCAACAAAACACATATGGTTTAAAAGACAAACATGGGAATATGATAAATACCAATGAGGAAATGTGCAACACATGGAAAGAATATTTTATTGAATTACTAAATTGTGAAGCTCCAAGTCACATTTTCCCACAGGAAGAGGTTCTAACATGCGAACCACAAATTGAAGAACCTACATTTGAAGAAATCCTATATGTAATCACACGACTTAAAAACAATAAGGCAACTGGGACTGATGGAATTGCTGCTGAATTTATAAAGGCAGGTGGCCATGCATTACATCTAAAGCTATACGAACTAATAATAAAAATCTGGAGGACAGAAGAATTACCCCATGACTGGAAAGAGTCATTATTGATACCTATCTTTAAGAAAGGAGACAAGTTCCAATGTGGAAATTATAGAGGAATATCACTACTGTCCACAAGCTATAAGATACTATCCGCAGTATTACTAAATAGACTAAAACCATATTCAGAAGACATATTAGGTGACTACCAGGCGGGTTTTAGACAAAACAGATCAACAATAGATCAGATATTTATCTTACGACAAATAGCCGAGAAACATTGGGAATATAAAAGAGATCTCCATAACATTTTTGTGGATTTTAAAAAGGCTTATGATAGTGTCCATAGGAATAGTCTATGGAATGCTATGCAGGAATTTGGAATACCAAGGAAGTTAATCAACATGACCAGACTATGCATGGAAGATACTTATAATATAGTAACATATAAAGGCAGGAAATCAGACCCCTTCCAAATAACATCTGGCTTGAAACAGGGTGATGCACTATCGCCGCTACTCTTCAATCTGGCTCTAGAGAAAGTTGTAAGGAAGGTAAAGGAGGAATGTGATATTGGAGGAACATCCAAGCTGCTTGGTTATGCAGATGATATAGAAATTATAGGGCAAAGTGAACAAAAGACATTGGAAATATTGACTCACTTAAAGGGAAAAGCCCAACAGATGGGGCTGGTTATCAACCAAAATAAGACAGAATATATGGTAATTTCAAGAGACGGAATGGCTAGAAACTCTGGCCACATACAAATAGATAATATGACCATTAAAAGAACGGAAACATACAAATACCTGGGTACAATCTTCAACTGCTCCAACATCATAAGGGAAGAAATACAAACTAGAATCAACTCTGGAAATAAGATATACTATGCACTACAACATCTACTAAAATCAAAGGCGCTATCTCGTAACACCAAAATCACAATATACAAAACACTGATCAGACCAGTTGTGCTGTATGGCTCTGAAACCTGGAGTACAACGAAAGGAGACGAAGCCTTGTTACAAACCTTTGAGAACAAAATTTTAAGACGCATCTTTGGACCCATTAGGGATACACAAAGTGGAGAGTGGAAAAGAAGAAGTAACAAAGACATTTGTGATCTGTTTAAGTCCCCGCTAATCACTGGTATCATGAAGGCTAATAGACTACAATGGCTGGGGCATATAGAAAGAATGGAAGATAATAGGGAAACAAAACTCGCTTACACTCAGGAAATAAATGACCGTAGACCCCGAGGTAGACCAAGAAGGCGGTGGAGAGATAATACATGTACAGACCTACAAGCACTTGGAATCAACGACTGGCAAGAGAAGGTCCACCAGAGAGACGAATGGAGACGGATTGTATTTGCAGCAAAGAACCTCAATGGCTCGGAACGCTGAAGAAGAAGAAGAAGGTTATAACTTGGCTTAAGAAAAGTCATTTTTCGATCACGTTAAAGAAAGAGAAGTTGAAACATTTGCGTACCTGCATACCTTGGCTTGACATAATTTCAGAAACTGGTTACGCCACTGCTTTTACAACAGAGTGTAGTTGTTGAGCCGGCTCCGTGGCGAAAGCCTTACGAAGTCCGTAATCCCGCATACCACGTTCGAAACACAGCTGCGGGCGATTTGGCAAAAGACCGCCTTGCGTTGGTTTAAAAAAAATAAAATGGTATGGGTGCCGGTTGTTCAGAAAGCAATGGTAAAATATTGAACGTAAACTTTCCAAGAGATCACAGTAAAAAAATGCAGGGGTTGACTGCTACTTCCTGTAAAGGACATGCAACTAGCTTTAAGTAGTTGAGTAGAGGTCAGCATTGCATAGAGGTTTAGCGCGCTCGCGCTTAAACTTCCTGTACGTTGACGCTGGGGTAATTGGTTAATTCCACACACAGTACTACACTTAAGGACTTAAATGTTGACTTCCGGTTCAGAAAGCACTGGCAAACTACTTACGTGAAATTGCCTAAAAACATCATCATGGGGTTTTGATCGCTTACACATGACATGCACCATTAAAAAAAAAGCAGTTGAGAGGGTAGCCTACATGCCGTTAGAGAAAAGACACTGAGGAAGAGTATCATCTTTCGGCGGGTCGCCCTGCGGTAAAAGACCGAGCCATGTGAGAAAACCCGGGTCAATGAGGTCTTTCTGGTGACTGCCGATTCCATCGACGATGAACTGTGGTTTTCGTGGATTAATTTTGTGTTGGCATTCTGGCAGCGGCATTATGCACAGTGTACCTATGCGGGCTGTTGGATTGTCGAAACTCCTGCCAATTCCACTTTTCACATTGGACAGTGGGGAGCATTTTGTGTGATATTCACTGGCACAGGAACGGAGCATAATGGGGACGACCCGTTGCCGTGAAGTTGGAACCTCGACTAACTAATTTCCTTTTGTGTTGCTCTCAAAGTCTCAGAGTGCATGTACAGAAAGGGCAGAAAGGCCGAGTAACAATATAGTCATATACTCACATATAGGATATAGGCGACTGGAAATTTATTTCACAAAGGACACAAGAAACAATTAATTAGTGGTAGAATGAAATAATCAATCTACGCCGCCCGGCACGGCACATGAAATGTATATTTAAATAGTCTTGCCGGATAAGCAATAAATAAGCAGTTCACTCGCACGTTATCAATAGACAGGTGTCGGTTATGTTGTTATGTTATAGTTTGTAAACCGAACACCCGATGGGCCGTATGATTAATCTAGAACACCAGACACAACTTGAATAATATATCAACGATACCACAGTGGACAGAACAGAACAATCACTGTCGGCCGAGGACGCGAGATTTTGATGTCCAAATAGAACTGCCAGATTATTATTGTGGTATTAACTATTATTGTGTGCTTGGTAACTGTCATGGCGACCACGGACCTGGAAGCCGTTGTCCAAGAAATAACGGATAAGTTTGCTGGCAAGTGGAAGCAGACAAGGGGTGAAAACATTGACGATTTTTTCAAGGAGATGGGTAAAGTGTTAACTGTTTAATATTAATTAATACAATAATAGTTTAATGTTGTATGTAGACCAGCCATGTATAGTTAGTATATACATATAATTTAAGGGAAAATATTCAGCGGGTCTTTCTTAGTAATAACTAATACTTCTTCTCTTCTTACCCAGTCTTACGTAACTTAAAAATACTTAACTTAGAATTAATAAAATATTAATATATTATCATTAACTAAATAATAGTTTTAGTTTAGCTTAAGTTGGTACTATTGAAGAGTCCAGTCATATTTAATTACTTTTGAGTGAAACAATGGGATTTTAATTACAAATAGTAATGTAATTATAATAGTGAGTGGCACCTTGCAGTCTTGACAGACCAAAGTGTGTGAGTTGGAATGTGGCCAATATTCCATCACAATGCCTGGGCAGAGCTTCAGAGAAACATGTGGTGCCCAAACGACATGTCCCCTCTCTCGACCTAGCCTTGTGTATTCCAGAGGAATGGGTAACCAATACGTCTGGCACAAGGTAGGCTGCAGACGCTGGCGGCACAGCGTCAATCCTCCGAGACCTCGCCACCACGAGCAGATGGTGAGTGATGGCCAGGCCCTAGAACCCAAGGGACCTGGCTTAGAGGCGTTCAGCCAAGTCCCACAGGTGAGGGACCGTAAGGGCGCGCACATCTGTCAATCACAAGTGTCCGGACCTGTGTAAAGCGTGCACTATCGTCAGACTCTCCGCCTGACTTTGGCGGACCCCGCGACCAGCGGGAATAGGCCCGCCAGAGCTACTTTAGGAGACATTGCTTGTCTAATGCGAGCAATGTCTCAGATCTCTCCACTGTGCGGCTCTCGCGACCGGCGAGAATAGGCCCACCGGAGATTATGCTCATCTGCTGTGAACAAATCTCTACCGAGACGACTGAATAAGTAAAGAAACGATAAAAGAAACGATAAAATTATAATAATATAATAATTAATTATGTAATAAATTCAGACTGTGTCGCGTTGGATTATATTTAATAATGATAACGTGTTGGTATGGCAGCCGGTCATTCAGAAAGCAATGGCAAACTACTGAACGTAAAATTTGCCTAGTACATCAACAGCAGCTGGAAAATGCTGGTGTTGACTGCGACGTCCTGCAAAGGATATGCAACATTTAAAAAATATAATAAAAAGTGTATTAAAAAAAATTCAATGCAGGTGAAATTTAAATCATAGAAAACAATAAAGAATGGTCGATGTAATGATGATCAATGTAGGAGGCAAGTTCTTTACTGTTGAATACAAATCAGGCCACACAGCTTGACCTTTGAACTCAGGGAATGTTAGCAATCCTTATTTTAAAACTACGGTTGTCAACTAGAACTGTTTCAATGACAATATCATTAATTAATTAGGTCAGCCTATCCAAAAACTGCTGTCGAATCCATGTGATCTTGTTCCTCCATGGTCTCCTATTCTTGGTAACCCTTTTAAGCTCAGCGTAAGTCAGCACCGAGCATCCTTGCTTGCTTGTTTGATGTAGTTGTTTTCTAGGATATCCTCATTTTCTCTTGTCCTGGATCTTGTCCTCCATTATTTTAATAAATAGACCTCAATGTCTCACAACGTGATCAAGCCAAGATAACTTTTGTTGTTATGGTGTTCAGTAGTTATATCGTACAACAAAGTTATATTGTAGATGATATCTTACAGCTTACTAGTACCACAGATGTCTAAAAGCAATGTTGAATGATCATTCCTCCTATGTCAGTTAGTCAAGGACCCTTTTACATGCGCCTCAAGGCATGCTGGGCATAGTGCTAGACCCATATTGTTTTAGACCAATCGACACTCAGTCAGTGATTTGGTCAGTGTCGCACCAGCCACTTTTATTTCCTAAAACATTTCTTGTTACCCATTGTAGACTTGATCAATCTAGAAGCCCAGGTCAGTTAAAAATATCTGAATCCGCCCGATGTGGATCATACTCATGACTACCAGGCAGCAGGCGAGTGGTTCCTCCTATGAGTTATGCATTTAGAAAGCATAATCACTATAGTGACACAATGATCTAAATTAGCAGTTACATTGGTGGTCAGTGAGCCGTGGTAACACAGTGGTTAGCTAGCTTGCCTGCCAGCCTGGACATTGGTGGTCACTGTAGTCTGTGAGCCTTGGTAA
Source organism: Cepaea hortensis (assembly GCA_963921405.1). Taxonomy (NCBI): domain Eukaryota; kingdom Metazoa; phylum Mollusca; class Gastropoda; order Stylommatophora; family Helicidae; genus Cepaea; species Cepaea hortensis. Next base: position 65,172,786 of record OY992890.1, on the reverse strand, counting down.
CACAGTGGCTAGCAAGCTTGCCCACCAGCCTTGTGGTCAGTGTAGTCTGTGAGCCTTGGTCACAGTGGTTAGCAAGCTTGCCTGCCAGCCTGGACATTGGTGGTCAGTATAGTCTGTGAGCCTTGGTACCACACTGGTTAGCAAGCTTGCCTGTCAACTTAGTGGTCAGTATGTGAGAATTGGTAACGCACTGGTTAGCAAGCTTGCCCGCCAGCCTTGTGGTCATATGTTCAAATGCCCATTGAGGCAGTTAATTGAAATGGCTCCCAGATACCAGGAAGTGTCCAGGGAAATAAAGGTGGCAGGCATGCTGTTGACCAGCTTCCCCATTGAGTGCTGATTGACTATACAAGTTTAGTTTAGTTTAGTCGACGGATCAACATCACGGCACACGGGTGTAACCCATAAGTGCTCCGTTCTTCTCCTAACTCAAATCTGAGACTGGAGAAACTCAGCTAAGTGCACGAACTCTGTAGCACCGGCGAGGATCCTGAAATACTTTGGGTAGATTTTTAATTCGAAATTTTGCCTGGGCAGCGCCGTTAGGCTACTCTTTTTCGATTTCCAACTGCCAAGGGATTTTTTTACGTGCGCAACAATACACACGGGTGTCTTCTTCTTCTTCTTCTTCGTTCATCCGGAGTTTTTTTTCGGATGTGATTGCGTTGTGCCTGTTTACAGCAGAGCTGCATTCTTGCGCCGTTAGGCCGACACATCCGACTTCTGCGGGCATTTGTTGACCGGGTTAACCTTCCCGGGCCACACACGGGTGTCTGATCTCACTACCCAGAGACCAGGGGAAATTTTTACTAGAAGTCCATGTGAAAAAATCCCGGTCCTCACCGGGGCCTGAACCCGGGACCTCCAGCACTCGAGGCGGACACCATACCTCGAGACCACGCAGCCCCTGACTATACAGATATGGGGCTAACACCATAGACCCAAATTGTCTGAAGGTGTGTAAAGGCACCCTTTATTTTCTACTTAAATATTGCCTGGGTTAGTATAAGGGGAAACAGCCTCATTAATAATCCACTCTTATTCAAGCACACAGTTACAGAATGAGCAATTTCTGCATCTAAATCTATATTTATGCATATTTTTACAGCAAATAGTTACAGTTGATAAGTTGTTATGGTAATGTTTCCACATAAGAGCTTAAGTGGCAGGAAGTTGTGTGTGTTACAGTGTACTCTTGGTGTCACATGTTTGATACTTGTGGATGGTGGCAAGTCATATATTTGCAAACTAGCACCCTTATATTTTACTTTGTATCTCATTGACTGATGTCACAAGCAGCTATATGCTGAGGCAGATACTGAGGAGAGGATCCAACCACGTATGGACTGAATGGGTTGATATTCAGTGAGCGTAATTTGTCGACCAACCAACTATCTAACCAACCAGCTAAATTAACACCATCAAATATCACAATATTTGTATGACTTTGCTTTTAGTTTAGTGCTGTTTAATTTTGTCAGATCTATCCAACATAATGTTTTCATAATTTTTAAAAAATTAGAGACATTTAATGAAATTAATTAATAAAAAGGTAAATGCAAACTTGCCAGATTGTCAAAGATAAATCAAGAAAGTAGTATAAGTGACTGCGGGATCACTGTGGATGTTGGAATGTGGTAGGTTTGTGGTTGGTGTTGAATACAGAGTCAGTGTGAATGTGAGATAGTGTGAAGGTATTCAGGTGGTAGAGGAGTGTACTGGGAGTGAGGATGTGAGTGAAGCATGTGACCATAAGTCATTTACAAGTAGCTGAACAACTTAGCCCAGACATATACTGTCATTATGATATGTGGTAATTTATCAATACCATTTGCCAGCGTTGTCATCAGATGGTAGATCAATTTTAAATTGTCTTCTCAACTCATGTTTCACTATGATTACCGATTGTGACTTGCAAAACAGTTGTACACAAATGACTTCTGCTGTGATGTCACCATTTTAATTTCTTTTTCCATCCAGTAACTGAAATGAAACAATTTTTTAAAACTGGGTAACCCAAACTTAGATAGTTGCATGTAACTTAGGTTATCATTTGTTACAAATTAAACATGCTTAAGCTTCAAGTCATGAAAATTTCACACAGACAAACATGTTTAAACTTCAAGTCCCCAAAACTTGATTCAAAATGCAAACAAGTTTTATACAAATGACTTCTGCTGTGATGTCAACCATTTTAATTTTCTTTTCCATCAAGTAGCTGAAACAAAACATGTTTAAATTCAAATCCCCATAACTTTATACACAATTTTAACCAGTTGTTTACAGACGACTTCTAAATTTATGCTTCAAGTCACTAACACTTTATACAGTCAAACACATTTAAGCTTCAAGTTACCAAGATTTTATTCAAACCAAACCAAACACATTTATGCTCCAAGTTACCAAAACTTTATACAAATCAAACATATTTAAACTTAAAAATCACCAAAACTTTATAAACCAAACACATTTAAGCTTCAAGTCACCAAAACTCTATACAACAGAACTCACCAAAGCTTCTAGTCACCAAAACTTAATATAAACCAAACACATCTAAGTTAAAACTATAAACCTTGAAAGTACCACCCATCTATTTAAAGTATATTGCTCACATGCCCACTCTGTAAGTGCCAACAAATATCTATTTAATCTGTTACTTTAATGATTTCAAGAGTTTCCCCATCCATCTTTTATCTCCTACTACAACCACACTGGATCACCTCCTTTATGAGATCCACCCAAAGTTAAAGCATGTGAACTGTCTGCTGCCTTAGGCAGTTAGCATCTCTATTGTTTCATTTTTGTTGTCTGCAGATTACATTTGAGCATGAGCTCTTGTTTTGTTTCAAGGTCTGAACTTCATGCTACGGATGTTAGCGGGCTCAGTTAACCCAGAAGTAAACATAGCAGTGAATGGGACTGAGATTGTGGTCAGTTTTAAGTAAGTCATAGTTTTAAACAAACATATTCTAAACAAAAAACTGGTTCATCAAACACCCCATGTTAATTCAGAATGATAATTGGGACGAAGAGGTGTTTCCAAGGCACCAGGGTTTATACTGGCCAAAACCTACTAACACGTCCTAGTCGTGCATCCTGGGCAACAGGTCCCTTCGGGGACTTGGCTAACGTAGTAGGATCGCTGATTCTTCCGAAGTCGGAGAGTATCTGCCTGCACGGCGAGGAACCACCAGTCTGCACACCAATAAGCCAGACATGGGACAACGGATACTCACGCAAACCTCAGTCCAGTATGACATCACACTGATGTTGGACAACAGGATGTCTTCATCCAACATACAGGACTTCATGCTGGAGTTCACAGCCAGTGAACGCAAGCAATGATAATTGGAAACAGTTAGGAAGAGGTAATTAAGTCGTCGTATTTCATTTGGCGTACCGTGTTTTCCCAAAATAAGCCCTAGCACTATTTTTCAGGATGCTTTTAATATAAGATCTACCCCTAAAATAAGCCCTAGTTAAGATCGTCAGCTAGAATGAAGATATTAAACATGCACTTGCATTCAAGTTCTTTGTTTATGGCATCGAATTGTCTAAATATCAACTCTCCAACATGATTGTCACGGCTGAAACTGCAGTATTTATGGGCCTAGGATCTCAAACAACAATTGATCATACAGAATTCAGGATTTGGATAGTTATGACGATGTTCCAGAAGAAGGTAACATGACTGTATTTGAATAAATGTAAAATTATTGTATCCAGAAAAAAGTCATCCCCCAAAATAAGCAGCTCTAGTGGATTTTTGAAGCTAAAATTAATGTAAGAGCCAGTCTTCTTCTTCTTCGTTCATCCGGATATTTTTTTTTTTTTGGATGTGACTGTGTTGTGCCTGTTTACAGCAGAGCTGCGTTCTTGCGCCGTTAGGCAGACACATCCGACTTCTGCGGGCATTTGTTGACCGGGTTAACCTTCCCGGAGAGCCAGTCTTATTTTTGGAGAAACACGGTACGTGTATGTATATATATATATATATATATATATATATATATATATATATATATATATATATATATATATATATATATATATATATATATATATGACTGGAAAGAGTCATTATTGATACCTATCTTTAAGAAAGGAGACAAGTTCCAATGTGAAAATTATAGAGGAATATCACTACTGTCCACAAGCTAAAAGATACTATCCGCAGTATTACTAAATAGACTAAAACCATATTCAGAAGACATATTAGGTGACTACCAGGCGGGTTTTAGACAAAACAGATCAACAATAGATCAGATATTTATCTTACGACAAATAGCCGAGAAACATTGGGAATATAAAAGAGATCTCCATAACATTTTTGTGGATTTTAAAAAGGCTTATGATAGTGTCCATAGGAATAGTCTATGGAATGCTATGCAGGAATTTGGAATACCAAGGAAGTTAATCAACATGACCAGACTATGCATGGAAGATACTTATAATATAGTAACATATAAAGGCAAGAAATCAGACCCCTTCCAAATAACATCTGGCTTGAAACAGGGTGATGCACTATCGCCGCTACTCTTCAATCTGGCTCTAGAGAAAGTTGTAAGGAAGATAAAGGAGGAATGTGATATTGGAGGAACATCCAAGCTGCTTGGTTATGCAGATGATATAGATATTATAGGGCAAAGTGAACAAAAGACATTGGAAATATTGACTCACTTAAAGGAAAAAGCCCAACAGATGGGGCTGGTTATCAACCAAGATAAGACAGAATATATGGTAATTTCAAGAGACGGAATGGCTAAAAACTCTGGCCACATACAAATAGATAATATGACCATTAAAAGAATGGAAACATACAAATACCTGGGTACAATCTTCAACTGCTCCAACATCATAAGGGAAGAAATACAAACTAGAATCAACTCTGGAAATAAGATATACTATGCACTACAACATCTACTAAAATCAAAGGCGCTATCTCGTAACACCAAAATCACAATATACAAAACACTGATCAGACCAGTTGTGCTGTATGGCTCTGAAACCTGGAGTACAACGAAAGGAGACGAAGCCTTGTTACAAACCTTTGAGAACAAAATTTTAAGACGCATCTTTGGACCCATTAGGGATACACAAAGTGGAGAGTGGAAAAGAAGAAGTAACAAAGACATTTGTGATCTGTTTAAGTCCCTGCTAATCACTGGTATCATGAAGGCTAATAGACTACAATGGCTGGGGCATATAGAAAGAATGGAAGATAATAGGGAAACAAAACTCGCTTACACTCAGGAAATAAATGACCCCGAGGTAGACCAAGAAGACGGTGGAGAGATAATACATGTACAGACCTACAAGCACTTGGAATCAACGACTGGCAAGAGAAGGTCCACCAGAGAGACGAATGGAGACGGATTGTATTTGCAGCAAAGAACCTCAATGGCTCGGAAAAGCTGAAGAAGAATAATGCTGTCCCTCTGGGAAATGGGTTGGTGTCTGTGGACAGTGGAATACCTAAAAACTGTGAAGTGAACATGACCAGCCTAGGCCTAATTCATTCTGTCTGTATGTCCTGTGCTGAACCACATCCTGGTTACACCTCAGTATGTCTCTCTGCAGATGTGATGTTTCAGTACCAGCCTTGAACACCACATAGTTTTTGAGCTTGGAGATGGGTTGGAGAACTCTTCAGCACACATCCCTGTGGAGGTGACACTTTGGTGCTAGGTCACAGAAACAAGTCTGTACATCAGCCTCACTCCAATAGATGCAAGCCCTTTTCAGGGTTCAGATGACCTGAACACGATGATGTTGGGCTTAAGAATTAACATTCAGGCTTCCAGAGGATTCACAGCCAGCCAACCAACCAACCAGCCAGCCAACCAGCCAGCCATCCAACCAGCCAGCCATCCAACCAGCCAGCTAACCAACCAGCCAGCTAACCAACCAGCCAGCCAGCCAGCCAACCAGCCAGCCAGCCAACCAACCAGCCAGCCAACACATAATATTGAAGTTAGGAAGTGGTGGAAGATGTTGACTGCGAATGTATTCATCATGGCACCGAGTAATGGGCTTATGGGATAGAAAAAGAAAGTTGTATATTATTTTAGAAGACAAATAGTTATTTTCTTGTGCATCATACCGTTAGAAGTTAACGTATCACAGTATTCTGTCATTTGTTTGTCTTCCAGTTGAAAAACATCAATTCCCCTTCTGAAATTACATAGGGAAGCCATTTTAAGCAGCCATCATTATCATTGACTTCTCCACCTCCTCCTCTTTGTTTTTTCCCTCTTTCCCTTATTCTGCTGCTGCTTTTTTTGATTATTTTGATTGAGTGTCACATCCTGCTATACACTCCAAAGATCCATATGTCTGACTTGACATGCATTTAAGTAACTTGTGCTTCCTCTATACCACATGTGTCAAACTCAAGGCCCGCGGGCCACATCAGGCCCGGCGTACAATCGTATCAGGCCCGAAAGGTCTCAACTGACGTACACATATATTCGGCCCGAGAGAAAATTGTAGGCAAAAATATTTTTAATGGCCACGATGTAAAGTGCAAATTAAATTCCCTAATTAGCAGTCTTGCTGAATGATAGGCTACCTGAGAGCATTCTCGCTTCGATCAGAATAAGCAAAAATAAAAGTTGTGTAGTGAGTGGATGTTTGTCGTTATAGTGACCTAGCAACGTTCAGTTGCTCGTTTTGGATTGGTGCATAAGAAATGAAAGTCATGTAGTGCCTGGATGTTACATCACCTTTTCCCGCTACGGCTAACCTGATATCAATCAAGCGTCTGTCGGTGGATGCAGAATCTTTTAAAAAAAATCAAAGTTAGCCTTTAAAATGACCAAGAGAAAAGTTGATTCTGAAAACAGAGCCTGTCAAAGCTGCTGGGAGGCTGAATATATGTTTACTGATATTGGCGGTAAACCTGTCCTTCTAATTTGTGGAGATAAATGTGACTGTGATCATAGAATATAATCTGAGACGGCACTACGAGATTAAACATCAAGACATGTTAAACAGCCTGAATGCAGAGCAGAATCTACAGAAGGTAGAAAAATTAAAGATGTTTTTTACCAAAGCAAAATCACAAACTGAAGCTGCTGTGAAAGCAAGTTTTATTATGGGAGAGGAGATCGCAAAATCAGGCGGACCATTTACAGGAGGAGAGTTTCCGAAGAGCTGCATGATGAAAGTGTGTGACGTCTTGTGTTCAGACAAAAAGCAGATGTTTGCAAAGATAAGACTTAGCAGAAATACAGTTGTTGATTGGGTTTGTGAAATGGCCACTGATGTGAAAACATAGCTGATCGAAAAAGGCAAAGACTTTGTTGCATTCTCCCTTGCTGTCGATGAAAGTAATGACACAACTGACACTGCACAGCTCTTTTTTCTGTTTTAATTTATATTAATGTTTAAAAAAGGTTTAATTTTCGGCTTATTGAATGTTTATCCTGTTCGGCTCGCAACCTTACGTGCAATTTGAGGTTTGGCCCGCTGAGTGATTGAGTTTGACACCCCTGCTCTATACAGACTTTATCCAGGGTAACAGGCGATATATCCCCCTAGGTAGATTCTTTCCTAACAAGTTTGCTGGATCAGCGGCCATAGGGCCTGCTCTTTGTGATTCACAAGCCGTTGGATTTTATGTGTACACAGCTTGTAGACGGGACCTCCTATTTTTCACCTTTATCTGAGAAGTCTAAGTATCTGATCTCACTACCCAAAAGATCAGGGGAATATATGATACTAGGTACTAGTATTTCTGGGAAAAATGTCCAGCCCTGTGCTCAGATCAAATCCAGTACCTTCTGAGTCTGCCTCTCTCTTTATGCTTGGGTTCCAGACACTACACTGTTTTCTCTGTTCCTCTGTTTGTTTTATGCGAGTTTCATATCTGTCCTCACTTTCTCACATGTTTCCATTGAAATTGGTTGTTGTTTGGTGTTCCTCCACACTTCTGCTATTATTGGTATCTGGTTTAAGTATCCAATGAAGGTATCTTTTTGACAGATTTCTGCAGCTTTTATGTGACATTATCTGCCACATGAATATACTGAGCTCTTTCTCTGACAGTAGTGAGTTACCCCAGGAAAGTAGGGGATCAAAGTAACTATGAACAAGTGGGTTAGTATAACAACCAGCTGGGACAAAAGGGGTCAGAATATTAACTATGACAGAGTGGGTTAGTACACAGCCAGCTGAGACAGAAGGGGTCAGAATATTAACTATGACAGAGTGGGTTATATAACAACCAGTTGAGACAGGAGGGGTTAGAATATTAACTATGACAGAGTGGGTTATATCACAACCAGTTGAGACAGGAGGGGTTAGAATATTAACTATGACAGAGTGGGTTATATCACAACCAGTTGAGACAGAAGGGGTAAAAGTAATAACTATAACGTTATCATCATCATGTGCCCTGCCAACTGGCGCAGACATTGATGTCTTTGAACAGACATTGGGCCTTGATGTTCTGGATCAACTTTGCTGATGATATTCCTCCATGCCTCCGTCTCAGTTCATCCATCATCATTTCTCTAGGTCTGCCTCTGCCTCTTTTTCCCACTGATCTTTTCCTATTTGTCTTTTCTTTGCCATGATGTTTTCCAATACCCCTTGCCATGAGTCTGGTTAAGTAAAGTCTAGTTTAGTGAATTACTGTAGAACAACGGTAGGATAAATTGTCGTGGGTGGCCAGAGGAAAAGGAGACACCGGTAAATGGCTGATGAGAGTGACCAATAATAGACCAAGGCGGAGGCCAGATGATCGGAAGGGTCAAGAAGGGCCACGAACAAAGAGGGGCAGTCGGGGTTTGGACGCCATCACGAATAGATTAAAAAACAGAGAAGAGAGCCGGGAGTGCGGCCATCGAGCGTCTGGAGAGATTGATGGCAGGAAAGCAAGTAATTCTACATCTGTAAAGCAGGCAATGATGGCTGATACATTCACCACTGCGACCAGGCGGCGAACATGACAATTCGACCACCAGGTCGAGCTGTAGTGTGCGAGGAGTTGACCGCCTGTACTAGCCTGAGGTTACGTGAAGCGGGACAGGTATAAGTAGTTGCAATAATAACTAATTGTTCAGGGCTAATGTACAATGTGTTTAAGGGCCAGAGTGCCGATGTCGCCAAATTGGGCAGTTCTTGTTGAGGAAATAAAGTGTTATATGATGACCGTCTACTATTCGGAAACAGACGTTACTTCACTGTGTTTTAATGCACGTTTTGTGATAAGTGTCAACGCCGCTTACAAGCACCCCTAAAGGCGCGTTGGCATACATGGGGGGCCTGTCCGGGATTGTTTATATGGCGTTAACTTTGCAGAGTTTACAATTAATGCACTGGTACATTTGTAGCTTTGCCCTGTTCCTGGCTTTTCACTAGCCGTGTTCTACTGTTTGTTCTTAACTTTGATCTATAACTTTCCAAGCTGATTATTTCTTCTGTTGATTACCGTTCCACAGTCCTCCTTTGCCCCGTTCAGTTACCGCCTTGTCCCCCATGTATGCCAACGCGCCTTTAGTGGTGCACTCTGGCCCTTAAACACATTGTACATTAGCCCTGAACAATTAGTTATTATCGCAACTACTTTCACCTGTCCCGCTTCACGTGACCTCAGGCTAGTACAGGCGGTCAACTCCTCGCACACTACAGCTCGACCTGGTGGTCGAATTGTCATGTTCGCCGCCTGGTCGCGGTGGTGAATGTATCAGCCATCATTGCCTGCTTTACAGATGTAGAATGACTTGCTTTCCTGCCATCAGTCTCTCCAGACGCTCGATGGCCGCACTCCCGGCTCTCTTCTCTGTTTTTCAATCTATTCGTGATGGCGTCCAAACCCCGACTGCCTCTCTTTGTTCGTGGCCCTTCTTGACCCTTCCGATCATCTGGCCTCCGCCTTGGTCTATTATTGGTCACTCTCATCAGCTGTTTACCGGTGTCTCCTTTTCCTCTGGCCACCCATGACAATTTATCCTACCGTTGTTCTACAGTAATTCCTAAACTAGACTTTACTTAACCAGACTCATGGCACCCCTCTTCTCAACACATGACCATAGAATGTTGCCTCTTTCTTAATTTGTAGGGTTAAAATAATAACTAAGGCAGAGTGGGTTAATATAACAACTGGCAGGGACAGAAGTTCAATTGTATCTTTATTTAAGGCTTGAAAACAGAAAGCTTCTTGTTTAGACATTACCAAAACAATAGCGAAGAGTAGTAGAAGAAGCTGATAAAACCATATTGGAGACTTCTTTTTCCAGCAAATAATCTTAGATGGCTCTTTAATGTAAGCTGAAGTCATTTTTCAGTTATGTTCCTTTTTTTTTGTCTTTTTCTTTCACCCTTTATTTCCCATAGGAACATAGGTCCTCAGTCAGTTCACTCCAAGCCATCTTAACCTTGGCTGTCCCATGCATCTCTCTCCGTGCCGTTCCCATATTATTAATGTATGTCTCTACTTCTCTTCTCCATGTGGATTTCCCTCTATTTCTTTTGTCTTGTGGATTCCAGTCAAAGGCCTTTCTAGTTATACTATTCTCAGGTTTTCTTCATGTGTGTCCTATCCAGCGCCAGTGTATTTTCTTCTCCTGTTGACTCAATGTTATTTGTCTAGTTCTCTCTATGATCTCCACATTGGTGATTCTGTCATACCATTTTAGTCTTTCTATATTTGTGCAGGCAACTTGATTCTGCTGCTGTCTTAATAAATTCATATATTCTTTTGTATTGTTTTTCTACATTTCTATTTTCCATCCATGGTGTCATATCCTGGATTTGCCCACCGTATGCCTTCATTTTTTCTCAGTACAAATGTATTAATTTCAAATAACTTGGTCATTTAGTCTACTGAATTTCATGATCTTCTTTATTATTATATTGTTTCTCTGTTTGAGACATTTCTGATAATCTTTTTCACTTTACTCAAGTCAGTTTAATTAATTATTTCTGTAAGTGTTGTACAGATTATATTTTTTGTTTACTCCATCATGAACAGTAAGCTCATTCGTCCATTGCATTATTCCACAGCACTCCATTCAAGTCAGAGTGTATGAAATACAGACTTAATGAAACTGTGGAAGTGGAGAATCAGAAAGGAAAGTTCATGGTGAGCTTTATTTTTCTTCTTAATCATTCCTCTTTTGACTGGAATGTGTTGTGCCTATTCATGCACCACAGAGGTGGTGTGTGTAAGACTTGCTTCCTCTGGACAGATTCCATCCAAGGCAATGGACTCATCTACCCGTGGGTGGGTTTTCTTTCCCAACAGTTTTGCCGGGGCAGTGGGATTACTGCCTTATCTTTGCAATTTCCAGCTGTGATGAGATTTATAACTTGCACAATTGCACAAGAATCACTTGTTTTTTTGCCTTTATCGGAGAAGGCTTGGTATCATCTCACTACCCAATAGTTCAGGTGGATGTGTGATATCTTTAGATACCATTGGTTCATGGAGAAATCCTATGCTGAAATCAAACCTGGTACCTTCTAAGTCTGAGGCGGACATCATAAGCTCTCATCCACAGCTCCCCCGTTAGCTTTATTTGATATTCATTCAGTTGCAAAAATGAGGATTGGTTTCAGAGAAGCCATTGCTATTTCATTGTATCATTTTAACTATATACACTTGATCGCCATATATTGCCTCAATGTGTTACTGTACTAATGTTGATTGCTACATATTACCGCAATTTGTCACTGTACTAATTTTGATCGTTACATATTGCTGGTGTGTGTCACTGTACAAATGTTTTTACTTATTTAAAACTCAGCGTCCTTCCTAAACAGCTTAAACTGCTAAGTCATACAACCACGCTTATCTGCATGTATGTCTATATAGTTTGGAATTAGTTATCAGGCTATCTAAGAGTTGCTGTTCTCATTTCTATGCTATTTTGTAGTCTTTTACTGTATGCATCCTTGACTTCTGTTTTAATCATGGGTTTCAGACTTTTCTCTTCTTTCCAAAGTTCTTGTGCTGATGCTAATGGGACAACTTTGTCTGGAAAATCTGGGATTTGCCTGTGTTTTCATTTGACCTTATGTGTAGAACTACTACCTTTCAGCCACCTTTCTGCCACATCTTTGAATCTTTCTTTCATTGGATGATGACTGATACATATGTATTTTTCTTCTTGAAATATTACTTTAGTATCTCTTCAGTAGTTTAGTGTTTGCACTTGTCCCATTTTTTTCCAATTCTACAATTGAATAATAAACCATTGGAGTTCATTTATTCAACTCTGTTCAACAGAATTCTTATTCTGATTTGAAAAATTACTGAGAACTTAAAAGAACTTTGAAGAGAGAGTTCAAGAGTACGTGAAACCGCCCAGAGGTAAACGGGTGGATCCGCAAAGTCGGCCCGTGGAATTCAGCGCGGCGCGCAGACCTGGGCTGTCGTGGTTCGGGATCCCTGGGACCCCACCGCGGTGTCGTATTAAAGTACCTAGCATATATTAACCATGTCTGTCAAAAGATACAATGAAAATTAACATATATTTTGTAATATATAAAAAATTTTTTTTATTGCCCAGAGTCAAAACTACATGTCAATACAAAATTACAATCAACAATGAAGAAATTAAAAATGTCATAAACTTTGAATACTTGAATTAATAATAACGGGGTTTGCTCAGAAGAAGTCAGAAGATGACTAGCCCTAGCAACGCAGAAGATAAACAGCATTAAGATCCTATGGCATAGCTTCATTGGCACCTTTCCGTCTTGACAGACGATAGTTTGGTACATTGTGCTTCAAAAAGGCTTAATAACTACGATCCATGGCGGTGGCGAGTGTGGCCGGTAAGGCCAATTCTTGCTGCAAATGTTTGCCCACAGTAGGTGCATGTGAAAACATGGTCACTTCCACCATTTTGCACCATCTTACGTCTCTCACGCTCTATGTGTGCTTTATCTGCAATCATTTTCTCCTTTGTCTTTATTCCATTTCTGATAGTTGCCCTCCATGCAACACGTTCAGCGGCGACGTGCTCCCAATGTGCATTATCAATGCCTGTATCAATCATGTCCCGCTTACATACATCTTTGTATCGTAGTAGAGGCCGACCCTGAGATCTCCTACCCGTCTGTAATTCCCCAAAAAAGATGTCCTTTGGTATTCTACCATCATCCATCCTCCTAACGTGTCCTATCCATCTAAGTCTACGAAGACTGAGCATGGAATACACCGTCACACAACCTGATCTTTCCAATACTTCAGTATTTGTGATATTGTCTTGCCACTTAATACCAAGTATTCTTCGCAGACACCGCATATGAAAGCTGTTTAAACGTTTCTCTTGGCGTGAGTAAGTTGTCCAGGTTTCACTGCCATAAAGAAGAGTACTAAGGACACAGGCTTGGTAGACGAGGACTTTTGTTTTGGCAGTAAGCTTCCTGTTCTCCCAGACTCTTTTTGCTAACATGTTCATTGTTGTTGCTGCCTTGCCAATCCTGATGTTGATTTCCTGATCGAGGGATAATTTGCTATTTACCTCTGATCCTAGATATGTAAAGTGGTCTACTATCTCCAGTTCGGCGTCGTCAATAAAGATTGATGGTACACCATGTGCACCTTGTGACATAATCTGTGTCTTCTTCTTGTTAATTGTTAAACCAAATTCAGAACAAGCATTGGAGAATGCAGATAATAGATGTTGTAATTCTTCCTCAGAGTGGGTCGTAATCGCAGCATCTTCCGCAAAAAGCAACTCTCTGATTAGTACTCTGCTAATTTTGGTCTTAGCCTTCAATCTCTGAGCATTATAGAGGCCACCATCTGAGCGTGAGTGAATGTATATACCGTCATCCTGATCACGAAAGGCATATTTCAGTAGAAGTGAAAAGTATATCCCAAAGAGGGTGGGGGCTAGTACACAACCTTGCTTAACTCCACTCTTTGATTCCAAACTCTTCTGAAGTTGAGCCATCAAACTTGATTATACCCTTCATGCCTGTGTGGAACAATTCCACAATGGACAGAAGAGTTGGTGGGCAGCCAATCTCCTTTAGTGCTTTGAACAGACCCTCACGACTGACCAAATCGAATGCCTTTGTGAGGTCGATGAAGGCAATAAACAGTGGCTGATTTTGTTCCCGGCATTTTTCTTGCATCTGTCGCAATGAGAATATCATATCAATGGTAGACCGGTTCTGACGGAAGCCGCACTGTGATTCGGGGTAGACTTGATCTCCCAGGACTTGAAGTCTGTGCAGGACAATTCTGGCAAATACTTTCCCAACAATACACAGAAGTGAGATACCCCTATAGATGTTACAGTCGCTCCGATCTCCCTTGTTCTTGTACAGCGTTATGATGTTTGAATCTTTGAAATCCTGTGGGACTTGTCCTTCTCGCCAGCATAGCTCTATTAGCTGGTGGATCTGTAGAGTGAGTGTGTCTTGCCCACTCCTGATTACCTCTATTGGAATCTCATCCTTACCTGGAGCCTTGCCAGATGCAAGCTCATTTATAGCACACTTAACTTCTGTTATAGTGGGAAGTGTGTCCAGGTGGTCAAGAGTTGGCAGGGCCTCTATGGCGTTGAGGGCATCATCCGCTAGCTTGGTCTCACTTGAGTAAAGCTCTAAATAGTGCTTGACCCATCTATCCATCTGCTGTTTCTTATCAGTGATGATATCTCCAGTCAAGGTTTTCAGCGATGCACTTCTTTTGATCATTGGACCACAGGCTTTCTTTATCCCTTCATACATGCTTCTGATGTTTCCCTTATCACTTGCGATTTGAATGGACTCACATAACTTGATCCAATAGTCATTCGCACACTGCCTGGCAGCCTTTTGTATATCCTTCCTCGCTTGCTTCAGCTCACTCAGAGTGTTATGCGTTGGTCTTTCCTTGTTTCTTAAGAGAGCTATCTTCTTTTTATCAATCAAGGGCTGCAGTATCTGGCTGTTTGCCGCAAACCAGTCCTGCCTCTTATGATCCACAGTGCCGTAAACCCCTACCGCTGTTTTATAAATAGTTTCCTTAAGTTTACTCCATTTATCATTTACTATACAATTTTCTGATGTATCATTGAAAGCGTCTTCAAGTTGCTGTTGAAATTCAAAGCACTTTCCAGGATCGTGAGTGTTAGTAATATTAATCCTGGCGCTAGACTTGTGTTTAGCTGTGTAGATTCTCTTTGGTCTCAGTCTAACCCTTGCAACAACCAAAGAATGATCTGTATCACAGTCAGCACTGTGGTAACTTCGAGTTAATGATGTATGGTTCAGATGTTGTCTCCGTGTGATAATGAAGTCCAGCTGATGCCAATGGCTGGATCTTGGATGTTTCCATGAGACCTTATGCATCTCTTTTGTTTTAAAAAAGGAGTTTGTAATACATAGGTCATTTCTAGTGCAATGCTCCAGCAGCCTTTGCCCATTATCATTCATGCGACCGATGTTGTATTTTTCAAGGCACACTGGCCATGAACTCGAGTCCTTGCCCACACGAGCATTGAAATCACCGAGCATATAAATGTAGTCGGATTTTGGAACTGCCTTGATCGCAGAGTCTAGCTGCTCATAGAACGTATACTTCACATCATCAGAGGAAGCGAGTGTGGGTGCATATGCAGTGAGAATGGTGGCAAATCCACAAGAGGTTGCCAAGCGCAGTGATAATAATCTTTCATTACCTCCAGCTGGGATATCAATCATTCCCAGTAGCGAATTCTTCAATGCAAAGCCCACACCATGTTGCCTTTTTTTCTGCCTGCCCTCTTCCCTTCCAAAAAAAGGTGTAATTGTTTTCCCTGAGTGACCCTTCCTCAGCGAGGCGAGTCTCCTGCAGGCCAGCAATATCAATGTTAAGACGATTGAGTTCAGCATCAATCACAGCCGTTTTTCTCACATCGTCAATATTTGTCAAGTCAGTGGAAAATCCTGGACACATGGTTCTTACGTTCCAGGTTGCAAGCCGTAGCTTGAGGTTTCTATTCGTTTTATTAGTACCTGGTGCATTGGTTTTACAGCCTGCGATTCAGATTTTGTCCTAGCCCCAAGCACCCATTGAAGCAGGCAGGCTGTGGCGGATCAGCACCCAATTGGCTGGGGGCTGCCCAGCTTGAGGCGGGCGGTAGCTGATCAGTGACACCTGTAGGTGTCTCCCACCGTCAGAGGCAACGCGTGGCGCCCCATGTCTACGCCAACTGACAAGGACTTATAACCTGTAACAGTTGCCTCTCGCTTTGATTCCGAGACCGGTTAAGACCAGGGATGGAGTTATTGCCTCTCCATAGCACAAAGCCTGGGCTAAAATAAAGAAACCATGTGTTGCCCATGCAGCATGATCCCTCTCTCGGCCTGCCTAGTTCACTCCAGAGGAAAGTTGACACCTATAGTCTGGAACAAGACAAGCTGCAGAAGCTGCCGGATCAGCAAAGCAATGCTCTAACTGTCCGCCTGTCGGAGCTTCGATCCTAGACCAGCTGCCAACCAAGGCTTAGGGCCTGGTCTGCCCTGCCATGACTTATTTTGTCTTTGGGTTGCATTTCCTCGCACCAGGATAAGGCTAGTACCCTCCCAATTGCGCTCTTCCGCCCGAAGCCGTTGGCACAAATATGGCATAGCACCAGAAAACATATACATGTCAACATTTTGAGAACAGACATCTTTCCTGTGACAACAGACTAGTCTAAATCATGGACCATCTCACAATCACTACAAATGAAAATCAAGACTTTTGAATTTAAATTGTACTCAAAGAAGAAAAACAAACACCGACATTTTATGAAATCTGAAAATGAAAGACCACTGGCTCATGAACAGCGTCATGACTGGGAACTTCAGTATCATTGCCATATCAAATATCACAGTTATTTAGATGTAACAGTCATGGAAAACTTGGTTCCTGAAAGAAGAGGTAGTTGTCAACAAGCATGAAGGATATAAAGACACACTGGTGAGCATAAAAATGCACAAGACAGCCAAAATGGCAACAGATCGAGTGTCCTTCTGTGATAAGAGAGACATTCTGCAAACGACTTCTACATGATGTTATTTTTCATGTTTCACTCTTAAATGAGGACTTTAAGCTGAATACAAAGCTTGAATAGCCGGCATGAAAATGTTAGAATTGAATGTCTGTGTTGCCAGGAAAGTGCAGCACACCAAATGCACTAGGAGCCTTATCAATCACCTGGCACGGTTAGTCACTGTACACTGATGGAGGAAATCAAGGCACCTATGGACATATCCACAGTGCGATAATGATAATGTGCATAGAACTGAGTCTAATACTTACGTCTTAGTGACTGACAAAGGCAGGAGTCAGTTGTTTCCTTAATTTTTTCACACAAAGAAATAGTTGTGGCCTTATTCTACACTATTTATTATTAATAATATATATCGGGCTTGAAAACAGTTGGAAAACAACAAGTGTGGTTCTGCCTTACAAGAATACAATCAAAGAAACTAAGGATGTTGCAACGAAAAGCCTTCACCAGCAAAAGACGACAGAAAACAAATCATAACACAAAACAAAGTCGAAAATGACACTAATGTAACTACACTAAGGTATCTTAATATTATGCAAGCAATTGAAATTAAAAAAAATTAGCACTGAGAAAAATATATGACTAAACCCAACAGCTTTATATTTTCATTTGTATACTGGGCAGAGCAACAGCAGCTGTTACCTGTCATAAGTTTGGTATTACAATGACAGTGATCTGTTATGTCAGTTCTTGCATATATCTATGATGTCCCATTGTCAGAAAGTTATGACAGTCTCACTTAGATAGCTGGTGATAAGAATCAATGTTTTTCACATTATCATGGTGTTCTGTCCCATTTGGACTTCATACTAAAAGTAAAGACTCTTTTCACCACCTTGGGGCATGTTAGGCTATGTGATAAGTCAGTCAAGTTAAGGACCCTTTTACTTACATTATGGCACATTGGACCCATAGTGCTAGCTCCTATTTGTATAGACTAATTGACATCTGGCTGTCTTTACAGGACATTTCCTGGAAACAATTTTAGGTTGGTTGGGTTAACCTGGGAGCCAGGGTCAATAAAAATCCACCTCAATGGGGATTTGAACACATTATCACCAAACAGGCAGGCAAGCATGCTAGTTGCTGCACTAGTGTGGCTTCTGTCTGGACTTTATAGAGGCTTTTATTGTTTTTGCCATTTCATTGTTGCGTTGTTGCATTTTCACTACTAGCTATTTTAACTCATGCTCTTTTTTTTCTATGTCCAGGCAACAACCACATATGAGAATGGGAAGCTGACCTCAAAACAGGAACCAGTTGAGGGCAATGATTCCAAACCTACAGTCAGTGTCAGAGAGATCAATGAAACAGGAGAACTCCTTACAGTATGTATCAAGATAAGAATACAGGTTTAGTTTAGTCGATTAGTTTAGATTACAGAATGGGAGAATACAGGATGGGAGCTCATTATTATCACATTGTAAAAAAACTATAGGAGCTTCGGTGGCATTGTGGTTAGGGCGTTTGCCTGCCAAAATAGTGGTCCAGGCTCTGGGGTTGATTCAGCCTCATCAAAATAGGTACCAGATAATTTTCTGAGAAGATGCTTCACTTTATTATTGTGCTTAATGTGGCTATCTGGTCAATGTGGATCTATTTGGTTGAATTTTGTAGGATTTTCAATGGCATCTTTTAATCTCTCTGGGATGATCCTGCTTAATATTTTCTCAGGACCTGACAATAACTCTATTCCTCTATAATTTTCAAACTCTTGCAGACCCTCATTCTTTGGCAGCTTTACCAAATATTATTTCTTCAAAATTGCTGGTATTTCTTTGGTCTCCCAGGCTTCTAAATAATTTGTGTAGTAATTCAGCTGAGGTGTTTATATTGGCTTTAATAGCTTACAATCTATCTCATGACAGTAGATGGTACTACCTGCTTTCTGTTAGCGCCAAATGTTAGGCAGTACTCACCAAACCCAACACTTCACATTGAGCCAATAACTCCGTGTGGAGGAGCACAATTGGGAGGGTATAAGATAGTTAGTTAGTTAGTTAGTCGAGGTTCCAACTTCACGGCAACGGGTTGTCTCCATTATGCTCCATTCCTGTGCCAGTGAATATCACACAAAATGCTCCCCGCTGTCCAATGTGAAAAGTGGAATAGACGGGAGTCTCAGCAATCCAACAGCCCGCACAGGTACACTGTGCATAATGCTGCTGTCAGAATGTCAACACAAATTCATCCACGAATACCACAGTTCATCGCCGATGGACTCGGCAGTCACCAGAAAGACCTCATTGACCTGGGTTTTCTCACATGGCTCGGTCTTTTACCGCAGGGCGACCCACTGAAAGTGTCGCACAAAGCACGAACTCCGCAGCTTCAGCGTTGACTACCAGGAGTATCCTGAAAAATGCACTCATGAACCGAAAAGGCAAATCAGTCAATTCAGCCACAGCCGGTAGCCATTGTTCTGAACATGCAGTTTACTGTACAGGACAGATGTAAAAGCATTCCATGTGAATTTCACAGCTCACGGTGTTGCCCACGCACTCACTCAGTAGCAGAGTGACGGAACCATGTACTACCAGTCCAACATGAGGAAAATGCAATTGAAAACCGTAGCCACAAGCATAAACACGCCACAGGCTTTAACGACTCAACGCCTAACCGCCATGCTGGTGACCGGAAGGGAGGGTATAAGCCTGACCCTAGTGTAAGCAATTTCAACCTAAAGACTAAATGTCATGGTAGGGCAGACCTGACTCTAAGCCTTGCTCTGCAACTGGTTTAGGATGGAGGCTTCAAAAAGTGGACAGTTAGAGTATTGCTTTGCTGATCTGAAGCTTCTGCAGCTTTGTTGTTCCAGACATTGGTGTTACCTTTCCTGTGGAGTAAACTAGGCAGGCCGAGAGAGGGATCATGCTGCATGGGCAACACATGGTCTCTAACTTCAGCCCAGGCTTTGTGTTATGGAGAAGTATAACTCCATATTACAAACTATTGTCAGTCAAGACAGCAAGGTGCCTGTCAGTCAGTCAGTCAATAGCTTCTACTGGGATATCTTCTGGACCAGCAATTTTTCTCATCCTTCAGGGGTTTGATAGCTTTTCTAATGTCTTCTTTAGAATGTTTCTCACAGTTGATATCGAGTTCCACTTCTGCAGGCTGCATATCTGAGGGGGTTGAGCATAGCCTTTTGAGATTGGTTTATTCAGAAGTTCGTCAAAGTATTTAAATCGTCTGTTCATTTAATCTTTAACATTGGAAGACATTTCACATTATTATTTGTAATCAATCCACTTGATTGGTTATAGTTTCCTGCTAATTTTCTTTAGTGATGTAAGGGTCTCTGAGGTTTCCTTTTGCTGCTGCTACTTCTGCTTCTGCTGCTAAGCCATGTAAATTTGGTTATTTTAATTTGTATGTTGACTCCCTTCTATGCCACGACACAAGACTCAAGAATTTTCTCACACTGCTTTCCTCTATCTCTCGTTCCACTAATATTTCCAGTTGTCTTCTCAATAATGTAGCCAAAAAAAAAGTGATGACTACTTCTTTCTGATGTTTGTGATAAGTTAACTTTGCGACTTAGCTTCTCTCAAAATGTCCAGATTGCTAATTTTGGCTGTCCAATTAATTTTCAGTATTGTTCTATAAAACCACATCTCCAAGGCTTCCAGGGATTTTTTCGTCTGTTTACTAATTGTCCAGGATTTACAGCCGTATGTTAAAACTGGTTCAATGTAACATGCAAGAACTCTTTTTCTAATGTTCTTCTTTTTCTGCGTTCGTCTGGAATGTTATTTTGGACATAATTGTGTTGTGCCTGTTTACAGCAGAGCTGCAATATTTGCACCTTTCGGCTGATACATCCAACTTCTTCAGGCATTTGTTGACCAGGTTAACCTTCCTAGGTTTGTCTAACATTCAATCTTAATACATTATACAAATCTTAATACATATGCATTAAATGTTGGTATGTGGAATGTTAGAACACTAAGCAAGAGTGGAAAGTTAGAAAACATCAAGATGGAAATGGAAAGAATGAAGATGATGTTAGATATTTGTGAAATGCTAGGTGAGGTGGGAAAATATTTAGATGAGTACAGAATTATTTGCTCATGAAGGAAGGACTACAAAAGGGGAGTTGGCATCATATTGGATCAAATGAGTTCTAGGATGATTAACTGCCAAACAAAAAGAGGGTTTAGACCAAACAGAAATTGATAGCAGAAAATGGGAAGTAGGGATGTGTCACAATAATGATGTAAATATTGTTAAAATGGTAGCAGATATATTGTATTATATATAAAATTAAAGGAGATTGCACAAGGAACATGTCAGTATTATTATTTTGGGAAAGGTTTGAAATATAAATCAATTTAATCAATTTAAATGAAAGGGGTGACAATTATTTAAAATTTTCACTTACCAAGCCATTAATTCTGATCCTTTGAAGATAATCCTGTTAAATTTACTGACTAATGATAAACACACCACTTTTATTCACCAATATCATAAGAATTCCTAAAACCACCCAAAAATCATTATAACTGCATATTTTGAAGCATGTCATTTTCACTCAAAATTGAGAAAATCAGGAAAACACACGGCATATTTGTTCTCAATAGATTGACAGTTAATATATACACATTTCTGTTTATTATTTACAATACTGCTCATCGTATTTGTGATAGGCTGCAAAGCAAACTTTGTGGCACAAGTGTGGCCTATTAGTGCAGCCGGAGCAAACAAAACTTGACCTGATATTCATTGTCAGATACATCAGTTGATGTCAAACTTCCACTATCCTTGTTGTTTTCCCTATCACCACGTGCTGAAACACTAGATTCACTATTAGAATCTTCCACATAGTCGTTCAGTTCAGAATCACTATCGCCTAAAACCGTTTCAAACAATAATCTTGCTTGATCTGATGTAAATCTATGTGGTCGAGAACCAGAGGGTTTTGCCATTTCGAAAATCAGAACAGTAACCACAATTTAACTGAAAGTTTCTGCTTAAATGTGAGATATTTGCTTCCTCATGTCTGATGTTTTGGAATGACAGACTTTCTTCCGGTGCAAATTGTCATTTACTGGGCATTAAAATTGTGGAAGATATGTGAAATGAAACAAATAAACTGTCAACATTCCGACGATCTAATGTGCTCCGGCAGTCCAGATTAGTTCCATTCAGATGATACAGTGACCCACGGCAGTGAATTAGTTACAAGATTTTGTACAGAGTATTATCATTGAAACTCCATGGCAAACATCTGGATATTAACAACATACAAGTATCTACCAACAGCAGACAGTACAGAAGAGGATATAGATATATTTATAACGAATTAGACATGGCCGTGGACCAGTGTAAAAATTTTTTAATTACTGTCATGCTCTTGGATTTTAGTGCCAAAGTAGGCAACAAAAAGGTAAGGGGCATGACTGGTTGCTATGACCTAGCCGATAGGAATGAGAAAGGTAACAGATTAATAGCATGAGCAGAATACCATGAAATGATAATAGGTAACACCTGGTTCAAACACCATCCTCAACGATTATATACATGGAAAAGCCCTGGAGAAAATATTTGCAATCAAATTTACCATATACTTATTCCAACGAGATTCAGAAGCAGTTTAGTAGGAGCAAAAACTAGACCACGAGCAGATGGACATAGTGACAATGTGCATGTTATAGGAAAGATGAGGTTAATACTTAAAAGCATAAGGAAAACCCCAAAGAACATCAAGTTAGATCTAGCAGTACTTAAAATAGACAAAGCATTTAGAGAAATGTACAATGTTACTGTAAAGAACAGATATAATGCCATGGAGATAATACAGAATATTGATGAACAATGGGACACTTTGCAGGAATCAATCCAGCAGACATCAAAAGAAATCATTCCACCTAAACATAGTTTTGCAAAAAAGAAATGGATGACAGATGTCATTTTGCAGATGATGGATGAAAGAAGAAAGAAAAAGCAAGATAAAGAAGTTGAGTTGAGTTAAGAACCGACATCACCAGGCATCACCTGTCTCTTCATCTGCTGGTGCAGCCTCCAGAATTTACCCAATGTCACGATGTTTATGTATTCTAGTACATTCTTCTTCATCTTTTCAGCAGTTTACTTGAAAATGATATGGCTGAAAAACTGGCCAAAGAGGGTTTTAGTCACAACAACCTAACTTTCGAGTTTCACATTACCAAAAGAGAAAAATCTTATAAAGTCACTCAAAATGACATCTGTTTAACCATATGATGACTTGGCAATGGGACAGGACTGTGCATGTTACAATCCTGCAGAGAAAGAAACAAGCACAAACGTGTACGTTCCATACAAGGACCCAGCCCAGGTGAACATAAATCTCAGTGGGAACATGAATACAAGTATTATACAAATTACTGTGAAATGCAATCATAAATTTGTAGGAAGGTGTCATACATGTTCAGTGTTTTGATTGTAATACCCTTTCTCAAGATCAATACAAATTTTAATAAAATTATTATAAATAATAACGCACAATAAATTAATAATTAGACAACCCGATTTTAAATCAGGGACATGGTTGAGGACAGGCGTGCAACTTCTGTGTATAGTTATAATGGTCAGTAGCTGTAGTGTGATGATGCCAAATTGGGAACAAACTACAAGTCCCCAAGCAGGAACCAGCTATGGATCTATGAAGTGTTCGGACCATCACATGTTGTAGGCCTGTGTGTGTAGAGGAATAGGTGGCCAGTATTTTCCTCTCTTAGCGGACAGTGAGCATAGGCATCAAGCTCTCATTCGACTGTGCTCATGGCATTATCAGCGTAAAAATTGGGAAAGACAGAACTAAATATGGGCAGTTAGACCGAAGGAGAGCTAAATAGTTACTTTTCTATGGACATAACATGACACGAGAAGGGAGGGTGGCCAAAAATACAGTAACAGGAAACAAGTTAGACATTGTTAAACCGTAACATCCAGAATATTTATGATTCTGATTGTATGGCATGTTTTATGTATTTGTTAATACGTTGGTTAGTAGTTTTTGTATGATTTATATTCCCCAGACCTGGATCCTTGTATGTGCAAGGGGCTTCAAATCAAAACCTTAAATGTTTTTTTTTTTTAGAGGGGGGAGGGGGGGGGGGGTGTGTGTGTGTGTGTGTGTGTGTGAATATATTCTGAAAAAGTAAACAAACAAATGTACAGTTTTTCGATGTAGTCACCTCTGCATTCAATGCAAGTCTCCTGTGCCGATAAAGTGCTTGGATTCCTGTAGAAAAAAGTTCTCTTGGTCGTGTGTGTAACCACTCATGCACAACCTGCTTTATCAGGCCGAAAGGTTTCTCAGAAGTCATGCTGTTTTGAAACTTCCAACGCCACTCATACACTTGCTCGACTGACAGGCATGCATCATCATACTGGACCTTAATTTGGTGGTAAATTTCTATAGGTTTCACCCCTTCACTGATAAAAAAACAAAACGGTTGGTGCATGTCAAAAGTGGGGTGGCCATCTTTAAACTATCCTTATGACATCACCATGTGTGTCTGCACCATGATGTCACATGCTTAACACTCTTGACATCCTTAGCAATAATATTGTCAGGTCACAAGATAATGGCATGGCTATTGTAATTTCTATCACACTTTTAAAGTTATCATTTGAAGCCCCATTGTACATGTGTTTGTGCTTGTTTTGTCTCAGCAGGATCTTCACATTCCTTGTTGTTTAATTTTATATTGTCATATCCTGCTGCAGCCAAGATTGTCTTATTCGTTATGACTCCTAGATGTCAGACTCTACAGAAGGATTCAATAATTACGGAAGACAGCGCAGTTCATGCTGGAAACACAATTTCAGAAACTTGGCTGATTCCAGGCGAATGAAAAGATGAAAAAGATTTACATTCAAAGAAGGCAGTGAAAATAAGTACAAAAATGAAGACACACTAGACATCAAAAGATCGCTCTCAACCCTAGCTCAACTACCAATACATGTTTTATGTTTTTAATCCTCCAGACAATCTATGTTGGAGATGTGGTTTGCAAGAGATATTTCTCCAAGCTGCCACAGTAGTAGACCACTAGCTGAGAGTGGCCATGGTGCTGGCATCATTCATGTGGACGGCTGTGACACACTGCTGATGTGATACTGTAGAATGTTGACGACAAGCCCAACAGATGCTTAAGAAAGAACACACTTTAATGAATCGACCAATGATTACATTTTATAACAAAGTGTTTTGTTTTACGTGTTGTCATTTGCTATAACTGTTAACTGATCTGTTATGGCTAATTATTCATCATTATCATGATAGCAAATTCATCTTCATGTGCTATCTCTGCATTGAAGGGTGACTGTAATGACTCTCAACACAGTTTGTGTTCTGCCTTGAATTTTCATGTTGCACACAGACAGGCTTCTGCCAGTACATCTCTTTATGTTGTCTACCACATGGAACGTTGTCTTCTCCTTAGTCTTTCCCTTCGGTACATCCTTTAACATGAACTGCGTCTCTTTTTATGCCCTGAGTACTTTATTTGTCAGCCACGATCTCATCAGTCATATTTTCTTCTGCGTAAGTTTATGTAATGACTGATTAATGACATTTAATGTTTCTTTCAAGTAAGGTTAAAATAGTACATCATCATCCCTACAATCACCATGATTTTTATCATAATTATATCATTATCTATTGACATCATTGTCAAATCATTCATTTAATAAAACGCAAAGTAAAGTTCCCCTTTATAGACCTTAAGGCAGAATGAGCTTGTGGTGCTAGAATCATATTTGTATAAACTCATTGGGTGATGTGGTCAGTCTGTATGACACTGGCTGGCTTTACTTAAGGCACATCGAGCTTGTGACTAGAATCATATTGTATAAACTCATTTAGTGATGTGGTCAGCCTGTATGACTCTGGCTGGCTTTACTTCCCAAGATATTCTTGGTACCTATCCACTTACGGCTGGGTTGACCTGGAAGTCCAGATCAATTAAACAAAATTGGAATTTGCTCAGCTACAAATCAAACCCATGACCACCAAGTTGGCAAGTGAGAGTCTAGCCTCTATACTACAGAGGCTCCCATTCATCCAATCAATATCAGATAATGAAGTTAGGGAAACAGATAGACCCATTAAAATAACAATACCAAAGACAAGAGTAGTTTTCCTAGCACCAGGGAATGTGTGGAAGTAGAAAGAACGTACATCTAATACCAAACTTAGAATCTTTAACTGTAAGGTCATATCAGTACTGCTGCATAAGTCAGAAACATGGAGATAGACCACAACAATCACTAATAATCTACATTCATTCATTAATTGGTGCCTGTGCTAATGAATATTAATATGAAATCAAGAGGAGGAGGTCAGCATGGTTGAATGAATAAGAACGCGCTTTCTTAAACATCCGGTGTGCTGATGCTGAGGTAAGGGGTTCAGACCCTACACTGGACAGTTGAACTAAAATGTTGACTTCTCGTCCTTGATGCCAATAGGACTAACATGTTGACTTCTAGTCCTTGTTGCCAACAGGACTAAAATGTTGACTTCTCGTCCTTGATGCCAGTAGGATAAAATGGTATGACAGCATCATCAGTGTGGAGCTTATGGAGAAAGCTGAGCACACTCCAGAGAATCATGATCAGGATAAGACAATGACACTGCATATGACACATTGAGAAAACCTGTTAATACAAAACTAGAAAGTCCTCCTCCTGGAACCCACAGGGCAAAGGAAATAGAGAGAGAGAGAGAGAACTAAAACACACGGGGAAGGGAATTTGAGATGTCAGTGATTAATATGAGAAGGACATGTGGCAAGCTGCCGAAGGCGGTAAAAGATAGAAGCTAGTGGCATGGGTTTGTTGAGGAGCAATGCTCCATTGGAGGATAACAGGCAGACGAGGGAGGTAATCAAAATGTGAGGTGTATGATGATAATGATATTGTCTGAGGGTTGTTGCTGATTATCTGCCTGTTTCCTTGTTTAAATACACCATTGAACCGTGTGTTGTTGGCTGAATGACTGGATTGAAGGAATCAGAGACCCAGCATTTCAGTTTTATTTAATCAGCCAGTTTGTTATAACTAAACAAAAATGCTGTGCAGATGATATATTCCTGATCATCATCTTCATAATGGGCCATGCTTCGGCAGTCATGTTGGTGATTTTATGTCCCCCATGACGGTGATTCCTCTCATATTCTCTGTTTCTCATAATATTTTTACTATATGGGAGAGGTGGGAGACATTATGTATCATGTAATTATATAAACATCAAGGTGAGGTTGGAAATTGTCAGTACTGATTATTTTTTGGAGCAACAGACATCAAATGCTGTTGATAATATTCATGTTTGTTTACATTCTACAAATATTATTATCAAGACCATTTCAAGGTGGGCGAGCTCACAATATTTAAAGGAAAGCCACAATTTGTAAATTTACACAATTGAACGTTGTCCTTCATGTTGTTGTAAAAGCAATGTCCTTGAAAACATGATGATGTGCTTCATTATATAATTATATATATAATGTGCTACAGTGACAGTTATACACGTACAATTTGCCACCAATGGCAGTCATTCGCTCTCTCACTCTCTCTCTCTCTCGCTCATTTTATGGATATAATGTGCTACCTGTCACACTTTGAAGTGGCATCAGAAAAACTTTATATAAACTAGTATACTGTTTAACTCATGTAATGCTGAATTCCTTAATTGTCTCGTGTATTGTAAGACTTGTGTAATGTGGGAACCATATAATGGACTGATGAGCTGTTGAATCATTACATGGTCAAGTGTATTGTTTGACTTGTGTAATGTTAATACCATGTAATGTAATGGACTTGTGTAATGTTGATATCCACGATCATGGGTGGAATTTGTCTTGAAGAAATAAACCTTACGCAAATGTTACATTAAGGCACTCTAAACTAGCTGTTCCTAATGTTAATCGTTACATT
This sequence comes from Cepaea hortensis, assembly GCA_963921405.1. Lineage (NCBI taxonomy): Eukaryota > Metazoa > Mollusca > Gastropoda > Stylommatophora > Helicidae > Cepaea > Cepaea hortensis. The sequence continues at coordinate 65,144,869 of OY992890.1, read as the reverse complement.
CTTACACTTTCAAGGTAATACTAATCCCATGACAGAAACTACAGTTGGCAGTTATTCTGGGTGATACAATGAGGTTAGGTGGCCAGTTCCTGTCCATGCAGCCATATACTGTAATTGATGTGGCTCATTATACCTCCCGTTGCCATGGTGGTTGGAAAATGAATCCTGCCAATGCTAAGTTTGAAGTGGAACCAGATAATCAAGAGGGTCAACCATTATGCCACTACATTGTGCATCACTACAAAGGATCCATTTTCACGCCATCAGGTTTAATGGGTATAGTGCTAGTGATCATATTATTAGTGATAAATCTGCACTCCATGGGCAATGTTGTCAATATAATCCTGGCTGTTTTCTCGTACCAGGTCATTTCCTGCTGCCCACTTTAGACTGGGTAAGCCTGGAAATTCAGGTGAGGTTTTGAAAATCCCCGCTTTGAAATGGATTCGAACACATACTCAGCAGGCTGGCTGGCAAGCGGGCTGAGCCCAGCGGTGACAGTAAAATGTGTCAAAGTGGATCTAAACCCAGTAGAACTTGAGTCTCAATAAACGAATATAATAAAATATTTCTCCAAACTTGTAATGTGACTTTCATGCATTGAATATAAAAGTAATAAAAGGGAAAGCAGATGTAACATGGATGTTTGAAAACAGGGTCTATATAGGCACACCACCGCAGATTCGCAACGTAGTTAGTTAATTGCTATATAAAGACTTATAAATTAGTAAACAGGTGAAAAATTCCCTGGAAGCCTTGGAGATGTGATTTTATAGACGAATGCTGAAAATTAATTGGTCGGCCAAAATGAGCAATCAAATCAGTACGTTTTAAGGGAAGCTGAGTCGAAAAAACAAAGTTATCACAAACATCAGAAAGAGGCAGTCATCGTTGTTTTTTTGGCCACTTTATGTGTTTGACAGGTACTTCAATTTTAATTCACCGCAAACAACCGCAAACAAAGAAGAATCCCTTCGAGCCTCATTTGCATTGGTCCGGCAATCATTTTCCGGTTTAGTGTTCGGTGGACTGCTAGACCGATCGATGGATGTTTTTAAGTTTTTGGGCCAGTAGGGCCCTCACTAAAATGATTGCCGGACCGATGCAAATGAGGCTCGAAGGGATTCTTCTTTGTTGCGGTGAATTAAAATTGAAGTACCGTTTGACAAAAACTGGAACATGTTGTGGGGGGGGGGGGGGGGGGTCTGAACACATATGGACCTGTCCGGAGCGCCATGAAGATACCCCAACTGATAACTGAATCTGCTCGCCTGCTACCTAGCGCCCCTGCATGACCCGGGCAGTATACCATTAGGTCGTCTCTATCTCTCTCTTTAAGAGAAAAAAATTCGACCTCGTTCAGTCTGCTTCTACAACTGAGACCCGTTGTTTATGCAGATTTTTATTATCTTTCCTTTCTTTGCTCTCTTTCGAGTTAGTCCTGAACAGGACTGGTTATTTCAATCTGTGCTCGCCAAATTCCGTTGAGTCTTATGGGGCTCTCAGTTGATTGGCATGATTTTTGATGATATCTTGAGATAGTCCTAAAAAGGAGTGGATTGATTCGGTTATATCTCCTTTTGTGTTCTCTTTGACGATTGCTTGAGATAGTACCGACAAGTACTGACCGTAAACCCATAAGGACTAGTCTTGAACTCACTTAGTCCTCAAAAGGACTGGTCTTAAACTCATTTAGTCCTTATAAGGAATGGCATTGAATAACATGAAAATTAGCACCAGTAAAACAGGTAATGATTATAACCAAAGAAGGAAATAATAATAAAGATACATCTAAAAGAACACCCCCTGAAACAAGTAAAGAGCTTCAAGTACTTAGGGAGTATAATATCATCAGAAATCAGAAGACGAGGTCGAAAATAGATGCAATAAGGCAAACTAACTCATTGGACAAATGACACAAATACTAAAAAACAAACATGTATCAATAGTTACTAAGAAAGTACTCTTCAACACAGTCTTCCTTCCAACTCTATGTTACCAATGCCAAACCTGGAAAATGACAGAAAAAGAGAAAAGTAATATCAAACAGAAATTATATTTCTGAGAAGAATACTCAGTGTGTCAAGAAGAGAGAAAATGAGCAATTAAGAAATAAGGACTAAAGTAGGGGTTATAGCATCGCTAGATTTTATTAGAGGGCAGCAAGTCAAATGGTTTGGCCATGTAATTAATTAGGTTACCAACTAACAGTATACCACAACAAGCAATGTTGTACAGACTAAATGGAAGAAGAAGGAGAGGTCAGCCACGTAAACGATGGATAGAGGGAATAGCAGAGTCCATGGGAATCTCGATACATGAAGCCTATAAATGGACATTCGACCGCTGTTTATACTTCACCTCGACACCTCAAGGTACAAGAGGAACAAAATTAATTGAGATGAGAAGGATTGATCTTAAACTCATAGGGACAAGTCTTAAACTCATTTAGTCCTTACAAGGACTGGTCCTGAACTCATTAGTTCTCACACAGACCACCAAAGTAGAAGTTGTAAAACTTGGCTGATAAAATTAACGTAGCTCGTTTGTGTTGGTAATCTCTCGGAGCGATCTGTGGCGTGTATATCGCGTGCTTTAGGCGCTTGAGATCTGTTTTTGAACCGCTAGTTTGCTTTACCGAAGAGTATGTAAAACTGTTAAATTAGACAGTAGACAGTTATGAAAGGACCGAGCCTTGTTAACATAAACCAAAGAATTTCAGAACGTGACACTGCAATCAGCGTAGCGATTATGTTTTATAGTCAGTTCAAAGTATATGGTACGCGAAACAAAGAGTGACTGATTGTGGTGTAGCCAGATGTTAACATGAAGGGGAGTCAGCATATAAAACTGCGCCATGACACATGCGCGGCGTAAAATTCATATCACCAAAAGGGAAGTAAGGTGCCCCCTTCTTTCCGTCAGCCTACGGAACACCACTGGGCAAGGCGGGGTACCCATTTAGCCCACCGACCAGGGTAACGTACAACCATGCTAGTAGGTCTTGGATTGAGCTGGAGAACCGCTGACAGATAGTTATTGGTTATGGTCTCAAGATTCAGAATGGTAAGCAGATAATCTCTTTATCTAAAAAAAAAGAGTTCTTAAGAAGAGCTATATTGAGCCAATCTTGATGTACGGAAGCGAATCATGAATAATAACCTGACACGATGATGTGAAAGATGCGGAGATGTTTTATAGAAAAATAACGAGAAAGCCGTGGATGGATAGAACGAGTAATGAAGGTATATTGCAAGATATTAACCAGCACCAGAGCTGGTTACTCGTATCAGAAGAGAACATGTTATAAAAAGAGGAGATCTTAAAGTACCTCGTGACAACGGGAAAGCTGACGGGGAATGAGGCAGTGAAGACCATGAAAGATGTTGTTGGGCAGCTTGACATCATGGCATAGAACAATGGTTCTCAACCGGTGAAGAATTCCCCCCCCCCCCCCCTCCCCAGAGGGGACTATTTGGGTTTCCGGGGGGGGGGGAGGGGAGGGGGGGGAATTGAGATTATTTCAAGATCGCGTTAATACAAGAACCGATTACTTGATATTATTTTTTCCCTCCATACTTTACGGTTCTGTACTTCTCGCCCTTCTGAAATTCGTTTTATGACGTAAGTAGACCCGCAAATCACGTTTTATAAAGACGTCTAGACTTGTATAAATAAAATTCGCATATCCTTTTACAGGACATATGCTGTCAACAGTAGCATCTTTCAGCTGTCTGTTGATTTCTTGGCAAGATTACGCTCAGTAGTTTGCCATAGCTTTCTGAGTGGCCGGCTCAGTTATCCCGCAAGTCACCAGCGGGGGACGAACCGCTCCCAGTTCTCGCCCGCTAAGAGACTGCGTGATAAACGGGATTACGGAGAAAGTGGTGTAACCCCTCGGCCAGTGAGGCCGGCCTAGACTTGTATGTGTTATTAAATTTAGCCTCCATTTTTACGTATACTGTGTAGGGGCCGGGGGGGGGATTTATAGGGAGGAAATACGAAAAGGGGGGGGGGGGGGGAGAGAATGACGTTCTGAACATATGGTGCAGGGGTTCATTGGTTCAAAACAGTTTGAGAACTTCTAGCATAGAAGAACATCGACATTTGGAATAATAGCTAGTTCACGAACGTCTATGAACAGATATGATCACCTCCACGGAACGGCGTGACCTCTAAGAATAATAAGACATAAATAAAATGGCATCCAGGATGACTTATCGCACAAGTAAACTATACGCCACTTGTCAAAAATTGGCTGCAGGTTGCGACTCCCCCACCTTAACTACGCCACTGGTGGTTGACGAGAGAGACACACACAAGGAAAGTACCTTGTCCAACACGTACGTAGATTGAGTAGTCACATCCCAAGGACAAGATTTAGTACGGGTTGGTAATCGTGCAAATTGTTTTACATATACTGGGTCCAGTGGTGAGAAAATCTAACTATAGACAGACATAGTTAACGTATGTCGAACGTGATTCCTTGAAAGGACTGGAGAGGCAAGCAGGGCGTCTGAGGGGGTCAATAAATATACACACCGCTAGTACTCTAAAGGCAAACTACTGAACGTGAACTTGCTTAGAATATCAACCTAGGTTTTTTTTCCCGCTCGCTCGCTTTGAACTCAAGCTTAATCCCTACACACTACTTCTAGTAGTGGTGGACTGAATTTTGCGCGTGGATTAGCTTTCCCTATTAACAGTGTTCCTTGTTATCAGGTGAACCCACACCGACTTCAGAGGTACTTGTAATTTACGTCCCAAAGTCAAGGACGATAGGTCAACTGTTGATCCTAATGTCCTGCAAAGGACATGCTGCATTTTTCCGATGGTGAAGAAAACCAAGAATCAGCAGCCAGAGTTGAGATGTGGTCAGGGTAAATATGCCGGCATCATTTGGTGGGTTACGGGTGCCGCTGGCTCAGTAGCTACACGTTTGCTTTTCGCGTCGGTAGTCATGCTTACCAATTCGTATTGAGTCTGTCTTAAAATGACATTTTAAAAACTGTCATTTACTGCCTGTATAGTACCTTGCGGTGTATGGCAGGGAGGTCTTGAGCTTGAGGAATTAAGGCCGCCTGGCTAGTGCAGTCGCCGCGAACTGTGCAGGTTAGAGTTTTATTTTTTGCCCCCGATAGAAAAAAACTCCACACCTTAACGAGGATTCGAACCCGGGTCTCCCGAAGGAGAATCCGGAATTCTAGTCACTCGGCCAGCCGCTCAGTATTGAGTCAAATTTTAAAAATTGACGCGCACTCCTAGGATCTAGCCTAAACTGACTACTAGGAGATGTCTTGTGGCAGGCAAAGAGAAAGGGGAGGCGTTTCTCCAGAGATTTTTAGAGCAGACCAATCATGATGATGCGGACACCAGGGATGCAGTTAGAGAGGAGTTATCTGGCAACATAAAGAATATGCATTATGAAGAAATCATACGGGTTGAAGATGTTAAGCATATTTTAAAAAAGGCAAAAGTCATGGCACCATGGCCTGATGGGGTCAGGTATGGCCACATGAAAGCTTTGAGCGATGTAGATCTGAAGGAGATGACCGACTACTTTAACCAGAGCATTAGGACAGCATCAGTACCGCAGGATTGGTTACATAGCTATCTCATCCCTCTCCCAAAACCATTCAAGGATCATGCAAAGCTTAGCGGCTTTAGGATCATCACCCTTCAAAATACATTTGGGAAGGTGTTAGAGTAGATAGTCGCTGTTAAGCTGCAAGAGTTTTTGGAAAAGGGGAGGCTTCTTCCAAGAGGCCTGGGGAGCTACAGACCAGGAAAAGATACCTGGTCAAATGCAGCCACTTTTGGCTTTGACGTTTATGAGGGGTTCCAGAGTAGACAGGAAACGATGGCGGTAGCACTTTATCTCGAGGATGCGTACAATAGAGTTCGATATGATATTTTGATGACCGCACTGATGGAGAAGAGGGCCAATCCGTGGTTGGTGAACTGGATAGCGGCCGTCCTGCACTCTCGTCGGGTTGCTCTCCGTCTGGGTGCATGGACATCAGAGCCGCATATTTTAACCCCGGGACTGCCACAAGGATCCGCAATCTCACCGGTGCTCTTTAACGTGTATACGAGCAAGATTGCAAACCTAGAAGCACCAGGGGTTGGAAGGATACTGTATTGTACATTTGCAGATGATATTCTTGCATATAGGCAGGGGAGAGATAAGGAGCAAACAGCCCAGGAGCAACAGGCGACAGTAGACAAAGTGATTGACTGTTGCACTGAAATGAGTGTTGTCATCCACCTGGAAAAGGCATCTGTTTTGTGGTGCTCTCTGGACAACAGGATTGTGAGAACTGATGTCTCAAGCCTCACGATAGATGGTAGAAGCATCAACAGAGAGAACAGACTGAAGTATCTGGGAATCACATTTGACAGGAGCCTGTCCTTCAAGGACCATGTGGAGACGGTTGTGACAAGATCTCAAAAGGGACTCAATGCACTTAAAACTATGGCTGCAATGGACACAGAGCAGAGAATGCTTTTCACTCTATACCAGCACTTGATCCTCTCAATGATTGATTATGGACTAGGACTGCTCACTGTCTCAAAGAGTCAGTTGGTGAAATTAGAGCGCATACAGAACGAAGCCATGCGGGTCATTCTGGGATGCACCAGAGACACCCCAGTAGTGTGTATGTGTTACATCCTTGGTTTGCCGACTGTTGCTCGTAGGCTCAAGGTGATGCAGGCGAAAGCATACCTCAGAGTAGTTGATGACACAGATCACCCGTTATATGAGGCGCTGGACGTAGTTAAGGCTCAGCGACTGATAAGAGGGAAATCATGGATGGCGCAGGCGGAGGATACGGTCAGACAGGTGTGCATCTTGGAAAAAATTAGGCGAGGAGAGGAGTGGGTCAGTGTGCCAGCGGAGCAGTCAGACTTGTGCAGAGTTATAATCACATTGAGCCGGGAGTACAGGGAATGGCCAGCAGGGGCCACGGAAGTGGAAATCCAGCAACTAATTCAGGATAATGCTCGCCCGGGTGATGTAATTATATACACAGATGATTCGGCGTTGAGAGGCAGGAGAAGTGCCTGGGGGTTCTTAGCAAAAGCTGCAATGGACGACGTTTGGTGCAGGAGAACCTGGCATATGTATACCACAACATCTAGCTTAAGAATGGAGGTGGAGGCGGTCAGTGCAGCTTTCCGCTGGATGGAGAATACGATACACATACACATCGTGATTGTAACTGACTCAGAAAGCATGCTGAGTAGGGTGAGGACAGCTTCGTGTAGAGTTTTTTGCTTCGCTTCGGAAGTCACGGGTGACAAGCATCGTCTGGATCTTTTCTCCGGGGCATGTTGGTGTGCTGGGGAATGAACAGGCCGACAGATTGGCAGGCTCTGCAAAACTTGGTGGAGTATTGATGCATGATAAGGCAGACGTGGTTGCGGCCTTGTGAGAGCACGTGTACACCTCGGAGGAGCAAATGGATCACATGGTCTAGCAAGAATGCGACAGCGAGGGGTGGCGAGAGGATCTGACCGACGATCGACGCTCATAGGAAAGGCGAGACGGACATATAATCAGATTGCTACTGATATTATTTAGTGTTGGAACTCTTCGCTGGCTGCTGAGGATGGGGACGGAGCGCTTATGGAAATGCCCCGAATGTTGTGATGTCGGTTCCTAAATCAATCAATCAATCAATCAATCATTGCTTTCTGAACAACGAGCTCACATACTAAAAAATTACAACCCAGTGCGACACGGTCTGCTGCAAAATCGGTCGCAGCTGTGTTTCGAACGCAGGTAAGCAGAATTACGAATGGCGTCCGTAACGCCTTTGCCACGAAGACCTGCGGCGGAGCTGTTGGTGTCTCATAATGAGTCCTATTGCCCAAACAAAGCCTACATAAACAATTCTGCATGCTCTTTGCAAGCCGTAGCGATCAACCTGTGGTTGGTTTTCTACGCAATTTTACGTTCCGTAGTTTGCCAGAGTTTTCTGAACGAGAAGTCAACGTTTAATTTGAACTAAATGCCGGAATAGAGTTGAACCTCCTACCTCACCATTAGCGCACCTTCCAGCGACGTCGCAGACGCTGCCTGATCATCTGTGCGATCTCAAAGTATCGCGGAACAGACGACAGTCGTGGATAACGCGGGCAGCAAAATGCCACCAACCCCATACTACAGAGAAGCATATACACAGTGTGACAAGAATAAGAATGGCTGGACAGAGGCAGAAATGAGATTACATCTCCCACTAGACATCACAACAACGGACTGGATGTAGAGAATAGATCCATGCGAGAATTTCGGAACCACAAACTGGACAATGAAGATGATTCATGTATCCATTATAATAATAAATAAACTTTCCAGAAACAGTTTTCTGGTACGGGTCTCTGATGTGCTAGCACTATCAAATTCTGTAGGATTGAGAGCAAGGAAAAATAGGTGGCCAATCTTCCCCTCAATTTAACAAGCAATGTATCCTTCGGGATACAGGCAATAATACATCGGGAAAACAAAGCGCCTCGTCAACCAACACAGAATTGGCACTATTAGACACCGGATGCTGAAGCATATGCTAGGGGGGAGGATATGAACACCTAAGGACATGTCCGGAGTGCAATGAAGATACCCCAAGGGATAACTGATAACAGGCAATAATGTACTTTGACGTTTGCAACGTGGAGAGAAACATGGTTGCAGATTCAGGGCTATGGTCAGCAAAAGGATCGTTGCTGAAAAGAATGGAAAGCAAATGGCATAAATTCAAGCTTGAGTATGGTGATGGCTGCAGTCAGAACGGCCTTGAGTTGCTAGATGGTTCTCAAATTACCAGATCTATTATTTTGTCTCACTCCCGTGGCTTCCCATGCAAATTTCAAAAGGAATGGACAATTATCAGCGGTTCCAACCACAGGCACGTCTTTCAGGCAATGACATTTTATTTTGCGTTCGCTCGCTTTAAACTCATCGGTAGCCCATACACGTGGTACTGCCTCTAGTTCACTGTCCCTAAGACAAGAACGTAACTGAACGTTCTATAGAAGTAAACAAAACCTACATCTTTGCTTTATTAACTACACAAAAGCTTTAGATAAAGTAAGACATTTCAGCATGATGAAGATGCTTGGAGATCTATAAATTAATGGGAAATACCTTAAACGTATTTAACAAACAAAAAAAACAAAAAAAAAAAAACAACAAAAAAAAAACAAACAAAACAAACAACCAAAAAAAAAAAAACAACAACAACATATATTGTAAACTACAAGCTGCCATAAAGATTGATAATGCAATACGTCAATATCAGCCTATCAAGAGAGATGTGCGGCATTGCTGTGCTGAAGAAAGTTTCAATATACAGTGAAAATATTTTCAGACATTAAGAAGATATGAGAGGAATCACCGCTCGGGTAACATCAATAACATTAGATATGCGGATTGTACAGTACTGATTGTAGACAACGAGCAGGACGAACCAGATTTAGTAGATGCTGTTGTTTCATACAGTGAACAAGTAGGGTTAGAATTAAATTGCAAGAAGACACAGATTATGATAGTCAATAGGAAGAAGGAAATACCACATAATATACAAGTAAATGGGAATATTATTAAACAAGTCAATCGGTACAATTATCTCGGAACAGTCATAACATCTGATGGGAGATGTCTTGAAAAGATTAGAACAAGAATCACCATGGGGAAGAGAGTCTTTTGCAAGATGATAAGCATACTGACGAATAACAAGATGTCATTTGCAACGAGGAAAAGAGCTTTGAACTGCTACGTATTATTGTATGGATATGAAGCGTGGACAATAAGCAGACAAGCTGAAAAACATGATGGCTATGGAAATGTGGTTTCTGAGGAAAATGCAAAGAATATCATGGACAGACAGAAAAACAAATGACCAAGTACTACAAGAAACAAATGAAAATCGTAAACTGATTAGAGAAATTAGACGTAGACAGTCACGATTTCTTGGACACGTTATGAGAAGAAATAAATTGGAGAACTTGGTGACAACTGGCAAGATTGAGGGGAAAAGAACAAGAGGAAGGCAGAGAAATAAATACCTGGATGGTTTTGCCACATGGTATGGTCAAGACAAGAATACACTGATCCACGACTCTGGTGATCGTGTGTGATGGCGAAACACGACTGCCCACGCTTATCGGCATGGCTCATGATGATGAAGTCAAGAACGAGAAGTCATCAATTTAGTCCAACTGACCGGTGTAGGGGTATCAGCACACCGGGAGTTTAAGAGCTAGTGCTCTAATCCATTCGGCCATGCTGATCTCCGCAGTGACATATGAATGTATCAATCGTGTAATGATGGGCTGCCAATCACGAGCGGTTATACTGACCACAAGAAGATCGGTTGTTGGAGATCTTGAATTCTTCTTCTTCTACTTCTTCTTCGTTCATCCGGATTTTTTCCCCCGGATGTGACTGTGTTGTGCCTGTTTACAGCAGAGCTGCGTTCTTGCGCCGTTAGGCCGACACATCCGACTTCTGCGGGCATTTGTTGACCGGGTTAACCTTCCCGGGGATCTTGAATTCTATTTCTTGTGGTAGTTACTATTGTCTTCATAACTCAGTGTATAATCATAGAGTAATAAAGGAGACAGAGGTCAGCATGGCCTAATAGATAAGAACACGAGTTCTTAAACATCCGGTGTGCTGATGCTGAGGTAAGGGGTTCAACCCGTACACCGGACAGTTTGACTAAAATGTTGACCTCTCGTTCTTGACTTGGGGAAGTAAATTACAAGTACCTCTGCAGTCGGAACGGGTTCGCCTGATGGCGAGGGACACTGTTAACAGGGAAAGCTAATCCGCACGCACAATTAAATCCAGTACCAGTAGAAGTAGTGCGTATGAACTACGCATGAGTTCAATGCGAACGAGCTCAAAAAAGGAGACAAAAGGCACATTGTCGCTCCCCTGTTCTTGTTCCAAATATAGTTGTTATTTCTCCCCCGTAAAGAACTCTGCATTGTAGGTCTTTATATGTTTCTTTTGTTAAGTTATCTGTCGGTGGGATCCCTTAACGCCTCATCAATTTCCACGGTGATTCCTCATCATTGGTTGAGTGTATATGAGTCTACCGACACCCGGGATCTCCCATGTTTTCGTTCTCCTTCAAGAAAACTCGGTGTATAAGCCACTACCCCGGGGATGAGGTGACAACAGCGTCGTAGAATGAGTACTGTATGTTAGTTTGAATAACAGAAAAAAGAAGTAATGGTTTTAACAAAGAAAATATGTATACCCAAATGCAACATCGAAGTGAATGGATCCATTCTGGAACAAGCAAATACATTTGGATACTTTAATAACAACAGATGGAAGATGTATTAAGGAAGTTAAATGTAGAATAACCCAAGACAAGGCAGCATTTCACAAGATTAAAAATATTACTTGCAGTTTATCTTTGTCTGTCGGGGTGAGGAAAGGGGTTCTTAATAACTGCATTGAGCCAATCCTGATGTACGGAAGCCAATCATGCACAATTAGCAGAAAAGTGAGCTGCTAAGGTGTGCTTTTAAAGGAGAATGATGAGAGCATCGTGGACGGACGGAAAGAGTAATGAAGACTTCTTGAAAGAAGTTCACTCACAAAGAGAACTATTAACTCACATCAGAAGTGGTCAGTCCGCATTCTTTGGACATGTTATGAGAAGGGGAACGCTGGAGTATGTCGTCACAACGGGTAAACTGGAGGAGAAGATAGATAGCGGGAGACAAAGAGAAAATAAACTGGACAGTTTGACATCATAGCATGTAGAAACATCAATATCAAAATGATTGGCAGCACAAGAGACAAAATGCTGTGGACTGACATGATCACCAGTGCCACATGGCATGGACTATAAAGGCGGAGAAGAAAAAGAGGAAGTAAAAGAAGAAGACGATGTTAGAAACATCCACACCATGACTTGTCCACGGTCTGCTTCTAGGAGAGCCCTGGTTAAAGTTAGTTGCATATCAAGTACATGACATTGCAGTCAACACCAGCATATTTTGCTGTTGTGATTTCTTGGCAAGAGTATGTTGGTACAGCAATCTACAACAAACCTGCCTGCCGACTCAATAGACAGAAGAGAGAATTCCATGTGGGACAGGGATCTTTTATTTTTATTGACTTTCGTTTCCAGAGTGTTAAAAAAAACCAGTTAATTACATATCCTTTACAGGACGTGGCAGTCAACTCCAGTGTTTTTTGGCTGTTTGTGTTTTCTTAGTAAGTTTACGTTCAGTAGTTTGTCATTACTTTCTGAACGAAAGACACTCATACTTTTGTATAGGAACCGACGCATGACGATCTGCTTCCAAATCACACGCAGTTGTGTTTCGAACGCGGTATGCGGGATTACGGATTGCATTCGTAACCTCTTTACCACAGAGCTGGTCTAAAAATGGGTAAACGGGTAGTACCATAGCAGATACCGCCTTTAGAGTGTCACGTGTTAGACAGTCATATATTCTAGACCATGACAAATGAATTGGAGTGGCTAGTTTCATGCTCCTCTGCTCCTCGCCTGTATTTTCCCGCCAATTTCCAAAAATTTCTGAACATTATCTGGTAGCCATTTTTATGTGGCTGGGTCGACGAAGAGCCGTATTGGTCGGAAAATTAATCCAGCCTTTACTGGGGATTAAACCCTAACCAATGTCTTTGCAGACAAGAACACTAACCTCTATGTCACCGCGGCTCCGCGAGTACCAAGAAAAAAGGGTACTAAATACTAAACAGGGAGCAGAACATTTTCTGGGAAGTAAATGCGACCGGTTTGAAATGTCCCCTTTACTTATTGAGAACTGATAGTTTTAGAAATATGGCGGGGGGGGGGGGCACCATATATCCAATACGGCTCATGGAATGACAAGGGTGATGTTTACTTTACTTAGCTTCATGTCGTGTTAGAGTCGGACATCTTATCCCCCAAGCCGCTCCACACCCGTTACATTTCTGTAACCAATGTTGTGGCACGTCCTATGTCCTAGATGTGTCGCCTGGAGGTTTCGCTTTGTTTGTTTCTTTGTTAGATTTCATGGAAATTAAATCAGAGACCACGGCGACTTGTACATACCCCCTCCTCGCTGTGGTTATGGCACTGCCATATTTACTACACCTTGTATTAAAGTATAAATTAAACTCGCATTAAATAAATTCATCACCCAGCGACGGTCCTCGGCTTGACGTGCGCGAATTCTTTCAGGAGCGATTGCGATCGCGCTATCGTCTTGTCAAGTCCAGCAATGGCGGGAGGACGCCTTCATTACGGTGATTGGATAATTGTCGCAGGATACTTTGTGTCCGTTATTCTTGTTGGCATATTGGTAAGTGGTATTTTGTTATACAGATCTTGTAATCACGGCGACAAATGTTTCCAGAAGTTATCATGGCAAGTAAAGGCGGCCGGCGCGATGTAAACCATGTCACACAACGTCAAGGTAGCCTTTTACAAGATGAAAAAAACATACTGACAAATAAAAAGATGTCAACTGTAACGAGAAAAAGAATGTTGAAGTGCTACATAGAACCTGTACTTTTGTATGGATGTGAAGCGTGGACAATGAGCAGACATGCTAAAAACTATTTTATGTTAGTGGAAATGTGGTTTCTGAGGACTCCAAGGTCACTACTCGGTGTGCCTGACCTGGTCGTGTCACAAAAGTCATGCCGTTTTGAAACTTCTTACTCCACTGATACACTTGCTGGACTGGCAGGCTTGGTTCACGATACTGGAACTTCATTAGCCCATGAATTTCTACAGGCTTCACCCCTTCATTGATTTAAAAAAAAAAAAACGGATAACAAAACGCTGCTCCTCTTTGTTTCATGTCAAAAGTGGGGCGGCCATCTTTAAACTGTCTTTTTGATGTCACCATATTAATCTGCACCGTGATGTCACGTGTTTAACACCATTGACACCCTTCATAACAATATGGACAGGTTTCAACTCAATGGCATGGTTATTGTAATTTCTATGATACTTTCAAAGTTGTCACGCCAAGCCTCATCGTAGAAGAGAAATGGAACACTTCTGGGAGTATATTATCTGTGTGTTGAAAGTGTTCGTTTACACATCAATCAATAGCACGATGTCATTGTAACAAATAAGGCAGACATTGACTGCATCAGGATATTAGTCGAAGCAAGTAAAGAATACTCTCAAACTCCTTGGGCATAACAGGTATATGACGCTATACCCATGTTTTTATAGGCCTCTCAGCACGCCTTGGTGTAGTGATGTGGTCAGTTTCACGCCGGTCTCCTGTACTTCCCAAGACATTGCCTGGTACCTTTATTTGATCGCGAGGTAGTGGGTTCTTTCCACACGTCGGTCAGTTGGACATAAATGTTGACTTCTCGTCCTTGACTTGAGGACGTTTTTTTAACAAGTACCGCAGAAGTCAGACTGATGGCGAAGGACACTGGCAATAAGGAAAGCTATCCCACAGACAAACATCCGTTCAATGCACTCCCTAGCAGTAGCAACTACTAGTAGCAATTGCACGTTTGCAGACTACGCTCGAGTTAAAAACGAGAGGGCCAGCGAAAAAGGGACAAACAACTCTAAGAAGCCGTGTGAATGTTCCGCACTTTCAAAAGTGCCTCTGTTGATGAAAGTAGGTAGCATATGCCGCTGCTCAGGCTAATTTTCCGAACTTATAATAAGAAAATGTTACCCTAAAAATATGAGGTATATAGCATGCGTTTCTGATACACAAATTTGGAGCCTCGGTCAATCTACGGAGTTGGTGCACTGTGCTGAGATTGTCCTTGTGTGGTCTATGAGATGGGACTAGAGCACTTATGGAGATATCCTAGAGCAATACAATTAATCCCTTACCAAAATCATTATTACCCATGACAACTGCATCAACATGTTACTTCACTATTGTGTAAACTTATTTCCCCAGTCGTCATGCAAAAACCGGGGCACAGTTGGCGGTTACTTTCTGGCTGGAAGGAGTATGAACTGGATTCCGGTAAATATATGTTGTCAATTTGATTGCTTTACAGCTCCATTATTCCATCCGGGCACTGGTTCGGAGTTTGATGACAATGAAATACCCAAAACCTGGGGAGGAAACCCAACACAATTAGAAAATTAAAAAAAAAGTGTAACGCCTGCGAATAAATGGGAGATAGTAAATATAGACAGTGTACATACTTTACAACGAAAGTATGTAGACTGTTTGTATTTATATCTCCCACTTCTTCACAGGAGTTACACAGCAACTACCTAGTTGTGTTTATTTCCTTTTGTTATATCCTGCTGCAGCTGCTAATTCTTTTAACTACACAGTTAGGATACTTTGTATGTGCTGTGTTGAATCATTAGCTAGTGTGTAGGCATAACCCGTTACTATAGAAGGAATCTGTATAAAATTAGGAGGAAAATACAACCTGAAATAGGAGAAGAACAATGTGGGTTTGTAGAAGGAAATGGTACAGTAAATGCTGTGTATTTACTGAGAACCGTAAATGAACGATCTATAGAAGTAAACAAAGATCTACACTTTTGCTTTATTGACTACACAAAGGCTTTCGATAAAGTGAGACATGTCGACATGATAAGGATGCTTGAAGATCTACAAATTGATGGAAAAGACCTTAGACTTGTAAAAAACATATTGGGAACAACAAGCTGCCATAAGAGTTGATAATGAAGTAGGCCAATATCAGCCTATTAAGAGAGGTGTGAGACAGAGATGTGTAATGTCTCCAGATCTGTTTTCCCTGTACAGTGAAAGTATTTTCAGAAATATTGAAGATATGGAAGGAATCAACATTGGGGGACGATGCATCAATAACATTAGATATGCAGATGATACAGTCTTGACTGCAGACAATGAACAAGATCTGCAACATTTAGTAGATGCAGTTGTTGCACACAGTGAACAACGGGGGTTGGAATTAAATTGTAAAAAGACACAGGTTATGGTCGTCACTAGGAAGAACGAAATACCACAATGTAATATACAAGTAAATGGGAATATTCTTCAACAAGTGAATAGGTACAATTATCTCGGAACAGTAAAAACATCTGATGGGAGATGCCTTGAAGAGATTAGAACAAGAATCGCCATGTCTAAGGTAGCCTTTAGCAAGATGAAAAACATACTGACCAATAAAAAGATGTCAATTGAAACGAGAAAAAGAGTGTTGAGGTGCTACTACAACCTGTACTTTTATATGGATGTGAAGCTTGGACAATGAGCAGTCAAGCTGAAAAACATCTGATGGCTGTAGAAATGTGGTTTCTGAAGAAAATGCAAAGAATACCATGGACAGCCAGAAAGACCAATGAACAAGTCCTTCAAGAAACAAATGCAGATCGTAAACTGATTAGAGACATTAGACGCAGACAGTCAAAATTTTTTGGGCATGTTATGAGAAGAAATGGATTGGAGAACTTGGTGACAACTGGTAAGATCGAAGGGAACAGACCAAGAGGAAGACCTAGAAGCAAATACCTGGATGGCTTGGCCTCGTGGCATGGTCGAGACAGAAACACTGAGCTCATCCACGACTCTGGTGATCGAGTGAGATGGCAAAACATGACCGCCCACGCTTACCGGCATGGCACATGATGGATGGATGGTATAGAGGAAGAAAACCTTACACAGATGCACGCCGAAGTCGACCACGCTGATCGTTGAGGTGCACAACCGAGCGTGACGCACTCCCTCGAATGAGGAACGGAGGAGAGTAATCATGGCTTGGTTATATCCTAATATGCCTCTCCATTGATGTGAAATTCCAGTCCCGGTCTTGCATACCTCGCTGACTTTATAGTTGAAAAAGCTCTGCAATACCTCTTGTGGCGATGGTACTTCGGTATCGGCTTGGTAAAAACGCTTGTACACCAACCTCAGTTAGATGGTACTTCGGTATCGGCTTGGTAAGAAAGTCTGTACACCGACCTCAGTCAGATGGTACTTGGGTATCGGCTTGGTAAGAAAGTCTGTACACCGACCTCAGTCAGATGGTACTTGAGTATCGGCTTGGTAAGAAAGTCTGTACACCAACCTCAGTCAGATGGTACTTGAGTATCGGCTTGGTAAGAAAGTCTGTACACCGACCTCAAACAATTTCAACGCGGGTGTATTTTTACTTAACAGTTAGCATTCAGTCTTTCAGGGGATTCAACAAAATACGAACAAATGAACGAACGAACGAACGAACGAACGAACGAACCAACGAACCAACCAACCAACCAACCAACCAACCAACCAACCAACCACCAACCAACCAACCTACCTACCAACCAACTAACTAACTAACTAACTAACTAACTAACTAACTAACTAACTAACTAACTAACTAACTAACTAACTAACTAACTAACCAACCAACCAACCAAACAACCGACCGACCGACCCACCGACCCACCGACCATCCAATCAACCAACCAACCAACCAACCAACCAACCGACCGACCAATCAACCAACCAACCAAACAACAAATCAACCAATTGATCGACCGACCGACAACCAAGCAACCAACCAACCAAGCAACCAAGCAACCAACCAACCAACCAAGCAACCAAGCAACCAACCAAACAACCAACCAACCAACCAACAGCTCAATTTGCGTGTTTCTTCTTTGTCATATTTGTAGCTTTACATTCTCATCGTCGTGTTACTTTATTGATTTCAAGATTGTTTAATTAACATTAACCGTATATTTGTGATCAGTTAAAAGCTTATTGCACGACCTTTTACAATACGCACACACGCGCGCTTGCACATACCCACCCATATATATCTTCTTATATATAAAAAAGGATGTGCGTATCTCTGTCTGTATGTCCTTTATACGCTCGCGAACGGCCCATCCGATTGAGATGAAATTTTCTACACGCCTTCCTTTCATTCCAGAGATGCCAACTGTCGTAGTTTTTTTTTCTTCTTCCTCCTCCTCCCTCCTCCCTCCTCCCCCTCCCAAAATACGTACGTCCAGGAAATGGTCTTCTACATAGACACTTCTCTCTGAGGTCCGCGATAACATCGGGAACGAGAACTTATATGACTACTTATATAAATTAAATGAGATGCTTCACACCAGGAGCTGGGCGATGTCGGGCCGGGTCAGACAGACAGACAGACAGACAGACAGACAGATAGTCGGTAACGGGAACGGGAACTTATATGACTACTTATATGAATTAAATGAGATGCTCCCCACCAGGGTCTGGGCGAAGCCGGGCAGGGTCAGCTAGTCTTATATATAAAAAAGGATGTGTGTGGGTATGTGTGTATGTCCTTTATGCGTTCGCGAACGGTCTATCCGATTGAGATGAAATTTTCTACACGTCTTCCTTTCATTCCAGCGCAGCCAACTGTGATATGTTTTTAGTGTGAAATCGGCTGCTTACTTAATATTATTTAATTTTTCATTTATATTGTAATTTATATACAGCGAGGGGACTTAACTCTAGAAAAGTTATTTCAAGGGGCATAACTTTTAATAACATTGCTATATAACTTATAGTCATATTGTTGCATCGTTTTCAAAGATTTATAAACTCTTTGTCTATAGTTATGTACCGAGATATGAGTTATAATAAATAATGATACAATCTTTAAGGCATTTTCAAAGTTTTCATAAAAATAATGCATAATGCATAACATTGTGACTCATCTTTTTATGCTTACGAAGTTATCTACAGTCATGCAGGTGATTAGATACGGTTTTCATTAGAAATAATGGATGGTGTGTGGGAGGACATTCTTTTAAGTTACTTTATTTTGTTGTATGAATTTAATGAGACGCTATCCGCCAGGAGCTGGGCGAAGCCACGCCGGGTCAGATAGATAGACAGACCCACCTTTTCGCTGCAGTTATCTACAGGCATATGCGTTATAATCCTCATCCTCCTCTCCCTCCTCCTCCTCCTACCCTCTTCCTCTTCCCCTCCCTCTCTCTATCCTCCTCCTCCCTCTTTCTCCTCCTCCTCCCTCCTCCTCCCTCTTCCTCCTCCTCCTTCCTCCTCATCCTCCCTCTTCCTCCTCCTACCTCCTCGCCCTCTTCCCTCCTTCTAATCACTCCTCTTCCTTCCACCTCCCTTCTCCTCCTACTCCCTCCTCCTCCTCCTACGTCCTCCCCCTCCTCCTTCCTTCTCCCTCCTCCTCCTTCTCCTCCCTTTTCTCCCTCCTCCTCCTCCTCCTACCCTTACTCCTCCCTCTCCTCCTCCCTCCTCCCTCTCCTCCTCCCTTCTCCTCCTCCCTTCTCCTCCTCCCTCCTCACCCTCTCTCCTCCTCCCTCCTCCTCCTCCCTCTACCTCCTCCCTCCTCCTCCCTCCTCCTCCTCCCTCCACATCCCTCCTCCTCCTCCCTCTTCCTCCTCCTCCCTCCTCATCCTCCCTCCTCCTCCTCCCCCTCCTCCTCCCTCTACCTCCTCCCTCCTCCTCCCTCCGCCTCCTCCTCTCTCCTCCTCCTCCCTCCTCCTCCCTCCTCCTCCATCTCCCTCCTTCTCCCTCTCCTCCTCCCTCCTCCTCCCCTCCTCCTCCTGCGTTCTTCTCCTCCCTCATCCTCCCTCCTCCTTCTCCTTCCTTCTCCCTCTTCCTCCTCCCTCTTCCTCCTCCTCCCTACTCCTCCTCCCCTCCTCCCTCCTCCTCCCCTCCTCCCTCCTCCTCCTCCTTATTCCTCCCTCCTCCTCCCTCTTCCTCCTCCTCCCTCCTCCCCCTCCTCCTTGCTCTCCTCCTCCCACCTCCTCCTCCTCCCTTCTCCTCCTCTCTTCTTCCTCCTCCTCCCTCCTCCATCCTTCCCCCTCCTCCTCCCTCCTCCTCCCTCTTCCTCCCTCCTCCTTCTCCCCCTTCCTCCTCCCTTCTCCCCCTCCTCCTCCTCCCTCCTCCTCCTCCCTTATCCCCCTCCTCCCTCCTCCTCCTCCCTCCTCCTCTTCTCTCCTCCTCCTCTCTCCTCCTCCTCCCTATACCTCCTCCCTCCTCCTTCCTCCTACCTCCTCCTCCTCCCTCCTCTCCTCCTCTTAATCCCTCCTTCTCCCTCCTGTTCCTCCTTACTCCTACTCCTCCCTCCTCTTCCCTCCTCCTCCTCTCTCCGCCTATCTCTTCCTCCCTCCTCCTCCTCCTCCCTCCTCCTCCCTCCTCCACCTCCCTCTTCCTCCTCCCAGCTCCTACTCCTCCTTTTTCTTCTTCTGCTGCTGCTGCTGCCGCTCCATTTACCCAAGTTAATTGTTGGGGAAGATGTAAAGACCTTTCAAGTGCTCTTTCTAATGCTTTTTGTAAGTTGGTCTTCGTTTATCTAGGTTGTTCTAACTGCAACCAATAAATGATTAGACAGACAGGCAGACAGACAGACAGACAGACAGAGAGAGAGGGAGGGACAGACAGACAGACAGACAGACAGACGGGAACGGGAACTTATATGACTACTTATATGAATTAAATGAGATGCTCCCCATCAGGGGCTGGGCGAAGCCGGGCAGGGTCAGGCAGACAGATAGACAGACAGACAGACAGATAGACAGTCGGGAACGGGAACTTATATGACTACTTATATGAATTAAATGAGATGCTCCACACCAGGAGCTGGGCGATGCCGGGCCGGGTCAGACAGACAGACAGACAGACAGACAGACAGACAGACAGTCAGACAGACAGATAGTCGGTAACGGGAACGGGAACTTATATGACTACTTATATGAATTAAATGAGATGCTCCCCACCAGGGACTGGGCGAAGTCGGGCCGGGTCAGATAGTATATATATATATATATGTTGTAATTTCTTAAGGCTGCCTTTTGTTGCCAATATACATTGACAACAAAAGGCAGCCATAAGAAATTACAACCAAATAACAGCGTTTAAACACTTTGAACTAGGTTATAGACAGGTTAATGTATTTTGGTAAGTCTGTCAATGGACAGGCTCTGTGTTGCTCCTTTGCCCGGAAGCCCAATGCATTTGCTTATTTTACTCACTGGTTAATCCAGGCGTGGATGGAAGACTAGCGTGCAGGAGACAGCCATAGGTTTCATAATAACCATGTGCCATGCCGATAAGCGTGGGAGGTCATATTTCGCCATCTCACTCGATCACAAGAGTCGTAGATCAGCTCAGTGTTATTGTCTCGACCATGCCACGTGGGCTAGCCATCCAGAAATCTACTTCTCTGCTATACACTTGTTCTCCTCCCCTCAGACTTGCCAGTTGTCACCAAGTTCTCCAATTTATTTCTTCTCATAACATGTCCAAAAAAAAAAAAAAAAAAAAAAATTGACTGTCTACGTCTAATCTCTCTAATCAATTTGCAATTTTCATTTGTTTCTTGTAGTACTTGGTCATTGGTTTTTCTGTCTGTCCATGGTATTCTTTGCATTCTCATCAGAAACCATATTTTCACAGCCATCAGCTGTTTTTCAGCTTGACTGCTCATTGTCCAAGCTTCACATCCATACAACAGTACAGGCTCTATGTAGCATCTCAACACTCTTTTTCTCGTAGCAAGTGACATCTTTTTATTGGTCAGTATGTTTTTCATCTTGTTAACGGCTACTTTCGCCATGGCGATTCTTATTCTAATCTCTTCACGGCATCTCCCATCTGATGTTATGACTGTTCCGAGATAATTGTACCGATTCACTTGTTTAAGAATATTCCCGTTTACTTGTATATTACATTGTGGTATTTCGTTCTTCCTAGTGAAGACCCTAATCCTGATGGCAGTTTGTTGTTTCCAATATATGTTTTTCTTTTTATAAGTCTAATGTCTTTCCCATTAATGTGTAGATCTGCAAGTATCTCTACCACGTTGACATGTCTTACTCTATCGAAAGCCTTTGTATAGTAAATAGAGTAAAGATGTTTATCTTTGTTTACTTCTATAGAACGTTCAATTACTGTTCGTAGTCGTAGCATATACACAGCATTTACTTCATCCTTGACTTCTACAAACCCACACTGTTCTTCTCCTGTTTCAGGTTGTATTTTCTTCCTAACTCTGTTCATGATAATTCTTAACAAAATCTTGGTAATGTGACCCATTATACTAATTAAATCGATGTTGATCACATCCCAAGGCTCCTGATTTCTTTGGGATTGCAATAAATACAGAATTACATAATTCAGAAGGTATATCACACCCTATTAAAAAAAAAATTAAACGGATGTTTTTAAGGTTTGGGAAAAGAAAGAAAGTATGGCTCCAAATCCTGTTATTTTGTGGGTCTGAAAGACCTCAATATTTAAATGCTTTGATGTTATCTGCACAAGTTTGCTTTGTGAGAGGACACGTTGTCTTGAAACATTGGATTATTTTGAATGTGTGATATCCCTTCTGTTCTTGTCACATACGGTTTTAGTTTAGTATCGCGATCTCCATAACACTGTCAATCTTGTAATAAGACCTTAAGGCGTATCAAAACAATCAGCATCACTTTAGCTGTATATATGTGTGCTCTCAGAATGCCATGTGTTGGGGAGATGTCCATTCTACGCTGGAAATTTGAGACTTGTGGTCATATTAAAGGACCCAAGTCCCATCTACTACCATAATCATCAAAATATTTTCTGACTTGGTACAAGCCAGGTACAGCATGGTGGATAGGCTGTTGAGCTGTTAAGGCCTCTAGAGTTTTTTGCTTCCGACTAGGGTTTCTTTACGCATTTTTCTCACGTTGGACTATATTATAAGATACACGGTTCCTTCGCCAAGTAACTGAGTTAAATGCGTGGAGTGACAATTTGATCTGTGGATTTCTTGTGTAAAGCTGTTACATATGTCCGCGGCAGTATTTACTGTGAACTGCATATTCAAACAAACTGCAGGCGGCGGGCTGCTGAGCTAGTTGGTTTTGCCTTATACAGTAATGTGTGTGCAACTTTTGGTTTTCTATTGACTGCCGCTCCCATCTCACTGTAATGTTAGTGGCGGACTGTTATGTTGGCATTCTGGCAGCTGCCTTAAACATATATACCTGTCCGCTCTATTGGTTTGTCGAAATGCTGTCTGTTCCATTTTCCCCATGGGACAATGAAGAACATTATGTGTGATATTCACTGGCACAGGAACGGAGCATTATGGGGATGCCCCTGTGAAGTTGGATCTATGAATAACCACTAACTAATGTTTTCTTTGTTGAAACACTAACAGATTGGAGCTTCCCTGTTCGCCAGCAACATCGGGGCTGGTCACTTTGTAGTGATGGCAGGCTCCGGAGCTTCCAGTGGTATTGCC
This sequence comes from Cepaea hortensis, assembly GCA_963921405.1. NCBI lineage: Eukaryota > Metazoa > Mollusca > Gastropoda > Stylommatophora > Helicidae > Cepaea > Cepaea hortensis. The sequence continues at coordinate 65,121,657 of OY992890.1, read as the reverse complement.
GTAGCTACATTTGAACTGACTGTAAGTTTACCTGACTTGTATCACAGTCTTATATACTTATCGTTATACCTGTGTGTCAATCTACTACATACGACGTGTAAGCTTGAGCAATAAACACAAACAACCACCATTGAGCAACAATACTTTACTCTTCTTCAGTACCACATCAGTCTGACAGAATGTACCGTCAGGGCGAGAGGCAGACAATGTTGGAGATCCATTGCAGCCAACCTTCATTGTGGAGACGGCACCTGACTGATTTATGAGTACCACCTCTAAAGCTCATTTTCATATTTACTTATCATCATGATGTAGAAAATCCTTTACAGAACGTCGCTCTCATCCTGCTCACCAAACGAGATTCTCGATCCTCATACTGTTCTCCCGCCTCATGCAGTTTGTAAGCTCAAGGTGTCTGCAGTATCGGATGTCCATCGTTGTACCTATTGTGCCATCAACTATAAAATACATCGCTGTTCTTTGTAAATCACTGTGGTGTTTAATATGCCAAAGAACTTAAATTTTCGAGACATGATTTCAAGCCAGTTTTCTTCCATGCTTAGATGTATCGTGTAAGAATAATTTCTTCGCGGTTAACGGTACTCTAAGAACGTTGCTGTTCCACTCCTCCAGGCGTATTGGGTACATATTGTTTTTAAGGTTTATGGTGTTCAAAGGCAATGCATTCTAAACTGTACGTATGTTTACATGCGCCCTGAGTTTAGTATTTTTTACGTATATTTACAGAACGTTGCATGAGGGCGTGTACGTGACGTATACGACTAGTTATTTTATTCTCACCAATTAGTGATTTGCCCGTCCCTTGTGTCAGGTCTTAGTCAGATATGACTGAGCTACCGTATAACAGTAGACGGTACTACCTGCTTTCTGTTAGCGCCGAACGTTGGGCGGCGCTGACCAAACCCGACACCCCACATTGTTCCAACGACTTCGGGCGGAAGAGTGCAATTGGGAGGGTACAAGCCTTACCCTGGTGTGAGGAAATGCAAGCTAACGACAAAATGTCATGGCAGGGCAGACCAGGCCCTAAGCCTTGGTTGGCGGCTGGTCTAGGATCGAAGCTCCGACAAGCGGACAGTTAGAGCATTGTTTTGCTGATCCGGCAGCTTCTGCAGCTTGTCTAATTCCAGATGTAGGGGTGTTACCTTTCCTCTGGAGTGAACTAGACAGGCCGAGAGAGGGATCATGCTGCATGGGCAACACATGATCTCTATATTTTAGCCCAGACTTTGTGCTATGGAGAGGCAATAACTCCATCCTTTACAAACTATCGTCTGTCAAGACGGCAAGGTGCCAATGAAATGAATTAGTGATTTGTGGTGGTGTCGATGATCAAGATCATGATGAGATGGTTGAAGATGATAGTGTGATTATACAGTGTAAATCTTCTTTCATGCACACTAAAAATCTTCAATCCAAAATTCCCCACACTCCATGAATTCTCATATTCCGAAGTTTTTTTGTTTTGTTTTGTTTATAAACAACGAGTGATGGATGTGGTTCGTATCACATCAGCCGCTTTTGCTTAACTTAACAGTTTCAGTGCCAAACAAAGGTAGGTTTAAACCTAACTAAAAATAGATGGCGGAAAATGAGAAGTAGGGGTGTATCACAGTTATGACTTAAAATTTGTTAATAAGGTAGCAGACCTGTTGTATTATATATCAAATTAAAGGGGGGGGGGCGCTCATAAGGAGAGTCGCTTAAGACGATTAATCATCACATGGCACTTAATCAGTTAACATGGTCTTGTAACCTTTACAGGCTAGGTCGACCTGGTTGTCCAGGCTAATAAAAAAAAAGGACCAACAAATAAAAACAAAAACTAAAAAAAAACAGACCAAAAAAAAATCCATATGTTTTCGGGGAAGTGAACGCAGGCTTGTCCATGGGACACATTTTTCAGTCCCAGCCCATCCCATCCCATGGTAATTTATGCCTGTCCCATCCCATCCCACCCCATGGGATTTCCATGATAATATTAATATGGAATACAGTTCAAATAAAATTATGAAATTTATGAAAATTTAGGGTTAGTGTCTACTAAATAGGACTACATGTACAAAGAGACATGTAAAACAGCAGAATTTATTAATTTTGATTTTCAAGAGTATTTTATTAAAACAAAGTTTAATCTAAATATGACAATTCAGTGTCATTCTGACACTCTCATTCTGTTTCTGAGTCACTCTGCTCATTCAACACATTATCAATTTCCTGCTGATCGACTGTTTCTAATTATTCAGTTAATCCAGGTAATCCCTGAACCATTTCCACAATTTTCATCTTACATGCAAATCTGATACACACAGAGTTTATAACGAGAGCTTGTAGCATCTGTTTTCGTAACGTACTCAACAACAATCCAGCTGCACTAAATACTCTACTGCTGCTGAGGACACTGGTATGACCAAAACAATTTTCGCACTTGCTTTTAGCAGCGGAAACCTATGTTCATTTTTCCAATAATTTAATGGTTGTGAAGTTGGTTGCCGTAATTTTTGAAACATGGCGACTTCAACCTCAAGGCTTTTGTTTCTGGGGTCGTCAAACTTAAGTGCTTTGTTTGGTGGAGGATCAAAAAATAAGTCAAAATCACTTTTCGGCTTTTGTTCTACAATATATATATGACTGCCGATAGTATGTAAAATGGAGTTATACCTCTCAATAACACAAAGTCTGGACCGAATTTAGAGACCATGCAGCATGATCCCTCTCTCGGCCTGCCTAGTTTACTCCAGAGGAAAAATAATAAGGTTATACATATATATATATATATATATATATATATATATATATATATATATATATATATATATATATATATATAATTACTACTACTACTACTACTACTACTACTACTACTACTACTACTACTACTACTACTACTACTACTACTACTACTACTACTACTACTACTACTACTACTACTACTACTACTACTACTAATACTACTGCTACTACTACTACTACTACTACTACTAGATCGGATAAAAAAAATAACTTTGGGCATAGGCTGACTTCTTGGGAAGGCCTACTATATGAGTTTCTACACATTTTATTTCTCCTCAAAAACGTAACATACAATTTTAGTGTCCATTATGTGATGATGCTCTTTTAGATGTCTGAATCTTAGCACATATTATTAGTTTCCGTGCATATTGTCACCTATACATTTTTCAGAGTGAATATCTGACTCTTTGAAAACCAACCTCTTCTATATTATCATTACAGGCCATCTTCATCTTAATGGTTCTGGGCTGGTTTTTTGTGCCCGTCTATATCGCAGCTGGGGTAAGCTTTATGTCTGTCTGTGGCTGTGTATTGAACTTTCCGGTTTTTGTGTTCGCTCGCTTTAAACTCTAGCACTGTCCATACGTGTGCTACTAGTCCTTGTAGCATTGGACTAATGTGGATTAGCATTCATAATACAAGTATCCCTGGCCATCAGGCGAGCCCACTTCGACCTCTGAGATACTTGAAATTTACGTACCCAAGTCAAGGACGAGAAGTCAACATTTTATGTCAGCTGAGCGATGTAAGGGTTGAACCGGTTGCCTCGGCATTAGCAAACTGGAAGTTTAACAGCGAGTGCTCTTATCAATAACCTTCCTTATAATTGTATTACAGTGCTGGAGAGAATAGGAAATGGCATCTTGATCTCGGTTCAATGAAGGGAAAAGTCCCGTCTGCACTCCGTGTGGTAGAGCACGGGCAACACACAAGAGTGAGACAAACGTAATGCAGGCGAATTCGAACACATGACCGAGGGGTCGGCAGGCAAGCGTGCTTAATACTGCGCCACTGCGGCTCCGCATAAACATTTTATGTGGAAGATAGTGATGTTTCCCCCACTAGAGCATGTCCCCAGTTTGTCACCTGTGGTGTGCGACCCCTGCCTTTGACAGCGATTCCCGTCTGTGACAGCGACTCCCGTCTGTGACAGCGACTCCCGTCTGTGACAGCGACTCCCGTCTGTGACAGCGACTCCCGTCTGTGAGGAATTATTATTGCCTGGCCTTGCTAAGGGAGCCTCGGCAGGGTAGTGTCTAGACCAGTGGTTCTCAACCTTTTATGGTCCATGCACCCCTTCACCATATGTTCAGAATGTCACCCCCCCCCCTTCTTATTTCCTTCCCTATAACCCCCACCCCCCGTTTTTTACACAGTATACGTAAAAATGGAAGCTAAATTTAAAATCGTATACTAGAACAAATCTAGACGTCTACACAAAACGTGATTTGCGGGTCTACTTACGTTATAAAACGAATTTCAGAAGGGCGAGAAGTCCAGAAACATAAATATGGAGGGAAAAACAATATCAAGTAATCGGTTTTTTGTATTAACGCGATCTTGAAATAATCTTAATCCCCAAGGGAAAAGCAATATCAAGTAATCGGTTTTTGTATTAACGCGATCTTGAAATAATTTTAATCCTTCCCCCCTTCCCCGGAAACCTTAAAATTCCCCTCAGAGGGGGAATTCCCCACCGGTTGAGAACCACTGGTACAGACGCTTGAGTTCGCATGGCGACGGATTTTCAAAACTGACCTGGATCCCAGGCCGACTCAGTCGACGATGGGGACCAGGAATTATCTGGGAAAGTGAAGGTGGCCGGCTCGATATTGATTACATGACCCATGGAGTGCCGAACGGTCTAAATATATAGGTCTAGTACCAAATGCCAAAAATGCCTTAAGGAACGTAAAAGTGACCTTTGCTGATTTAGTTTAGTTGCTAATATGTACAGCTGTCTACTTATTTCGGTGGATATTGGTTGTCTGAACTGTGATTGTCGAATTATATCACTTGAACGTACAATTGCGTTTTCCGACACCGAGCTATGACCAAGATAGCATTTTTATCTGTCTAGCGCCATCTCCTCAATCATCCGACCAAGCGTGGTGTCTATGTCGGCTTGCGTGTGGCCAACAATATGTCCGCTTATCTTAAGGTTATCTGCCTGGTTCTGTCACTTCCTGCTTCAACCCCCACACTTGTCACCGGATAGATGTGCTATCTAGTGCTTTAGAGGACTCAATGCAAACTGTGGCTAACATTATGGCCGGGGCCGCAGTAGCACAGTGACTAGCTGGCTTGCCTGGCGGTCCGGTGGTCCAGGGCCCAGGCTTCCAGGTAGATCCAGCCCAAAATGTGTACCAGGAAATGTCTTGGAAAGTAGAGGCGACTGTGTTGATGTTGACCCCATCCCTCCTCGAGTGCCGATTGGTTTATATAATTATGGGTTTCGCGCCATATCCTTAATAAGACTCAGGACGTGTAAAAGTGTTGCTTATTTACTTACTGATCACATACTCAGTACTCCTCAAGACGTGCAAATGTGTCGTTTACCTATTACTTAAAACATAGTACACACCAATACGTGTAAAAGTGTCTTTTATTTACTTACCGGCCACATACTCATTACACCCCGAGGCGTATAAACGTTTCTTTTATTTACTTACTTCCCACATATTTAATATTCCTCAAATCATGTAAAAGTGTCTTTTATTTACTTACTTCCGTATACGTAATATTCATCAAGACGTGTAAGAGTGTCTTTTATTTACTTACTTCTCACATATTCAATATTCCTCAAAAAGTGTACACGTGTCTTTTATTTACTTACTTTCCACATATTTAATATTCCCCAAGTCGCGTAAAATTGTCTTTTATTTACTTACCTCCCACATATTTAATACAACTCAAGTCGTGTAATAGTGTCTTTTATTTACTTACTTCCCACATACTTAATACCCCTCAAGTCGAAGTATTAGTGTCTTTTATTTACTTACTTCCCACATACTCAATACCCCTGAAGTCGTGTAATAGTGTCTTTTAATTACTTACTTCCCACATACTTAATACCCCTCAAGTCGTGTAATAGTGTCTTTTATTGACTTACTTCCCACATACTTAATACCCCTCAAGTCGTGTAATAGTGTCTTTTAATTACTTACTTCCCACTTACTTAATACACCTCAAGTCGTGTAAAATTGTCTTTTAATTACTTACTTCCCACATACTTAATACACCTCAAGTCGTGTAAAAGTGTCTTTTAATTACTTACTTCCCACATACTCAATACTCTTCAAGATGTATAAAACTGACGACCTTTTCTAACATTGTAATCTTTGTTACCCGCAAGATGTTGTTAATTATCGTAGTGGCAATAACCATTATACTGGTGTTTATATGCATTAATATAATATAAATACAGTGTTCACCAGAAGTAATGATGCGGTAATATAACCATGAGTATACCTATGCATCTCAATTCCCAGGTGTTTACAATGCCGGAGTACCTGAGAAAACGGTTTGGAGGACAGAGGATCAGAGTGTATCTGTCCGTATTATCCCTGATCCTGTATGCCTTTACAAAAATAGCCGTATGTCTATGTTGTGTTTGTATACCAGGATGCCCTTGTCTGTCTATTTTGTTTGATTACTCAGACATATCTAATTCGTCTCTGCCCTATAGTTTGAGTTTTCGTATCTTTGTGTCTCTCTACCCTAAAGCGGCACTTGATGATGATGACGATGACTCTAAAGCTGTTGGTGTATACTCATGTGTGTCCCTCTACTCTAAAGTTATTCTAGCATTTACTCAACTTTGTTTCTCTCAACTCTAATATTGTAATTGTGTTTACCCATCTGTGTGTCTCTCTACTTTTAAGCGGCGTTTGTGTTTATTCAACTTTATGTCTCTCTACTCTAAAGTTGTGTTTACATTTACTCGTATGTGTGTCTACATATTGTACAGTTGTGTTTGGGTTTCCTCTATTTTGTCTCTGTACTCTAAAATTATGCCTGTGTTTACTCAACATTGCGACTCTCTACTCTAAAATTGTATTTAGGTTTACTCAGTTTTGTGTCTCTCTACTCTAACGTCGTGTTTGTGTTTAATCAACTTTGTGTCTCTTTACTCTAAAATTATGTTTGCGTTCACTTAGTTTGTGTACTCATTTTAGTTATGAATCCCACACTATTCCAGAAGACTATCACTATCAGTTGACAGATCCTCAAGAAGGTCTTCCATAAGTAAAGTCCATATACTGTTCAAAGTATTCATACCAGTCGCTTCGGAGACCACATATTCGCTGACTCCAAACTCTTCATAATCTTTCCATTCACATGATTCACTGTCATACAAATGAGATAATTTTCATCTGATTAAATCCGACATGCGCTTGATCTAATCTACTCTTAACCTCTACATTTCAATTCCATCTGATGTTACGATTTCTCCCAAATATTTGAATTTATTGACTTTTCACATTTATTGCATTATTAAATTGTGGTGTTATCTTGTTCCTTAATATAAAAATTTTTCATTCTAATTGTCGATAATTGTTTGGTTTGCTAAATATATATATATATATATATATATATATATATATATATATATATATATATATATATATATATATATATATATATATATTTGTCATTTGTCTCTGCGACGTTAATATCTTCCAACATTTTGATTATTTTATCATTTTATACTTTTATCAATGACCTCGTGGTAGTCTATAAAAGGTATTTATGAGTCTCACTTGATCTCTCTGTGAGTGTTCGGAATGTGCATAGCGCATTATTTCTATCTTTCTATTGCTCATCACTAATTTTATTTTTATTTTCTTCTATGTTCTTTTTATTTTTTTTTATAATTTTGAGTAAACATTTGTTGACATTGTTTATGAAGTTTATTATACGTGAAATAGTTTATGAAGTTGATTATACGACATTCTTCGCATTCAGTTGCTCTCTGTCTCTTGGGTAAAGTGTGACAGAGCGACAAGACACGAAGTATTAACGCTGAAGTCAAGCCGTGACAACTATCTGAGTTTATTACAAGAACTTAGTCGTATCAAAACCGTGGCATATTACATGGATGGAGTCTCACGTCTTGTCGGCTTGAGTAGTAGATGGTAACTAACTTCTACCCTCCCCTTACGTCAACGCGTGAGCGTCCCTAGATCCCTAACTACGGGTGCTCACGCGTGCATCAGCTAATAGATCTATTTCTTTCCCCTTGCACGCCGTGCCACCTAAGTAAACACCGTATAACAGGCTACTCTGTTATATTACCTTCCTACCCTAACAAGACTTTTCCCCGAAAAGTCTTAATTCCAAACTCACCCAAGCTAAACATATAAGCCCCTAGTTATACTCATATTCTTGCTCCTTTTACCCCAAATAGTCTTACACCCAACGTTTTTCTCCCAACTACAAAAATCACAAGCAACCCGCTTACCCGTCTTAAACAACTCCCTCCTAACCACTGAGTTTTATTCATTACTCTTTCCACTCCTACAACTCTACTACTCTACTTATATCTTATAGCCAGCCGCTATGTTCTGTAACACTTCTTCGTGAACTTATACTTCTTCTTCGTTCACCAACCTAACATCTTAATTTATTTCTTTTATAGGTTCTTCCAGTAACATCGTACCTTCTATATTACAAGATTTCACTTTATAAAACAGTTCACAAGGAATCTACCTAGAATTTTCATATATACATATGTCCATCGAAATCGTTGGTATATAAACAAAAATTGAAGATTATCATGCGTTATGCAACATCTCATATTCTCCCAACATCAACAAAACATCACAGGATAGACAGAGAAATGGTGGGTGCGCACCCAGAAGATAGCAAGAAGTAGTCACATTTATCCTCCCTTGCAGTCACAACAACTTTATAAAATAAAGTTTTCAAAATCCCAAATCATATAATCTGCTAATCTTCATTTTTGTTAATAATAAATGCTCTTGTCAAAAGTTACGTCGATCTAAAACTCCACCCTTCTACACTCAGTATTAAAAAATATTATTCTACTCTTCAACCTGCATTATTTGCGCTGCTAACAACAGCCAGCAATATATGACTGCACTTTCCCCCTTGTTTATACTATATTAGTATCTATCTGTAACACACTTTCCCAAGCTCGATGGCTTTAGTGTTTCTATATTCTGATTTCTACTTCTTTCATACTGTAACCACAGCGTCCCCAATTAATATTGACAATACTTATAATTACTGTATATATGTTGAATGCTGACAACCACTGCCTCATTTCTACGTTCCACCCATCTTCTCCCACAATATTAACGCTGCTTAGCACAGCACCTATTATAACCTCCTACATCCCATTATAACCATCATTGTTTATGGACGTATCTAACTTCGTTCTGTACCATATGTGCTGTTATCTACAGTCCCATCTATGGCCACCTCCAGTTAACTAATCCCACATAATCCAAACATGTTAATCAACCCATGTGTATTCCCATTAATGTTGGCTAACGCAGCCCATTTTAATACCATCTATACGCGTTACCCACGTCAACTTCTTCTAAAAACCAGCAAGCTCCATTTTGAATCCCTACAAAATTTACTCGTCGAACTCATGGCACTCACTCCATGTTTACCTACTTACTACTAAAGTCGTTTGCTTATTATTATCTGAACGAAGGCGTTTTTGATTTCACTAATTCTTTACTCAGAACAAAATAATAACAACAGTTTTCTTTTCAAACAAGTCTTAACAGTCATCAAGTTAATGTACTGAATTTAAACAAGTCAAAATAACTGAAACTACAAGTTATGAGAGTCATTAAACCAAGCGTAATCCAAAACAAAACTCTTTCCCCCCAATTTGACATACATGGTTTTATCCCCAACATAATAAACATACTAAAACAAGCATCAATCAAGACAAAATAACTTAATGTCATCTAACATTACCGGTTTCTTTTATGAACTGATAATTTATACATAAAAGAAGGAAAACACAACAAGCCCTACTCTAAAATTAAATGGTAATCATTTTACATAACCAAGTCAATCAAAATAATATACCACCCTATACATGATGCAATCGTAGCAACACCACTGTATTTGAAATATGAAGCAAACAATTATTGTTAACCAGAGCTTAAATTGCTCCATTTACTAACTAGTGTGGCTATCTCAGCGTACTACAACTCATCTACCTATTAAGGAAAATTGTAACTCGGTACACTTATTTTCTACTCTAGTTGTTTCCCCTGGATTTAATTTGTACCAACAAATATTACAACTTTCACTTCATACGGACATTCTTTCAGTTCAAGTCTCTCGTCCACCCGACGCAACCAACGTTTCATTCTCCCGCATCACTAATTTCCATCATCTCACCACCACAACTCCAGGTTACGCACACTTATCGGGACTCTTTCAGAAACAGCAAGCGCATACAGCTAACGACCAGACCAGCGCCACCTAGACAATCTAACTCAGTATTGTCTATCTCCTTTACAGACACACAGCTCTTCACAACAATTCTCACTCCGACGAAACATCTTAATCACATCTTCGCTATATTCTCTCATTTTTTTTGCATCATGCAATCTCACTTCAACATAATTCCGCCAAACGACACCAGATCTGCTTCCTAAAACGACAAACGGAACGTTAATTCATAGAATTTTCATTAATTATGTCAAATACCACACATTCTAAACAGAAGACATCACAAATTTCCAATCATCTTCTCTCTATCTCCCAACTTTCGCATACTCACTTATTCTGTCTTCCACGAAATCCCCGGTATGCTTTATCAGCGTCACTACTTAGCAATTCTTCGCTTCACTTTACAATTCTTCTATCAACATGCACAGCCGTTTAGTCACTCGTACTTCCGCTTCTCTTATGCACTGACCACTCACTGTCTACTTCACATTTACAAGCCAGACAACCTAACGTGCACATAACGTTACCCCTAAGAAACATCAGATATCAATTCAACATTCTACCAATCATTCAAAGCACCCTAAGTGTACCGACCACATCTCCTTTCAGCACTCGTATTTTATGCTCGCTCAGACAGTGACACAATCTCCCTTCACACCGCTTTAAGTCTAAGATATATCAAACGCCCCGTACATCCATGCGCTACTACCAATCACCTGACATCGCTCTATCCATACACTCCACCCAGACGACTTTTCAAAACTTCCCTCTTCATTCTCTAATCAGCGCGACGAACACGTGTTTGTCTACACTTTTACACCCGCAAGGACAACGCATAACCAGACAAATCACTCCGATACTCAATTACTCACTCACTTCTCCTCAACTTCCTCATCCTACAAGGTATTCCGCCAGGTCACTCATCAGTCAAGCTTTCAAGTCTAGCTATAACAAAGTATCCTCTGACAGTAGTGTCTGTTTTCATGAGTATTAGCAGTCAAACTCGTTTTCAATATCTGTAGCTGTAAAGTATTGAGGTCTTAACCTCATATACTCCCTAAGCTTTCTCGCGTCATCCCCCGTATACGTCGGTTTTCTAGAAATTCCTGACACTCCCTTTTTACGTATCTTCTTCTTAAATGGTTGTTCGTTTGCCGTTTCCGTCTGCTCGCTATTTTCAGTATACGTAACATATCTCTTATACCTTCCTTCCTCGTCTTAAGAAGATTCACTAATGATGGTTCCCTCAACAGGCTTATTATAGTTGACTGCAGACATGGCAATACTATCCCTATAGTCGGAGCTAGAACGTCTGACCTTCTTCTTATTTATACCTCCATCTTTCATGCTCCTGTTTGGGATAGATTCAATGTCTGCATCTGAGGAACCTGCCACACCAGTCGTACCCACATTGACCACCAGACTATTTGCATTCCTATCCTCAACACTCTTTCCCACCTGTCTATCCCTCTTAATTTCAACTGTGTCTCCCTTTACTGATTTCACTTGTGGTTGCTCTGCAACTTCTACCGTCTTAATAGTTTGCGTTCCCCTTGCTATTTTCTTAATCGGTTGCACTTGGGTATTTTTCTCTACTGTATCTACTTGAGTCTGTGTCTCTCTTTCCTGTCTGCCCCTAAAATCTGAAAATACCTCCCAACTACCTGAGGTTCTATTGACCTGACCTTCTCTTTCGTTTGACTTTGTAAGTGAATATTTCAACCGTCTGATCTCAAACCATTGATTTCGCAATGTTCTCGCACCCTTATTATTGGATGGCCAGTTCCATCGTTTCTTATAAAAATTCTTTCTCTGATAAGTATTGACTTCTGGCTTGTTATATTGTTTCTCCATATACCTCCTTGTCCCTGTCACGCCAGCTTTGATATTTATGCAGCTTATATCACGCCTGCGGTACTTTCTGTTACTGTTATAAAGCGGCTGTCTATTATTTGGACACGGTCTATAAAAGTGTGCCTTCTGCCCACTGTTAAAGCAAGTTGAGCTTTGACGTGGCCGTAGCGTAGTGGTTTTATATTGGCCATTTGGATTGAGACCCCAACCATGTCGACTTCTATTATGTGTCCGTGTCTCTATATTATGTATCCTATTCCGTCTCCAGCTATTACCAGCGTAAGCAATGCTTCTTGGTACTTCCACTCTTTGTTCAATATTTCTCTGGTTCCCTGGCCTTCTAAAATTCCTTTGCCTTTCTTCAAAATTTCTATTTGGTCTGCCATTTCTATTCTGTGCACTAAACTGAGCACGTCGGTTGCTACAAAATCTGTAACTATGTCCTCTCTGACCACAATTCCAACAGACCATATTTGTACTACCTACTGTCTCTCTTATAGGGTTTCTCATTTGTCTCCCTCTATCGTGAGTATTTTCATTATTTCCCTGCAATGTCTGTATTTCTCCTCTTCTTCTCCATCCATACCTTGCTTGTCCTATTTCCATAGGTTCTTCCATTCTGTCTTCTCTATTGCCTCCTATTTCCCTTTCTACTCTTAGTCTAAATCTCCTTCTCAAACTTTCTTCTTGTATGGCTATATCCACAGCCTGTGATAATCTAACTGGATTTTCCCTCATTAATTTAAATTTAAGTCCATCCGACTTTATTCCATCCACGAAAATTCCAACCAGCATCCTTTCTACCTCTTCCCCTTGTACATTCTGTCCAAGAAACGCTTCCTCAGCTAGATTAATTAGCCTATCACTATACAACTGAACACTTTCTCCAGTTTCTTGTCTAGACTGTCTCAATACTGAAAATGCGTGTTGGGGATCTGTGATCTCAGCATACTTGCGTGCTAAATCATCTTTGAAATGTTCCCACGTCTCATCTGTTCCTGCCTCTAATTTTCTCCTTATATGGTCAGAAACTGGCGAGACACTAGCCTGATAAGCAATTTTTTTCTTCTCTTCATCTGTGGCTCCTACCAAAAAAGCTTGTTTCTCGATGGCTATAATCCATTTTTTAAAATGCCTGGCCTGGCCGCTAAATTTCTCGATGTCAGTACCTACACCCTGCTGTTTCAACGCTGTATCGAGTCTGCATATAGCTCTCCCAACTCCACTTAAAACCTGTGTCAACGACGCTTCGTCTTGTGCCATTGTGTTATACCTGTAAACTTATAATAATTTACCCTTGTCATAAGTCGGGGTGCCCCACCGGCTAGATGAATGTATTATTCACTGGCGAGCAACCCCAGATAGTCAGAAACTGACTAGGGACAAAATCTATATGGCTGAACTACAGATTAAGCCCTTGAATATCCAACGTACAGTTCCTAGTGGCTCGTTACAAAATTGAAATGAACTGTGCTGAATATTCGCCAAGGATCAGGAAAGAGAAGTTTAGCTGAGATAGATGTTTAAGTCTAAATATATGAATATAGACGACTATTCTCAGTACAGGTTTTTCTCCCTGACTGCTCCCTTCCTTGGTGTGTAAGTGAACCCCCACCAATGTACACACACAACACGTATGCACAATTGGAATTAAAAGATAACGACAGAACTATGAGTTACAATACTACAACATTTATTTACTAATCATAATCATAGACATCTGATGGTTCAAGATGAGGATGATGAAATCATATACATATTGATATTGATGACAAACATTACGTAACTTTACTTGTTACTTGATCTATCTGGAACTGTGGTCCAGATCCCCACTCTCCAGTAGACTCAACAAAAGAAAAAGAACAGCTTGCCGGTATTCTGAGATCCTGTCAGTCCTGACACTCCTAGTCAGTAGTCTCTAGTCTTGAGATCTATAACATAGGGCTCCTTGTGAGAGCTTGAAAGAAAGTCAAGAATGTGTTATATCAGTTCTACATCAGCGCAATCCTAATTAAAGCATATCATAACACAAACATATACAATGACCAGTCTGGCCAAGTTTATCTTTCAGCTCGACTGCGTTCACCATCCTCCTTCTCCCTACTGTCTTTAGTCTGGGACGGGCTTTTCAATTGTCTCACACGCCTGTAATGATTACATTTCTGCCGCCCCATGTCCATGTCGCTAATACAGAAATTCTGTGTCGTACAGCCGCTCCGTCCAATGTTAGTTTAGCAGCTCACAGGGTCGGTAAGGGTATTATAACAATGCCTGATCATCCGGGCTTGCAAGCCGTGACCAGTAGCTGTGCCAGGTTTCCATGCATTACCGTGGACGCACGCCCACAATACACTGAGAAAGTTTAGCACCATATACCAATTGTGGGTAAGGTCTGTACCATTACACCTCTGCTTCCAACACAATCATTGGCCAATGTGCCAATGCGCAGACAATAGCATAACACTTCATATTGGTAGGTTTGCATATGACAAATCAATATATCAAACATCCAATACACATAAACATATTGATTAAACTAGACATATTATGATACTTTAACATCATAGCATAATGCACTAGTTAGTTTATGAAATTACACATACATACATCCAACATATCCGTAAACATTATATTACTTCAAGATGGACATCTAATTATACTCAACATAATAGCATCAGGCATTATTAATGAGAACTAATATTGTATAGCTACAAAATGAGATATACAACAAGTCTAATTGAAGTTACCACACAGACCAGCTATATTTGCTGAGCTGCCCGGTTTAATCACACTTAGTTACTGCTGTTGTAAGAATTAAATAAATAGTCAGTTGACTATATTCTGTACAACAAATGCACACACCAAAAGGCAACTAGGATAGTGTACAAAGAAATGACAAGCATCTACCAAGACACCTAAAAGTCTACCCAGACAAGATCTGTCTCACATAAGGCTCTATTTCTCAGAAGAATAACACTTTAAAGCAATATGATATTGAACGCAGAACTTAGAAAGAACACTCAAGTAATCTATGACAATGATAGTTCTTGCAATAACCTAGATCAGATATAGACTGAAAATCGGTCCATCCATCTAAGAAACTAAGAGACTTACTAAGGGACTAGTTACTAAGAAATAATTCCTAGCCGCCAACATAATATTCATGCATATGACTACAGACATTGAGATAGTTCCTACCTGTTCTGAAGTCAAACTTAATCTGACATAAAACAGGCTAGGGACCCTTATTTAAGCTAAGTCAAGCAGACCATATTATCTCCTTGGCATTCCCGTCATAAATTCTTCTTATCTCCTCCTGACAGTAATTGCCCTTATCATTGCAACTGGCCATCACACCTTGCTCCTCTCTGTCTGGCCCCAAGTCCTCAGTGTTAATTGTCTTATCAGACCTGGTTCACACCTCCCTGAGTCTGCCAGTCAGAGTGGGCGGGGCTTAGTTTACAGCCCTGGGGCTATTATCTTTCCCTGGGTTAATGTTGTTCACACCTGGGCGATTTCCTAGCTATTCTTATCAGGTGTCATGTCAAGGGAACAATTAGGTTCTCATGGTCAACAGCCAGTTTACAACTCTGTGGGTAAACCAGGTTTTAATTACACAGTCCATGGCCCCTTCATTGTTGATTCAGCATGTCTGGGTCAGCAGTTTCCCAAGGTGTATACTAATTATCTAGTTGCCATTTTACTTGCCATCTGCAAGCTTACATCATGGCTAGAGGCTTTTTGTGAATAATCTTACCTCACGACTAGATAATTTTGGAGTAGTGTGATTAATTCATTCTTTCTCAATTTGGCCTCTCAAATTTGGAGACCGAGAAAAATATTCTGGGATGTTAAGGCGGCCAATTCGTGACAGAGCTTTCCCCTTAAAAAAAAAGTTTCTGCCAGAAATCTTTTGTCAAAGCACGCCGTACATCCCAGAATAATGCCTAAGCACTCTCCGTTCTGTATCTGCCTAAAGGTTTCCAATATTCCTTGTGGCAGTGGGTTGTCCTGCATCTGCATAAAGACGTTCCATTTCCATAACCCAAAGATACACGGGATAGATCCTTGTACCTGGTTTTAGGCCGGGATTCCATGCAATAGCTTGGTAAAATCCGGTAATTGTCAGAAGGTTGTAATTTTACCCCTCTGGGAAAGATCACAATCAACGGGATTCTTCTACGCCTCTGGGCAGCAATTGTTTTACACCATTCACTCACGTGATTTACTCCTTTCAGCCGAGGATGTACCCGTAGTGAGGTCTTGCATAAGCTGGCCACAGCAAAGCTTGTCTCCGTGATATTCCTCCATCCTTTATAGATCCTTAACAGATTCATCAATATCTTCCTTTTGAAAGGAATAATGTTACACATCATGGTCCCATGATATAAATTCAACTGGCGCTTTCCTCCTTCAAAGTCGGGAGTAACACTCTTCCCTCCTCGGTGTCGCGGTTTCTTCCCCTGATAATCAGTTAATGGGCTGAGTTTCTCTACATTAGAGTTTCTTGTAAAAACCGTGCTAGAAATTGGAAATTTAGTGTGCCAAGTTGTCCTGCCTTGAGAAATAACATAGTTACTCCAGGGCGATAAAGTGGAGTTACTTTTGAATAAAGTATCCACAAATAGCTGATCTACTCCTATCAAATCGACCTGACTGAAGGGTAGATTGAGTCCTAAGAGTGTTGATTCCAAACCACTCTTGACTTCTGTTACTTCAGGTTCCTGTTGCTGGAATTCCCTGATAACTTCAGCTAATGAGATGATAGGCGTTTCTTCCTCCATCTTGTGCAAAGAATTTTCTTCTTTAGCAACTACAGACAATGTTGTCTGCACAATATCAGAGTCCATGTTCTGGCTCCTGGCAATTCCCCGTGTTTCCTGAGTCTCCGAACTGGTATACTGTGAGATAACAACTGGAAATGTTTCCTGGTCTGGATGTTCCTCTCTGGTCATGCTTTCATGGGCTAAGTCCCGTTGAGGTAACTCCTGTGATGGGCTGGTGTCTAAACAATCCATCACACTAAGTAAATCATTTGAACTGATGTCTAGTGTCTTTTCCTGAGCTGCAGCCTCAAAGATCACAAGGGGTTCCGGGTCATCCTTCATCCCACTGTCAGTCAAATTTAATCCCACTTCTTCCTCGTCTGGGCTGAAGGGAATAATAAAGTCGGTTACCTTTCGATCTCCGACCTCCTTAAAAGATGTCCTCAGGTCATCTTCCTCTTGAGTTTCACCTCTCGTTGAAGTAAAATGAGATTCCTGGGAGTCTTGTACTGGCAAACCGTAGTGCAAACAGTTGTCTTCTGGGTAACTGTTACTAGGTAAATTATCTGAACTGATAATTAGTGACTCTTCCCGCGTTGCAGCAGTGAAATTCACCTGGGATTCTGTTCCTTCCTTCCTCCCTATTTCAGTCAGATGTAATTCCACTTCGTGATTCTGTGACCAGAAGGGAATGTGAGAATCGGCTAGGTCTCCGCCTGCGACCTCATTAAAGGTTGTCTTCAGTTCCTCTTTCTCTCGAGATTCATTTCTCCTAGAAGTCAAGTGGTTTTCCTGAAGGTCCTGTACTGTTAAACCACCATTGCCGTGGTACAAACAGTTATCACGTTTGTGACTGTTTGAAATGCCCTTGGCACGTTTTTTCTTCCCTCTTTTCCGTTTAGGACAGGGTCGAATGAGAACCTGTAGTTCCCGGTCCACTACCTCTGATTCTGCGGTGGGTGGCAAAGATGTCCCTTCCTTCCTGGTTGGGTGCGCATCCATATCTCCTACCTTATGTTCCGCTAGAACGGTTAGCTTCTCTGCATTGACTACTTCCATATGCTGTTTATTAATCTCTGCTTCTTCAGTTTTGCTACGCTCTTGTGCTCCAAAGAACTCATCATTTTCTTTAAACATAATTTCTTCTTCTTGGTCCCACCATTCTAACTCAGCTATGATATACATTTCTAGTTGCTCCCCCTTTAAGCCTTTTCTTATGCCCCACCCTTTCGCGGACTCTGAGAAATCTGCGCGCGCCTTCATGTCCTCTTCGGGATTCCGGTAACGTAAGGCCATAATTGCAAAGGACTATATTCCGGTAAGCTCCTGTGTATATATCAAAAATCAGATCTAAGCTAGAAAGACAAGAGTTAACTACTGACAGTCTACGCTATCCAATGTGTATAGTTTAGCCTCAGCAGTGAAAGACAACTGAAAATAATATTCAAGTAGTACCTGGCGACAGCAGTGAAGTAAGTGTGAGAGATATACTACACAGTAATCAACAGTAATATTTATCTAAATAAACATTAAAATGCACTGCATACATGTCAAAATGAACATGGCATATATTAGCATAAAATTGCAAATCAGTCAAGCAGTTAAATCATCAAACACATCAATGTAAATATGATTAAAGTGTTCAATTATCAATAAATGATTAATGGTAACACTAATTGATAATAGTTACAAACAGTTATCAATAAATGATAGATGATGGTAGTTTTCTCATAAGTTCTTATCTGTTATACTTTTGAAAAGTTATATATGTACTCTGAAACTTCCTCAACTAAAAGTAGCTACATTTGATGATAGTCTATTTTGATGACTGAAGATTACAAGAGTTAACTTTGAAAAATCGTTTGTCTAGGGTCTAGTAGAATCACTATGATTACTAGAATCCTGATTCAGGATCGCGGACTGGACCCCAAATCTGTCAGATGTCGGGGTGCCCCACCGGCTAGATGAATGTATTATTCACTGGCGAGCAACCCCAGATAGTCAGAAACTGACTAGGGACAAAATCTATATGGCTGAACTACAGATTAAGCCCTTGAATATCCAACGTACAGTTCCTAGTGGCTCGTTACAAAATTGAAATGAACTGTGCTGAATATTCGCCAAGGATCAGGAAAGAGAAGTTTAGCTGAGATAGATGTTTAAGTCTAAATATATGAATATAGACGACTATTCTCAGTACAGGTTTTTCTCCCTGACTGCTCCCTTCCTTGGTGTGTAAGTGAACCCCCACCAATGTACACACACAACACGTATGCACAATTGGAATTAAAAGATAACGACAGAACTATGAGTTACAATACTACAACATTTATTTACTAATCATAATCATAGACATCTGATGGTTCAAGATGAGGATGATGAAATCATATACATATTGATATTGATGACAAACATTACGTAACTTTACTTGTTACTTGATCTATCTGGAACTGTGGTCCAGATCCCCACTCTCCAGTAGACTCAACAAAAGAAAAAGAACAGCTTGCCGGTATTCTGAGATCCTGTCAGTCCTGACACTCCTAGTCAGTAGTCTCTAGTCTTGAGATCTATAACATAGGGCTCCTTGTGAGAGCTTGAAAGAAAGTCAAGAATGTGTTATATCAGTTCTACATCAGCGCAATCCTAATTAAAGCATATCATAACACAAACATATACAATGACCAGTCTGGCCAAGTTTATCTTTCAGCTCGACTGCGTTCACCATCCTCCTTCTCCCTACTGTCTTTAGTCTGGGACGGGCTTTTCAATTGTCTCACACGCCTGTAATGATTACATTTCTGCCGCCCCATGTCCATGTCGCTAATACAGAAATTCTGTGTCGTACAGCCGCTCCGTCCAATGTTAGTTTAGCAGCTCACAGGGTCGGTAAGGGTATTATAACAATGCCTGATCATCCGGGCTTGCAAGCCGTGACCAGTAGCTGTGCCAGGTTTCCATGCATTACCGTGGACGCACGCCCACAATACACTGAGAAAGTTTAGCACCATATACCAATTGTGGGTAAGGTCTGTACCATTACACCTCTGCTTCCAACACAATCATTGGCCAATGTGCCAATGCGCAGACAATAGCATAACACTTCATATTGGTAGGTTTGCATATGACAAATCAATATATCAAACATCCAATACACATAAACATATTGATTAAACTAGACATATTATGATACTTTAACATCATAGCATAATGCACTAGTTAGTTTATGAAATTACACATACATACATCCAACATATCCGTAAACATTATATTACTTCAAGATGGACATCTAATTATACTCAACATAATAGCATCAGGCATTATTAATGAGAACTAATATTGTATAGCTACAAAATGAGATATACAACAAGTCTAATTGAAGTTACCACACAGACCAGCTATATTTGCTGAGCTGCCCGGTTTAATCACACTTAGTTACTGCTGTTGTAAGAATTAAATAAATAGTCAGTTGACTATATTCTGTACAACAAATGCACACACAAAAAGGCAACTAGGATAGTGTACAAAGAAATGACAAGCATCTACCAAGACACCTAAAAGTCTACCCAGACAAGATCTGTCTCACATAAGGCTCTATTTCTCAGAAGAATAACACTTTAAAGCAATATGATATTGAACGCAGAACTTAGAAAGAACACTCAAGTAATCTATGACAATGATAGTTCTTGCAATAACCTAGATCAGATATAGACTGAAAATCGGTCCATCCATCTAAGAAACTAAGAGACTTACTAAGGGACTAGTTACTAAGAAATAATTCCTAGCAGCCAACATAATATTCATGCATATGACTACAGACATTGAGATAGTTCCTACCTGTTCTGAAGTCAAACTTAATCTGACATAAAACAGGCTAGGGACCCTTATTTAAGCTAAGTCAAGCAGACCATATTATCTCCTTGGCATTCCCGTCATAAATTCTTCTTATCTCCTCCTGACAGTAATTGCCCTTATCATTGCAACTGGCCATCACACCTTGCTCCTCTCTGTCTGGCCCCAAGTCCTCAGTGTTAATTGTCTTATCAGACCTGGTTCACACCTCCCTGAGTCTGCCAGTCAGAGTGGGCGGGGCTTAGTTTACAGCCCTGGGGCTATTATCTTTCCCTGGGTTAATGTTGTTCACACCTGGGCGATTTCCTAGCTATTCTTATCAGGTGTCATGTCAAGGGAACAATTAGGTTCTCATGGTCAACAGCCAGTTTACAACTCTGTGGGTAAACCAGGTTTTAATTACACAGTCCATGGCCCCTTCATTGTTGATTCAGCATGTCTGGGTCAGCAGTTTCCCAAGGTGTATACTAATTATCTAGTTGCCATTTTACTTGCCATCTGCAAGCTTACATCATGGCTAGAGGCTTTTTGTGAATAATCTTACCTCACGACTAGATAATTTTGGAGTAGTGTGATTAATTCATTCTTTCTCAATTTGGCCTCTCAAATTTGGAGACCGAGAAAAATATTCTGGGATGTTAAGGCGGCCAATTCGTGACAACCCTCTAACCAATAATATTAATTAATAGTATCTCTATAACTTCTAATCAATAATAGGAATCGATAATTATCTCAAAATCACATTTAAAATGTTTAAGTCATGAATTAATTAAATTTATTAATTATTGTGTTATACTTCCCTTGGGAAATTACAACGTTAACTGTTCAGTTTCGATTTTAAATCGTAGATGTTTTGACAGCCGGTCTCTCACGGATCAGAGTGCGGCACTTCCTCGACGGTTTAGGAATGCAGGACTGTGGTTCTGGTAAGGCCCCTCAAAGTCAGCAATGCACGAGAGCGATCAGCGGCGGCCCTGGTTGGCCCCTCCAAGTCAGAAATGCACGAGAGCGATCAGCGGCGGCCCTGGTTGGCCCCTCAAAGTCAGCAATGCAGATGGAGGCTTGGACAAGCCTCTTGGAAATGGCAAAATTCTGGCTATTTCCCTCGAAATTGATACTGTTCAGTCAACGGCCATGGTAGGGCCCTTTAAAATTGCGAATGTTCAGGCAACGGCTCCTGTAGCCATTTGAAATTGAGAATGTTCAGGCAACGGCTCTTGTAGCCCTTTGAAATTGAGAAAGTTTTCAAAAGAAGCCACGGAAGGCAGGCGGTGGATGAAATTTGAGGGCAGCCGACAGATATTCGTTGGTCATGGTCTCGAATTCACGACGGCAGGCAGAAGAGCTCTTCTTGAGTCAATGGCTGCGGTCTCCGACCAGTACGGTCACTGCCATGGAGGAAAGCAACGGCAAACTACCTCTTTAAAAGTGCCTAGTATATCATGATTCGCTTAAAGACTGATCATCGCAAGACAAGGACAGAGACGTTAAAATTAGCAACATGGAACGTTAGGACGTTAAACAACGACGGAAAATTAGAGAACATAAAACAAGAAATTGAAAGGGAAAAAATTTATATTTTAGGTATGTGCGAAACGAGATGGACAGCATCAGGCATCAAGATAGATGAAAATTTCAAGATTATTTATTCTGGAGGTGAAGATCGTCATAGGGGAGTGGCAATTATTTTGGACCGGAAAACATCAACATCTATTCAAGGATATTGGGCCGTGTCGGACAGAGTTCTACTAGTTAAATTAAGTGGCAGACCTTTTAGCATAAATATTATTCAAGTATATGCACCAACAGGAGAATCCAGTGAAGATAGTGTAGAAGAATTTTATAATGACATAGAGGCTGCCTTAAAGAAATGTAAAAATTCAGAAATAAACATCATAATAGGGGACTTCAATGCAAAAGGAGGAAATCAAGGGGATAGATACACAATAGGAAACTATGGTTTAGGAGAGAGAAATGAAATACAGACTCATGGAGTGGACAAAAGAACAGGAAATGATTGTAGGAAACCCCTGGTTTAAGCAACACCCTAGAAGATTATGGACATGGAGGAGTCCTGATAGCAGGATTATAAACCAGATTGACTACATTCTCATTAGCAGAAGATTTAGAAACGCGCTAACAGTAGCAAAAACAGTTCCCAGTGCTGATTGTTATAGTGACCACAGATTACTCACAGGAACATTGAGGATAAAGTTGAAGAAAGTCAAGTATATAACAGGAAACACTAAATATGATTTGTGTACATTGAGTAATGACAAGGAAATACAAACCAAATTCAATATAGAAGTACAGAACAGATTTGAAATATTGTCTGATCTAGAGATATTATTCCAGGATGTGGATGATCAATGGGAAAAGTTGAAGAATTCAATCAATGTGGCTGCAGAAACCACTATTCCAAAATTAAAGAAGGTGGGTCGTAAGAAATGGATGACTGAAGAAGTTTTACACCTCATGGAAACAAGAAGACTCAACAAAAATAATTCTGTCAAATATGAAGAAATCCACAGACAAGTCAGAATATTATGTAAGGAGGCAAAAGAATCATGGCTTGAGGAAAAGTGCTTAGAAATTGAAAACCAATACAACAGTCAAAATACCAAATTAGTGCATAAAAGAATTCAGGAACTTACTAATAAAAGAACAAGTACATCAACAGGGTGTCTAAAAACTAAAGATGGCAAAA
Organism: Cepaea hortensis; assembly: GCA_963921405.1. Classification (NCBI taxonomy): domain Eukaryota; kingdom Metazoa; phylum Mollusca; class Gastropoda; order Stylommatophora; family Helicidae; genus Cepaea; species Cepaea hortensis. Next base: position 65,098,221 of record OY992890.1, on the reverse strand, counting down.
TCATAATAGAAAAGGACCAGATTCTACATGTATGGACAGATTATGTGAAACACCTTTATGATGATAACAGAGACGAACAGTATGATATTAGATGTAATAATGAAGGACCGCCAATTTTGGAGATGGAGGTTCGAAATGTTCTTAAGCATATGAAAGCTGGCAAGGCCCCCGGTGCAGATAACATCACAACAGAAATGATTTAAGCTTTAGAAGAATTTGGACTAGAGCAAGTCACCAGACTGATGAACACATTATATGATACTGGAGATATACCTCCTGAATTATGTAACTCTGTATTTATTGCAATCCCAAAGAAATCAGGAACCTTGGAATGTGATCAACATTAGAACAATTAGTATAATGAGTCACATCACAAAGATTTTGCTAAGAATTATCATGCAAAGAGTGAGGAAGAAGATACAACCTGAAATAGGGGAAGAACAATGTGGGTTTGTAGAAGGAAAGGGTACAGTAAATGCTGTGTATATGCTGCGAACAGTTATTGAACGTGCTATAGAAGTAAACAAGGATATACATCTTTGCTTTATTGACTATACAAAGGCTTTTGATAGAGTTAGACATGTCAACATGGTGGATATGCTTGCAGATCTACAAATTGACGGGAAAGACATTAGACTTATAAAAAGCACATATTGGAAACAACAAGCTGCAATAAGGATTGATAATGAAGTGGGACAGTATCAGCCAATTAAAAGAGGTGTTAGGCAGGGATGTGTGATGTCTCCAGATCTTTTTTCCCTATACAGTGAAAATATTTTCAGAAATGTAGAGGATATAAATGGAATCAGCATTGGAGGACGAAACATCAATAACATTAGATATGCAGATGATACAGTATTAATTGCAGACAATGCGCAGGACCTGCAACAATTAGTAGATGCGGTTGTTGTACACAGTAAGCAACTGGGGTTAGAATTAAATTGTAAAAAGACTCAGGTTATGGTCATCACTAGGAAGGAAGAAGTGCCACAATGTAATATACAAGTAAATGGAAATATTCTTCAACAAGTGAATCGGTACAATTATCTTGGAACAGTCATAACATCTGATGGGAGATGCCTTGAAGAGATTAGAACAAGAATCGCCATGGCGAAAGTAGCCTTTAGCAAGATGAAAAACATTCTGACCAATAAAAAGATGTCAATTGAAACGAGAAAAAGAGTGTTGAGGGGATACATAGAGCCTGTTCTTTTGTATGGATGTGAAACTTGGACAATGGGCAGTCAAGCTGAAAAACATCTTATGGCTGCAGAAATGTGGTTTCTGAGGAAAATGCAAAGAATACCATGGACAGACAGAAAAACCAATGACCAAGTACTACAGGAGACAAATGAACATCGTAAACTGATTAGAGAAATTATACGTAGACAGTCAAAATTTTTTGGACATGTTATGAGAAGAAATGGATTGGAGAACTTGGTGACAACTGGCAAGATCGAAGGAAACAGACCAAGAGGCGGACCGAGAGGAAAATACCTGGATGGCTTGGCCACATGGCATGGACGAGACGGGAACACTGAGCTGATCCACGACACTGGTGATCGAGTGAAATGGCGAGTCATGACCGCCCACGCTTTCCGGCATGGCACATGATTGATTGATTGATGGTGAATATCATTGTCACAATTCTTCTCTTCTCTGATGAGGTATAATATGACTGATGAACTTCATTAATACTCAGCACGCTGAAATCAGAAGAAGAAAACTGTCAAAACTGACATAGAAGTGATGACAGTCTTTTTAAAACCATTCCACCGGCAATTGGAGATTTCATAGATAGCCACACACTCTGCCAGGCTACTTGTCCAACTCGCGATAGGTCCGTGAGTGACTGGCGTGGACTGCCAAATCATCTCCGCACTATCAACAGCCACACCATACACTGGAGACGCCTTGTTACAGCCACTGTATCAAGCCAGTTCTCTATCCTTGCTCTCCACTAGTCGGAGTTTCCACAACTTCCCAGTGTTAATTGATTAATGGTTTACATTTTAGGTAATGAATTGGATTTTTCTCACAACCACTCTGTATCCTTCTTGAATTTGACTTATGCTATTTTTGTTAAGTCTAATTTGTTAATATATTTCTCCGCCCTTTTCAATCTTACTTTTATTTTTATTTGTCCACATAGTGGGACGAGACCATCGCCAGTTATGGTCCTCATATTTGTCACTGCATTTCTAAATCTAACCAGTGCATACAAAATATGAATCAATATTTCCTTTCAATGTTCATTCACGTGTAATTCGTCTGATGCATATAATTGTATGATCTTTATATGTATTGATCTGCTTTTAATTTTAAACACAATTAAATGTAATTCATTACTCCAATAACCTCTTAGTTAGTTAGTTAGTTAGTTAGTCGCAGTTCCAACTTCACAGCAACGGGTCATCCCCATTATGCTCCATTCCTGTGCCAGTGAATATCACACAAAAGGCTCCCCACTGCCCAATGTGAAAAGTGGAAAAGACAGGAGTCTCGACAAACAACAGCCCGCACAGATACACTGTGCATAATGCTGCTGCCAGAATGTCAATACAATAGTCCCCCACGAAACACCCAGTTTATCTCTGATGGAATCGGCAGTCATTTTCCCATCTGGATGTTTCTTAGATGTTCACCCACACAGTCCACGAAATACAGTTCATCCAATAACCTCTAATTAGCTTAACTGCTTCTTCATCACCCTGTAGTCCCTCCATTTTATCGAGAGTATTATTTCCTGAATATATTATTATGTGTTTGTTCGATATTATTTTACCTGATCATTCCCACCTCGTGTCGTTTTTCCTAAGATATTAATGTTCACATTGTCCATTTATTTTACTACATTATCCAAGTTTACTTTCTTTCTGTCAATGGCCTAACATTATTGAGCATAGCATTTACAGCTGCATAGAAAATAACGGAACATTTACTCTTTGACACATTTCTCTGGTGTCGTAGGGAGATCTGTACTCTGGAGCCATCTTCCTGACTCAAGCTTTGCCAGAGCTGAATGTGTATGTTGCCGTTTGCATCCTATTGGCGATTGCTGCTGTATTCACAATAGGAGGTAAACAATGAGACGATTAACTGCTAAAGTTATTTTGACATCTGAAATTAGTACATGTTTGACTGTGCCCACCCCGGTGTGTGAGTAGATGAAAGAGATATAGCTAGGAAGAGCGAGCGAGCGAGCGAGAGAGAGAGAGAGAGAGAGAGAGAGAGAGAGAGAGAGAGAGAGAGAGAGAGAGAGAGAGAGAGAGAGAGAGAGATGTTAATTCCGTGTACTAATATGGCCGTGGTCCACAGCATATCTACATTTTTAATCACCAACTTTCCTATTGTCCAGCTAGAGATAATATACAGAACATGATCTGAACATTAAATCCACTAATATCACTACATACATCAGAACACAGGCAACTAGCACCAGTGACACAAGAACAACACACTTTTCCTTATGTCCTATAGTCCTTTATGGGGCAATGATGTTATGTGTCTGTGTACAAGGAGGATGTGACATTTGCACCTTTAGACCGACACATAGGACTTCAGAAGCTACCTAAGGAAGCAAACATGTATTTTTAAATGCCGAGGACACAATATAAAAACAAACACATAAGCATACGTAAACAAACTTATTAATGTAATGGGAAACAGGTGAAAATAATTTAATAATATAATTAAAACTAAGACATATAGCAATGAAATAAGTCAGAATAAGACACAACACAACTGTACGACTTTTCGATAGTCATTACCTTTGGCAAGACCAAAGCAAACACAGAGAGAAGAAAATTAATATAAAATTACAACTCAATAAATGTAATAGCAATATTTACAAAGGGGAGGGTGAAATTCACCCATTAAAAGCTCACCATAGTGAAACGTTTGAAATACCACCACCACCACCAACAACAACGACGACGACGACAACGACGACGACGACGACGACGACGACGACGACGACACACGAGGGGAAGTTAATAAGTAAGTCACAAATGGCTGTCGAAAAATAACTAAATATGATAACAACTTGAAACCAGTTTATTTTTATACACACATTGTCCCTTTATTTCTCAACATAATTTTCACCAACATTGATGCAGTTATTCCATCGTTTTATCAGTCCTCCCAAACCAGCCGCATAGAACTGCGTGCTCTGTTTTCTAAACCACGTTTTCTCTTCACATTCAACTTCGGCGTCGTTGGCTAAATGTCTCCCGCCAAGGTGGGTTTTCAGTGGACCAAAAAGGTGGAAATCCTAGGGGCTAAGTCGGGGCTGTAAGGTAGATGTTCCAGAAGTTCCCACCTAAGTTGGTTAATTTTCTCCTGAGTTAATCGAGCTGTATGTGGACTGGCATTGTCATGAAGAAGCAACACTCCTCTAGTCAGCAGTCCTGGACGTTTTCTTCGAATTGCATCATGAAGCATTGATAGAACTTCACGGTACGATTCAGAATTCACATTGTCAACATTCTTTTTGAAATTAGTTAAAAGCGCTCCTTGACAATCCCAGAACACTGTCAGCATAACCTTCCCTGCTGATGGCGTAACCTTGAATTTTTGGACACAAGGCGAAGAAGGATGTTTTCATTGCATTGAAGCACGCTATAGGGAACAAACATTTGTCAGCATAAACAGGAAGAATTTCCTTATGAATGTCCTTTGCAGGCAGTCCTTTTGCCCGCCCCCCCCCCCACACAAAAAAAGCAACAACGCACAACAGCACGTTGCTCTTTGTTTGTACACTCCATAAGTACAGTCGCCATTTTGTTTATGCACTGCGCATGCGCATGAGACACATAGCACCACTTGACGAACGGGAATATAAAGTTCGATGTTAGTTAGTTAGTCGAGGTTCCAACTTCACGGCAACGGGTCGTCCCCATTATGCTCCGTTCCTGTGCCAGTGAATCCCACACAAAATGCTCCCCACTGTCCAATGTGAAAAGTGGAATAGGCAGGAGTCTCGGCAATCCAACAGCCCGCACAGGTACACTGTGCATAATGCCGCTGACAGAATGCCAACACAATGACATCTGTAGAAAACACCAACTACATTTACCTGCCACCCCACAGAACTGTGTGACTTACTTATTGACTCACCCTCGTATGTAACAATTAAAAGCCTGCCATACTGAAGTTTTTTAAATAACAAATGTTATGTTTTCATTAAGACAATTGCGATAACTCACTTTTGTGAAATAATAACACAGTTCCAAGTAAATAGAATGCGATGATGTAAATATACGTTAAATGACGGGGGGGGGGGGGGTGTGTGACGTTATTCCACTCTAGTAATACTGATCCTGTGAAGCAGATGTATTCACCAGTTCATACACGAATCTGCAGGTGGATTCACAGCCGTTATATGGACAGATTTCATTCAGACGGTTATAATGGTTGCTGGTGCATTTGTCCTCATGACTATTGGTAAGGTATATCTTTGTTGTATGTTGTTGATACACTTACGTTTAACGTAATGTTAGTAGATGCTCATGGTAGATTTCATTCTTCACATATTATTAGTAAATGCACTTGGTAGATTGTATATTTCACATATAGTGTATATACTCTTGGTATTGTATGTTTCACATATTGTTAGTATAAACTATTGGTATTGTATATTTCACATATTGTTAGTATAAGCTATTGGTATTGTATATTTTACTTATGTTTAGTAGATACCGATGGTAGATTGCATATTTAACATATTGTGTATACTGAGAGTAACAAGGGACACAATGGGACGCTGAGGTGTTTCCAAGGCACCAGGGCTGGGTTCTATACTGGCCAAGACCTATTGACGCTTCCTCGCCGAGCGTCCTGGGCAACAGGTCCCTTCTCCTGGCTGAAGTAGGAGAGTGTCTGCCTGCACGGCGAGGAACCACCAGTCTGCACACCAATAGGCCAGATATTGGACAACGGATACTCACGCAAACCTCAGGTCCGGTATGACATCACACTGATGTTTGTCAACCGGGTGTCTTCATCCGACATACAGGACTTCACGCTGGAGTTCATAGCCAGCGAACACAAGCAAGCAAGCAAGGGACACAACACTGGTTTATGAAGGAAGACTACACCCCTTGAGATCTCGTAATATTCAGATATTATACACAATATTCATCATCATCATCATGATCATGATCATCATCATGATCATGATCATGATCATGATCATCATCATCATCATCATCATCATCATCATCATCATCATCATCATCATCATCATCATCATCATCATCATCATCGTGCACAAACTTAATAAAGTCATAAAGGTTGTGTGGATATTTTATTGAAAGCAGAACAAACGAGTGCATTAATGACACGAAACAAATCTGAAAGTCTGATCACATAAGTAGCTGTTGCTGTATACAATTCACCGAGGAGCAAGCTCAGCTGGAGGCTTCTGATCGACAGATGCGTCGACCATTTCCACTAATGCCTCGTCATTTTTATCTTCTTTACATGCGTGGGGGTAAAAGACGGGCCCATTTGCACATTGACTCCCAAATATCTCTTCCCTAAAGTACTTGTGTACACTGTAAACCAGTTTCAAGACAAGTTCATCGCTGATAGTATTATTCCACTCTTACACCACTATTTGTACCGACTCGATCATCACCTTGTCCTCAGAAAGCGAACACCATGCATTGCTTCTTGATCCATTGCCGCACTGAGGCACCTTTTCCTATAGCCAAGTAAAGACAGAGCAAAAGAGACAGATAGCGCATTCTAAAATACTGAGTGAGTCATCAGGTAAAGGCTGAAAAGATGAGTCAGTTTAGTGCCAAATCAATGGAGGAATCATCATTAGCAGTCAACAACAAGCACAGTTACATTCATTCTTGAACCCAGGTGGCATAGTGTTTAGGGCGCTGGCCTGCCAGGTCTGTGGATCAGATTCAAGCTCCAGCCAAGGTTGCATTATTTCTAACCAGCATTGCTCTGGGGTCAGCCCAGCTTCATACAAAAAAAAGTTAGTTGCATATCCTTTACAGGACGTCACAGTCAATCCTAGCATTATTTGGCTGTTTGTGATCTCTTGACAAGTTTACGTTCAGTAGTTTGCCATTGCTTTCTGAACGGCCGGCACCCATACCATTTTATAAAAACCCAACGCAAAGCATTCTGCTGCCAAATCACTGACAGCTGTGTTTCGAATGCCGTATGTGGGATCACGAACTGCGTCCGTATCCTCTTCGCCACGGAGCCCGCCCTCATACAATGATCAACAAAAATAAGTTAAGAATTGTCTGAGACGGAAAGGGGAGGGGAAGGGAACTGACCACCCACTTTATTACCCGTGAGCTAGAATATGAAGATACCCGGCACTTCATTGCCAGACGGCAGTATCTGCAATGGGACTACTACATTCATCCTCGTCTCATGGCATTTCAGTCAAGTCAGTAAAGGAGCCCTTTACACGCCTTAGGCGAGTTGGGCATTTGGTTTTAGACCCATGGTTCTGTAAACCAATCGGCCTTCGGTGGGGGATGTGGTTATTTTCACACCGACCACCTTTACAGCCCAAGTCATTCCTTGGTACACATTTAGATTGGGTGGAACTGGGAGCCAGGTCAATTGTACAAACCTGACCCGATACCAGTTGGAACCCATGACCATCGTGCCGGCTTGCCAGCGTCCCGTGGCACGTGGGCTGGCATGCGAGCGTCCCGCGGCATGTGATCGCGGATAATGTGACAGCAAGTCTGCTGGCTGGATCTGCAATCTTGTCAGACCTATTATGGATAGAGCCTGCTTGTCATTACCGTTACATGATTGGACTTCTTCCCTTTTCGTACACTTTCAGACATCGACATGAATATATCCACAGACAACAAGGTTGGACAAGAAACAACGCCTTTCAATAAAATAAATGAACAGATTGAGAATGTTCAGACTGAAGATCAGCGTGGCCTGAAAAGAGCGGAGCACCAAGCACACACGCAGACTCAATCAATAAATAATCGGCACACTTGGTCCCTGTAGCCGACACATTTATACCTGAGCGGAGTGGAGCACCTATGAACATGTTCGGAGTGCAGTGGTCATAACCCAAAATGCACTGGGTGTTGTAAATTGAAATTACAGCTTATAGAGAATATAGCTTTATTATGAAAGATTAGTGTACGAGTTTGAGTTAATCTATAAAGACATTAAGGGTGAGTATGGTACAGCTGCCGGTCTCTCTGGCCGAGGGATTACAACACTTTCTCCGTAATCCCGTTTATCACGCAGAGTCTCGTAGCGGGAGAGAACTGGGAGCGGTTCGACCCCCGCTGGTGACTTGCGGGATACTGAGTCGGCCGCTCAGAAAGCATTGGCAAACTACTGAGCGTAATCTTGCCAAGAAATCAACAGACAGCTGAAAGATGCTGCTATTGACAGCGATGTCCTGTAAAGGATATGAAAAAAAAAATGGTACAGCTATGAGAATAGAGTGCACGGAATACAATGTATGTATTTGAATAGAGTGCACGGAATCCAATTTATGTATTAGAATAGAGTGCACAGGGTAGGGTACAGCCATGGGAATGTCCAGCATGAGAGTTAGAGTAAATCCTTGAGACTATAGAGAATCTGACAAAAGAATGCAAGGAACCTTCCTGAGGAGCATGGCAACAGAAGAGAGCAAGTAACAATCATCTGACTCCACAGAGCAGGCTAACATCCTATATGGTTAATACAATAATAATAGGATATAATAATGACAACAGAAGAAGTGGCCGACCACGTAAACGATGGACAGAAGGAATAGCAGAATCCATTTGAATCTCGATATATGAAGTCCTTAAACGTGTGCTCTCCCTCTGTTTATACTTCACCTCGACGCCGCAAGATACGAGAGGAACAGGATGAGAGAGAGAGAGAGAGAGAGAGAGAGAGAGAGAGAGAGAGAGAGAGAGAGAGAGAGAGAGAGAGAGATGAGCGAAGCTGGTACGATAACAGTTAATCATTAGGTGCAGAAATGTCTTGACCTATACCAGCTCTATTTCAAGCCACACTTTGAGGAGATGACCAGGGTGTTAGCGTAGTTGCTAGTGAGCTCCTGGTGATGTCACGAGCACGGCCTGACGCGGATTCGACGCCTGGGCTCTTTGCTTGTCACAGGGAGGGTAAGACAGACCGTCTTTTCCTCCTTGCTCTAGGCCTACATCACACAGTCGAAGCAGGACACCGCCACGTTTCAAATGACAAACAAATTGTATGTGTGTATAGATGTCAACACGCTCAAGTTAACTGCTGCTTTGTTTGAATAAAATTCAGTTTATTTCCGAAGGTGTACGAAGTAGATTACAAACAGTGATTACACAAATGATCACTTCTTTGTGCAGGATTTCTTGAAGTTGGTGGGTACGAGGAGCTACGATCCAGATACCTCTCATCCTACCCCAACACCACACTGCAGCATCTTGGACGAGACGACAACTACTCTTACACACAATGCGGCATTCCTGCAGCAAATTCGTACAATCTTCTAAGACCAGCAGATGATAGTAACCTTCCTTGGACAGGCATTGCCTTTGGCTTGACAATATCATCCACGTGGTATTGGTGCTCGGATCAGGTTAGTGCTTTTTGTAATTTGTGTGTATCCTTTCAGAATCTGTACTGGTGTTGTGGCCAAGTGGCAGGTTCTTTGTTCATCACACTGAACACTGAATATGAGAACCGACATCTTTGAACTCATGAGATTCTCACACATTTACCATCTTGACAGCCCACTGAAGAGTTCCCATACTATTTATTTCAGACGCAGTCTGCTTTATAGTCCGCCTGGTTTTTCCACATACGCTCTTATATCATCCAGACCCTCTACTGACTCCATGCTGAGCCAGTATTTCCAGACACGGATACTCCGTCTGTTCAGCTGCACTCTCTATTCATCCCAGAGTGCCTTTACCACGTCATCTTTATCATAAAAAAGTCCACTTCACATGGGATCTTTATCATAAAGTAGCTCAGCACCCAGAGGGGCAGCAGCAGCAGCAGCAACAGATAATCTATCAACCTATTAATTGCCCCCCCCCCCTGTATCTACATACCGTAGTCAGAAAATCCATGATGTGCAGGCAATCTCCGTTCCAATGAGCTATGCTAGCCACTCCATCGGGAATATGCCAGTTTCCACATGAGAGAATACAGTTTACCGAGTAGTCAAATAAGTAATACACTCTTTTACACGCCTGAAGCTGCATTGGGCATATGATGCTTGTCGATACTTTTATAAACCAATCGGCATTTGCTAGGTGATTTGGTCAGTATCACAGCGGCCGCCTTCACTTCCTAAAACATTTCCTAATTTCCAGTTTAGGTTGGGTCAACTTTGAAGCCCAGGTCAATTTAAGAAATCAGCCATGATGTTGATTCGAAACTATGACCACCGGGCCTGAAGGCGAACGTATTGCCACTAGGCTACCGCGACTCCCTACACGGTGTACAATAAATCAATTATGTTAATATAGTATATGTGATATAGCAGTCTAAGATAATATAGTGCAGACTGTACGGTACACCTATAATAACAGAGTGTATGAAGTGACGTAAATATGAGCATATTTTATATGAGGTCCAGTAAGTTTATAAGAATACGGTGTTCAGGTTTGGGTAGATCTATTGTCAGAGTGTAATGCACGACATATCTTACACCAATGAGAATATAGTGCACCGGATACAGTTAATCTATGTACATTTACACCAATGAGAATATGGTGCACCGGATACAGTACATCTATGCACATTTACACCAATGAGAATATGGTGCACCGGATACAGTACATCTATGTACATTTACACCAATCAGAATATGGTGCACCGGATACAGTACATCTATGCACATTTACACCAATGAGAATATGGTGCACCGGATACAGTACATCTATGAAAATATTATGTATGGGGCAGATACATCTACGATAATATAGGGCACGGGGTGAGTACATCTTTGAGATTATAGTGCACTGAGATGCGTATGTCTGTGAGAATATAGTGCACGGAGTTGCGTACACATATGAGAATGTAGTGCACGGGGTTGAGTACATCTCTGAGAATAATATGTATGCCGTAGGGTACACTTATTATGATGGATATATTGCACAGAGCTGAGAACAACTATTTTGAAAATATTGTACACGGACTTGAGAACATAGTGCACGAGGTAGAGCACATCTCTGTCAATATTATTTAGGGAATAGAATGCATTTATTTTGAGAATATGGTACGAGAGTGAATACATTTACTATGAGAATATAGCTTATGAGGTTGAGTACATCTATAATAAGAACATTATGCATGCGTATAGTACAGTTATGAAAACTGAGTGCATGGAATACAGTGTATGTATTAGAACAGAGTGCACAGAGTAGGGTGCAGCCATAAGAATGTAGAGCATGAGAGGTAGAGTACATCCTTGAGAATATAGTGCGTACGAATAAACAATATACAGAACTTTCCTCAGGAGCATGGCAACAGAGAGATGAAATCTGGTCATCTTCGGCAGATTTTCCGCTTGTTGTACAAGAGTCTAGACACTGCTTCCTCTAAACTCTGTGCCATAACTAGAGAGACCAGCTTGCGTCATCAGTAAATAGGACATGTGCCGGAGCTACGGAGTGCGTGCTCAATGCTCAATGTCATCTTCAACAGCCAGCGGAGAGAGAGTGTAGAGAAGAAGTACTATTTGTATTGGGACTCTTAGCGGGCTATTGCCGATGAGGACGGAGCACATATGGGAATGTCTGGATTGCTGTGATGCCGAGTCTAGACTAAACACAAATAGAATGTAGACTCAAACATCCTCTAAACTCTATACAATAGCTGGAGAGACAGACTAAAAATAATAACTTTTTTTCTGAAGCAGCTTCCGCCATGGGTCTGTGATGTGATATGACCATTTCTTGTTGTAGACTTCAATGCACGGAGGTTGTGGTGACCAGACTTTCCTGACTTAGCAAGCGACGAGCCCAGGCTTCGAAACCTCGTCCGTCCATACTCATGACATTATCAGCGCATTTCCCTCTCAACTTCGCTAACACGCCTCCTATAGACAAACTTGAGTCGTTAGTAACTAGCGCAAGTAGAATGTCAAGCCAAATACAACTGAAGAACATATTTACAATTAATTATAAACATGTCTAGATTTAAGGAATTATTTCTAAAATCCAAGATTCACGTAGAACTGCAGACTATAACTATTTATGTCGGTAGAAGCATATACTCAAAGTTCACCCGCTGCAAGATTTCTGGTAAGTTATCTCAGGTAATGTTCAGCAGATTAATTAGTCAACCTAGTGTATACACAGTTTCTCGCTACATTAATTTATTCAAGATTTCTTTTCATGAATGTGTTTAGTGGTTACTCGTCCCTACGTTATTTTAACATTTTACGTTTGTATTTTCATCTGTAGGTGATTGTACAAAGAGCCCTGGCTGCCAAAAATCTGACTCACGCCAAAGCTGGTTGTCTTTTAGCTGCTTACCTGAAATTCTTGCCATTGTTTCTGATTGTCTTCCCTGGTATGATTGCCAGAGTGCTGTACACAGGTAAGATAGATTACTTTAGATAACAAGGTATGATTGCCAGAGTGTTGTGCACATGTAAGATATATTACTTTAGATAACAAGGTATGATTGCCAGAGTGCTGTACACAGGTAAGATATATTACTTTAGATAACAAGGTATGATTGCCAGAGTGCTGTACACAGGTAAGATATATTACTTTAGATAACAAGATATGATTGCCGGAGTGCTGTACACAGGTAAGATATATTGCTTTAGATAACAAGGTATGATTGCCAGAATGTTGTACACAGGTAAGATATATTACTTTAGATAACAAGGTATGATTGCCAGAGTGCTGTACACAGGTAAGATATATTTCTTTAGATAACAAGATATGATTGCCAGAGTGTTGTACACAGGTAAGATATATTACTTTAGATAACAAGGTATGATTGCCAGAGTGCTGTACACAGGTAAGATATATTACTTTAGATAACAAGATATGATTGCCAGAATGTTGTACACAGGTAAGATATATTACTTTAGAAAACAAGATATGATTGCCAGAATGTTGTACACAGGTAAGATATATTACTTTAGAAAACAAGGTATGATTGCCAGAATGTTGTACACCGGTTAGGTAGCTTTAAACACAGAAACTACAAACAATATGTTGCACTATTTATTGCCTGGCACCTCGTCAAGTGTATACTGCAGAGTTATATACTAGGTGAAGTGATTATGTGAATAATATTTAATCTGAAACAATTAAAACACACAGTCACAGGTATTGCTCGAATGTGGAACATCTGTTATCCCCACAGTCATTTAAACTTTAACACGAACTCTTTCTGTTTGCACAAATCAGGCTGGCACCGTGTAATTACTAACGCCTCACAATATTCGAGCAGTCGTTTATTGTTAGTCCAATAGTATGTCAGGCAATAAATCGTTCAACGTATTGTTTATAGCTTCTGTTTGTAAATTCACCCAGGGAATACATTCTTTGATGCTGGTTGGTTGGGAATCCTCTGAGGGTCTGTGCTGTAACTGTTGAGTCCGATGTTTGGGAATCCTCTGAGGGACTGTGATGTAACTGCTGAGTTCAATGTTTGGGAATCCTCTGAGGGACTGTGATGTAACTGTTGAGTCCGATGTTTGGGAATCCTCTGAGGGACTGTGCTGTAACTGTTGAGTCCGATGTTTGGGAATCCTCTGAGGGACTGTGATATAACTGTTGAGTCCGATGTTTGGGAATCCTCTGAGGGACTGTGCTGTAACTGTTGAGTCCGATGTTTGGGAATCCTCTGAGAGACTGTGCTGTAACTGTTGAGTCCGATGTTTTGGAATCCTCTGAGGGACTGTGATGTAACTGTTGAGTCCAATGTTTGGGAATCCTCTGAGGGACTGTGATGTAACTGCTGATTCCGATGTTTGGGAATCCTCTGAGAGACTGTGATGTAACTGTTGAGTTCGATGTTTGGGAATCCTCTGAGGGACTGTGATGTAACTGTTGAGTCCGATGTTTGGGAATCCTCTGAGGGACTGTGCTGTAACTGTTGAGTCCGATGTTTGGGAATCCTCTGAGGGACTGTGATGTAACTGTTGAGTCCGATGTCTGGGAATCCTCTGAGGGGCTGTGATGTAACTGTTGAGTCCGATGTCTGGGAATTCTCTGAGGGACTGTGATGTAACTGTTGAGTCAGATGTCGCTCAGGTCGACCAGCTGCATCTATCAGTGGTGTGAGGTTGGTGTAGATACTCCCCCCGACCCCGCACATAATTACCATCTCTATATAAACCGAGGTGCAGAGCTCTCTTCCCTCCTCCAAGCGCAAGAAAAGGTAAAATAAAGGCAATGTATCAAGGACAAACACAAATGACGGAAAACACGTCTCATCTCTTATAATCTCATCATGTTCCTCTTGTACCTTGCGGTGTCTACGTGAAGGATTAACAGCGGGATAGTGCCCGCTTATGGGCTTCATGTATCAATATTCCCATGGACTCTGTTATTCCCTGCGTCCATCGTTTACGTGGTCAACCTCTTCCTCTACTTCCCTCTGGTCTGTACATCATTGTTTGTTGTGGTATACTGTTAGTTGGTAACATACTTGCATGGCCAAACCATTTGACTTGCTGCCTGATTAATTAATTAAGTTATAAATAAGTTAATTTAGTCCTGATTTCTTAATTATAACATTTGTTAGTGTTGACTGTGTTATTTTTAACATGTATCTATTTCAGACAGGTTAGCGTGTGTTGACCCGGAAGTGTGTCAAGTTGTATGTAAACAAAATAGTTGCGGAAACATTGCCTTCCCCACTCTGGTGCTGGAGCTCATGCCGGTTGGCGTGCGAGGCCTCATGCTGTCAGTGATGATGTCCGCCCTTATCTCCTCTCTGACATCCATATTCAACAGCAGCAGTACCATTTTCACAATTGATATATGGAGGCGCATTAGAAAGGACGCCACCGAAGTGGAGCTCATGATAGTTGGAAGGTATGGATGCTAGAGTTAAAATTCTAGAATCATAACCTTGCCTAATATGAAAACACCACTAAAAGATTAAACTAACTATGTCTGTGCGTGCTGTTGGTTTGTCGGGAATGTTTATGGCTTCACTTTTCAGAATGACACTAATGAGCATTTAGTGGGTTGTGCTCAATATTTAAAACACCAGTACTGCTGTTGTTGATGTCTTCGCAAGTTTACATTCAGTAGTTTGTCATTGTTTTCTGAGCGACCGCCTCCCATACCATCACGTTAAAACCCAGCGCGACACTGTCTGCTGCCAAATCGGTTTCGAACGCGGGTAAGCGGAATTACGAACCGCGCAACGAAAACCGGCAGCTCAAACGATTACGTTCTCTAAATATACAGATACTACTTCAAAGTTGTGTATGTCACACAGCGATATAGCTTAGTATATATTTTGTAAGATGCTCGACTTAGACGATTTAACAAGAAGTTAATAATACACCGCACTGCCGCCCTTCAACTAGTCTGCCATGGTCCATTGAATTCCATTTTTGGGGGTAGTTAATGTTATCTTCATAATCCAGTCCATGGGCATTGGGAATAATTATGGTGAAAAAGGCATCCCTGTCGCATTCCTTAAGTCAAGAACGAGAAGTCAACATATTAGTCCAACTGACCGCTTTAGGGGTTGAATCGGCTAACTAGACATCAGCTCACCGTATGTTTAAGAACGAGCGCTTTTATCCATTCCGCTAGTCTACTCATCGATTAGTTGTTTGTCAGTAGTATCCATTAACTCTTTCGCTACCGTGAGCCCATCTGTGGCCAGGATGGATTTGCTGTGATGGCAATTCGCCCTTTTAGTCCCACAAAATGATCAGTGGTTTATTTCATATATTTCTGCCCCGTTTCGGAATTTTAAGTTACAGTAAACTGAAAAGTCGTACAGCCGAAAGATTTCTACGCCATCTTTGTGCGGTCAAACGTTTTCTAATATTGGATTCTTGTGAATTTTCAGTTTTAAGGTAGTGTTAATTTGGTTTTTCACAATGGAAACGCCCACCAGTTTGCGTCCACGTAGTATTATAACTGTTTTAAACAATAGTGATTCCCTTATCAGTGAATATTTAGAAAGAAGTTTTAGGTGTGTCTAAAGTTTTAGCACGTGGTGATAAAGAAAAACCAGTGAATGTTCGTCAACAGCTGAGTGTCTGACAACGAAGCACGAATGGCTGAAGTTTACGTCTGTCATTATTGCTATGGGACTTGATCCAAGACCATGTATCAAAGACTACTGGTGTACAAGTGCACATTTATATACTCCTTGGTATGCCACTGCCACTACGTTTCCCAGTAATCAATTAGAAAATTAGAATATATTTATCACACCATGTTTCATGTTTGTGAACCTGAGGCAACCGAAAAAAAAAAAAAAAATGATCCTCTTGTTGACATTATTCTGAAGAATATCCAGGAAGCATTTTACCCATTTGAAAATGTGTCCATTGATGAAATGATTATTTGGTGGAAGGGCTAAAAAAAGCTAAAAAAACCATGCATTGTTGTCTCTACCAAGTCTGTAGTTAGAACTGTTGAGAGCGGATTGCGAAAACCGCAAAGCAAGCCGAAGATGGTCTCCATGAATATAACATGGCGATGAATGGCTGCGACAGAATGGACCAAATGGTTGGATATTATAATATCCATGATAGGAAAACCATTAAGTGGTGGAAGAAGATCTACTACTAGATCTTTGAAATTGCACAGATCAATGCTCACATCCTACATTCCATATGGCAAACAGAGAAAGGAGGATAAAAATTGTCATAGAAGGATTTCAAGTAAAGGAAAGTGCTCATCGCGAAGTAGCTCAGAGTATTCCTGAAAGTTTGACACTCTGCCTGCCGAAGAATTTCAGTCTGTTGCAGGAAATTATGTCGAAAGAGTTACACGAGCCAAGCATTTAATAGAATTTGTCGGTGTCAATAGAGACTGTGTTTTTTGCAGCACTCGAACTAAACGACACATACCATCTTTTGTTTGCTCCGGCTGCACTAATAGACCAGACTTGTGCGCCAAAGTTTGCTTTGCAGCCTATCACAAATAGACTGCCACATATAGTAAATAAAAACAAACAGACATGACAATTAAATGTAAATCTGCCAAGTGTTTTCCTAATTTTTGTCTGAAAAAAGAAAAATACATGATTCAGAATCTGCGGCAAAACTTCTTTTCGGATGATTGATTGGGAGCAATTGTATTTATAGTTTAGAAAAGTGTTGCTTATGCAGTAAATTCAACAGGATTAGCAGTGATCAGGATATTGGATAACAACGCCCCCTTGGTAAGTACAATGTTTACATTATTTTTACCTCTTTTTAACAAATTATTTTAGAAGTTATATTATTATTTTTATTTTATTTACAACATACAGCAAAAATTCTCATACCAACATATTCCTTGTGCAATCCCCTTTATTTTGATATATAATACAACATTTCTGCTACAATTTTAACCATTTTCATAACATTATTGCGACATACACCAATTTCCATATTTCGGCCATTAGTTTTTTTCATTTTTGTGAAAAAGACATGGATCAGAATATGCACCAAAACTTCCTTTTGGGTGATTTAAATGAGCAATACTGTTTATATTCTTGAAGACAAGTGGTGTTTGTTTGATTATTCAGTAAATTAAACATGATTAGCAGTATAGGAGTGTAGAAAACACATTCTAATTGCAATGTTTACATTATTTTTACCTACTTTTGTCCAATTATTTTACAAATTATATTATTATTTTTATTTTATTTACAACCTAAAGCAAAAATTCTCCTACCAACATATTCCTTGTGCAATCCCCTTTATTTTGATATATAATACAACATTTCTGCTACAATTTTAACCATTTTCATAACTTTACTGTGACAGACTGTCAAGATTTCAAGATTTCAGCCATTATTTTTTGTCATTTTTTGTTAAAAATACATGGTTCAGAAAATGCACCAGAACTTCTTTTTAGGTTACTTTAATGAGCAATACTGTTTATATTCTTGAAGACAAGTGGTGTTTGTTTGATTATTCAGTAAATTAAACATGATTAGCAGTATAGGAGTGTAGAAAACACCTTATAAGTGCAGTTTTTAAAATAATTTTTACCTCTTTAATTTCAGTTGTTATTATTAAACCTCTCATTATTGTCATAATATTTGTAACCTATCAATTAATTATTAACACTGTCATGTTCCTTGTGCAATCCTCTTTAATTTGATATGTAATACAATAGATCTGCTACCATGTTAACCATTTTAAAAGCATTATTGTAACACACCCCTAGTTCCAATTTTCTGCCATAAATTTCTGTTTGGTCACAGCCCAGTTTTTGTTTGGTAGTGAAAGAGTTGTTAATATCTTCAGCTAACAACAGAATGCGAACATGTAATATACGAGCCATACTTTGACCAAAACTGTGTTGGTAAATTTGAGAAAAATAAAGATAAGTTTTGTTGCGTGATTGTCCTTATCTTTCCCCAGACTATGTGTGATCATCCTAGTGGCTGTTGGCATTATCTGGATTCCAGTCCTACAAAGTGTGACAGATTTGGTTCACTACGTGCAGGGCATCACCAGTTTCCTAGCTCCTCCCATCTGTGCGGTCTATGTGCTGGCAATCTTCTGGAAAAGGACCAATGAAAAGGTGAGTGGATGTAATACAACGGGATAGTAAATGATAATATAATGAGAGATCCGGGCGGATTTACTAGGAACGAAAATAAAGGTGACTTGGTCAGGAAACAATACAGCAGTAAAGGACCTAAGCTTAAGGTTTGTTCACAAAGGCCATCGGATTTGGAGAAATTGCTGAAACAAGTGTTATTTCAAGCGAGTAGTCTGAATGAATAAACTGTGGAGCATTGCAGTTCAGTGAGGGACTTTTCTAACAAAGAGGAAACCATTCTGGGCAGTCCATAACTAGATCGGTCACACAATTTTATAAATCAAGCTCCAAACAACTTAATGACTTGCACACGTTCATCGAAGTCATAAGTACATATGTTAATTTGCAATTAACACTTAAACACAACATCACTATTTATTAAGTATTCTTCCCCACACCAATTCAAAACAAAATAATCAGTTATGATCTATAATCAGTTAACATATTAAAGGTGACAAAAGGCATCTCCGTCTCACTCTGTTCTTATTTCAAATTCCACCTCTGTTTACCTCCATGAAGGACTCTTCACCTCATGTCTCTATATTTTGTTTTTCATTAAGGTAACAATTTTCTATAGAATTTCACAATGCATCATCATTTTCTGATTCCCTATCAACGCTATTAACGGCTTTTTCATAGTTCACAAATTAAATTTAAAGTATTTAGTTCAATGTAACTATCCTGTCTATGAAGGATAAATCTGGTCGAAAGCCTGCCTTCTCATTATTTTGTTGTTTATCATTACATTACACAATGGTATAGAAAACCTAATAGCCCAAACCCAATTGAATAGTGACAATCACAACTTATATCTTAACATAGCAAAAACAAAGATAATGCATACAGATAAAACTACTATGGAGAAAGAAATATATGTTAATGAGGAAAAATTGGACGTGGTGGAAAATTTTGAATATCTTGGGTCATTGATAACCAACAACGGTAACACAATGAAAGAAATTAAACGGCGACTATCAATTGCTCTTCAAAGACTAAAACAACTGAGTAAATTATGGAGTGGGACAGACAGAACTACAAAAATGAGATTTTTAAGAGCATGCATCATTCCCATTGCAACATACGCCTGTGAGACCTAGACACTTACTAAACAAGCTGAACAGCGCATAAATGCATTTGAATATAAATGTTATAGACGAGTTCTAAGGATATCTTGGATAAAGAAAAAACAAACAAATGCATCCATACTTCAAGAGCTGAATATTGAAGAATGTTGGCTATTAAAGACGATAAAACAAAGAAAATTGAAATATTTTTGTCACGTGAAACGTCACAAAAGTTTGGAGAGAACAATAATAGAGGGTTATATGCCTGGGAAGAGGGGAAGAGGAAGGCCAAAGAGAAGATGGGTGCAGGATTTGGCGGCGGATGATCTCTAGATGGGTGTATGGGACGCGGCACATCTTACTTATGATCGAGAGGTTTTCCGGAAGGTTGTTATGGGAGCGAGGTTCTGCAAAGGGCATGCTACTGAATGAATGAATGGATGAATCATTACATGTCTTAGTCTATCCAAAAGGACCATGCTTAATATTTTCCCAGAAACTGTTAGTAAAATTATTCCTCTATAATTTTCACACTCCTGTAGGTTCCATTTTTTGGATCAGATATCCTATTGTCGTCTGCTGATATTTCTTTAGTTTCTCATGATTTTTCTAAATTACCAGTGCATTACTTCCGCTGAGGTGTTTACGATAGTTGTATCAGCCTCTACTGGGATGTCAGTTGGGTCAGCAGCTTTCTCATCATCCAGTGGTTTGATAGCTTTTCTGATTTCTTCGTCAGATGTCTTTTTTCACAGTTGATATCCAGTTCCACTTCCGAGGCATGGGTATCAGGTGCGTCATTTGGCACTGGTCTGTTCAGAAGTTCCTCAACTTATTCAACCCATCTGTTAATGCGATCATTAATGCTGACGAGTACTTGCCATTCATTCATTCATTCATTCATTCATTCATTCATTCATTCATTCATTCATTCATACATTCATTCATTCATTTAGTAGCATGTCCTTTGCAGAACCTTGCTCCCATAACAACCTTCCGGAAAACCTCTCGACCATAAGCAAAATGTCCCGCGTCCGATACACCCATCTGAAGATCATCCGCCACATCCTGCACCCGTCTTCTCTTTGGCCGTACTCTTCCTATCTTCCCTAAGCATATACCCCTCCATTACTGTTCTCGCCAAACTTTAGTGACATTTCAAGTCTGTTTCTTATTTCTTGTCTATTACTATTTAAAAAAGAAAAATGAAATATGTCCACTTCAAGTGGTCCCTGGGGAAACCATATTTCTTTTGTAAGCTATGACCAAATGTAAAAAGTTAAAGAACACAATTAGTGATGGATATAAAACAATTTTAATAGCAATAGCAGGAGTTTAAGATATTGCTTCATCGAATGATTTCTCCTCTGACTTTTATTTTCAGGGTGCCTTTTGGGGTCTCGTGATTGGTCTGTGTATTGGTCTGATCCGGTTTGCGTGGGAATACTCTTACAAGAACTACCCTTGTGGTGAAGTGGACAAAGGCAACAAGCCAGACATCATCAGCAAAATTCACTACCTACATTTTGGCATAATTCTGTTCGCAATTGTTGTTGCTGTGACCGTTGTTATCAGTCTGCTGACTGCTCCAATAGACGACGTCTATGTAAGAAACTTCTTGTTCATTTTTGGCTATGCCAATATAATAGATGGTTGTTCATTGTTTTGCGTTTTCTCGCTTTGAACTCAAATTTTATCCACATAAGCGCCACTACTTCTAGTGCACTGGACCCGATTTTTGCTTATGGATTAGCTTTCCCTATTACCAGTGTTCCCCGCCATCAGGCGAACCCACTCCGACTTATGAGGTACTTGTAATTTACCCCCCCCCCCAAGTCAAGAACGAGAAGCCAACATTTAGTTCAACTGACTAGTGTAGGGGTTGAGCCTGCTACCTCGACATCAGCACACTGGACGTTTAAGAATGAGCGCTCTCCTCCATTCGTTCATGCTGACCGCATTGTACATTTTTATAATGTCTGGCGCTACGCTGAAAATGACTAAGTGCTTTCGGACAACGGTTCGATACCAGCTCTCAACGTTCGCTACAAGAGGGAAGGATTGACCGCCTCTCCCTTAGTGCACCCAGGACTACACCACGTGACGGTCCCAACACACCACACACACATACAGTAGGTCCCTGCTACAGGGTGTTGGTTGGAATTTATGTTGTTAAACCAGGTCAGTTAAACATACATGTTGTCAGATGATGACTTGGGTTTAATCAAATGTCACTTGCTATATCACAAGTCAATCAAATGTCATTTGCTATATCACAAGTCAATCAAATGTCACTTGCTATATATCACAAGTCAATCACATGTACTTGGTATATCACAAGTCAATCAAATGTCACTTGGTATATCACAGGTCAACCAAATGTCACTTGCTATATCACAAGTCAATCAAATGTCACTTGGTATATCACAAGTCAATCAAATGTCACTTGCTATATCACAAGTCAATCAAATGTCACTTGGTATATCACAGGTCAATCAAATGTCACTTGCTATATCACAAGTCAATCAAACGTCACTTACTATATCACAAGTCAACCAAATGTCACTTGCTATATCACAAGTCAACCAAATGTCACTTGCTATTTCACAAGTCAATCAAATGTCATTTGATATATCACAGTTCAAATGGTACTTGCTATATCAAAATCAATCAAATGTCACGTGCTATTTCACAAGTCAATCAAATGTCACTTGCTGTATCACAAGTCAATCAAATGTCACTTGCTATATCACAAGTCAATCAAATATCATTTACTATATCACATTATATTTGTTAATTTCGCATCTCTTTAAGGTCGTTTATATTTCCGCATATATGGTGCACAATTTGCTTTGTCTCTAACGTTACGTATAAATCAGTTGTTTCCAAGATTCGTTTTTCAATATACATTGTTTTACGCTAAATATTGAAACATTTATAACGAGGACAACAGGTAACGGTGGTTATTGTTCCGCTTGGACATCTGGTGCGATTTCTTCTGAGATCGAAACTGATTGAGACTGAAAATGGTTAATTGATTACATACACTTGGGGCGACTCCTATTCATTTGAATTCCCATCCTGGGTGGAATTTTTACTAGCGGAGCAGCCATACAATTCCTCCTAATTTATCGCTATTATACGAACACGTTAGACGTCCGATACACTACCCTATGTTTATGGGAAGAGCGTCATCCCCATTATCCTTATTGTGTTCAACTCCACATCGACATTCAGTCCGAACTTCAATTCTACACGTAGATGCAGAAGTCGTACGTTTAAGCCACTAAGCTTCTTTGTCATTTACTGCTGACCACAGCCGCGGTGGCATAGTTAGTATGATTGCCTGCTAAAACATAAGTCTGGGTTCAACCCACATCAGAGGTTGGATTGTGTTTTATCAGAAAAGCACGTCTCTGGGGTGGACCCAGCCTCATAAACTTCGGTACCAGACATTTTTCAGATATTTTTGAGAATTGTCAGGGTAGGACAGGTGACAAGTAACGAAATTGATCACCTCACCTCATATTTCGTGGCCTAGAATATATGAAGGCATAACACTTCAGACCCCAGAAGTAGTACCTCTTATGGGACGACCTTTTACCATTGATCTGACTGACTGTTCTCTGTACATTACAGCTTGAGAGGCTAACTTACTGGAGTCGCTTCAGCACCAAGCAGAGAATAGATATCTCAGAGGTAGATGAAGAAGACGAACCGAAACCTGAATCTACGGAAGTACATAAGCCACATCAGGATGGTAAGCAAAGCGTCTAATAATACACCAGTTGATAGAAACTCCTCGGCACACACACACATACTTATTCATGTACTTATAGTGTTGACCGTTCTAAGAGAGATTCGAGAGTTGTGTGTTGTCCACAAATATTAGACCAAAACCAAGCTGCACCATTGATTATGCGATAGCAACAGAGTCAAACGGGAGCCACGATACTCTACTGGCTGGACCACACCTGCCGGCGCGATGGTCAGAGGTTGGTTCCGCATCGGGGCAGGTTCGAATGTTTAAACTTGACCTGATAAATATGGGCCTAGCACCATATGCCTAGAGCGCTGCAAGGCGGGTAAAAGAGCCTTGTACTTACTTACCTAATACCTACCTATCTACTTAATACCTACCCTACCTACCTACCTACCTAATTAATACCTACCTACCTACCTACCTACCTACCTACCTAATACCGACCTATCTACTTAATATCTACCTACCTGCCTACCTATCTACCTACCTAATCCTACCTATCTACTTAATACCTACCTACGTATCTACTTAATACCTACCTACACACCTACTTACCTACCTACATATCTACTTAATACCGACCTACCGACCTACCTACCTACCTACCTACTTAATACCTACCTACCTATCAACCTACCTACATACCTACCTACCTACCTATCTATCAACTTCATATCTACCTATCTATTTAATATCTACCTACCTACCTACCTGCCTACATACCTACCTAATACCTACCTATCTACTTAATACCTACCTACCTACCTACCTACCTGTCACAATGTTCTTTATAATAACTGAGTGAGATGGTCGTTGTCTAGGTTTAAATGTTCCTTGTATGTCACTATGGAGTGTAAATAGAGCTAACCACCTGTCCCACAATGCAACTCACCCCAGTAGTACACATCCATCAGTCATTAAACAAGATTGATTTGGCGCACATAATCCTTTAATACGGAAAGAACACGGACAAAACGGAACATAACTCTATATCCAGAAACAATATAATCCATAGAATATACATATCCTCCTCACAACTTAACATGCACACATCACTGCCTTCTCAAGGCCTGCTTAATCTCAAATTCACAGGACAGTTATCCAGCTCCTATCCACGGCTGGACCTCACACAATACAACCCCCACACTGGGTCTAACCTCCAATAACTATCCAACCCACTTTGGGTTCAGACCTCCATTAACTATCCAACCCACTTTGGGTTCAGGCCTCCATTAACTATCCAACCCACTTTGGGTTCAGGCCTCAATTATCTATCCAACCCCCACAGGGTTTTTAGGCCTGCATTCACCACTCGGAGAACAACACAACACAGGACGGAGCACTCTTTCTCATCCGCTCCTATTCTTCGACTCCCGATCAACTCGGAGTCCAAACCTCAACTGCCCTGAAGTCCCCTGACTTCACACAACAATACACTGTCTCTCGCCCCATCCACCCTGGGGGTCTCCATCTACCCTCACCATTATTTCTCAAGGCTGGTTGTTTTTCTCATAGCCCCGCTACAGGTCACTCACTTCAATGTCAATGACCCAGGCATATGTCACTACCTATATACTTAATACCTATCTACATACCTACCTACCTACCTACCTACCTACATATCTATTTAATACCTACCTACCTACCGACTTACCTACGTAATACCTACCTACCTACCTACCTACTTACCTAGCTACTTAATACGTACCTACCTACCTTCTTACCTACCTACCTGCCTGCCTACATAACTACTTACCTACCTACCTACTTACCTACCTACTTAATACCTACCTACCTACCTACCTACTTACTTAATATCTACCTACCTACCTACGTAACTACATACCTACCTAACTGCCTACCTAACTATTTACTTACCTGCCTGCTTACCTACATACCTACATACCTATTATCTACCTATCTATCTACTACCTGTCTACCTATCTACACACCTACCTACCTATCAGCTTACCTACCTACCTACCTCATTACCTACCTATCTACATACCAACCTACCTACCTACCTACATACGCACCTACCTACCTACGTACCTACCTACCTAATGAGGGTAATTGTAGATGGTGGATGTGTGGGTGAGTAGAAGATGTGTGTGAGATGTGTGTGTGGGTGAGGGATGTGCCTTGGGGATGTTCGTGGGTGTGGTGTTGTGTGGGATGGAAGATGGGTGTGGATAAAGGATGTGTGTATGTGTGGGTGGGGGTGTGGTTGGGTGTGGGTGTGCGGGTGGGTGGTGATGTGTGTGGGGATGGGGGAGTGTGATTGGAGGGGTGGTTGGGGTGTGTGAATGTGGGTGGGTAGATGGGATATGTATGTGTTGATTAGTGGGTGAGGAATGTGTGGGTGTTAGTGATTGGGGGATAAGTACGTGTGTGGAGGGATGTGTGAGGGGATGAGTGTATGGGTGGGGGATGTGTGTGTGTGGGTTGGGTGTGCGTGGATGGGAGGTGTGTGTCTGTGAATGCGGGATGTGTTGGTGGGTGGGGATGTGTGTGAGGGATGTGTGTATGAGTGGGGAGATGTGTGTGTGTGTGGGTGGGGATGTGTGTATATATGGGTTGGGGTGTATGGTTAAGGGATGTATGGCTGGGGGATGGATTGGTGGGTAGAGGATGTGTGGGTGGGTTATTGTATATGGGTAAGGTTATGTGGTTAAGGGATGTGTGGTTAAGGGATGTTTGGTTGCGGGATGAGTGGGTGGAGGATGTGTGGATGGGTAAAGGATATGTGGGTGGGTGAGTGTGTGTAGGTTAGGAGATGGTGGCGGATGTTTGTATGGGTAGGCTCGGGATCTGTGAGTGGGCTGGGGGAGATGGGAGATTATATGGGTGGGTGCGGAAATTGTGTTTGGGTAGGTGCGGATACGTGAGATGGCGGGGAGATGTGTGTATGCGTGGGAGAATGTGTGGTTGAGGGATGTGTGTTTGGCTGGGTGGTTGGATGTGTGTGGGTGGAGGAGGATATGTTGGTGGGTGATTGTTGGTGGGTAATGGGACGGGTGGATGATATGTGAGTGGGTGGGGAGATGTGTGTGTGGGGGATGTGTGGGTTGGGAAATGTATGTATGCTTGGGGTGTGGGTGGATGGGATGTGTGGTTGGTGGGAGTGTGTGTGGGTGGGGAGATGTGTAGGTGTGGGGATGTGGTGGATGGGTGGGGGAATGTATGTGTGCCTGGTGTGTGTGTGTGTGTGATTGGGTGGGGGATGTGTGGGTGAATAGGGATGAGTGGGTGGGTAGTGGATGTGTCTCATTACATGGTAATTTGCATTGTTTATGTTTACAAAATTCATTTGACAATGTTTTCCCTAAGCACTATTGAGGAACGAAAGATGAGTGATTGGAAGGGCCGAATGTAAGACGGGCCTGCGTGCCCAATTTGTTACTTTTTGAAAATAAAGTCCTTTCGTTTGTTCGTTCTACCTACCTTATTACTTACTTTCAGGGAAAACTTGGAGCTTTTGGAGCGCAGTGACTAAACTGCTTGTCACTGCCCTGTTTTCAAATCCTCATCGAGGCGTTAACAGCCAGTATAATACTGATCACATGACATATCACGTGCTGATTGTTTTATATATGGCTAGCTAGCACATTACATGTGGTTCAGTACGTGTACAAATGTACTATCCTTGACAGGGAAAACTGAATAAAACTTAAGGCTGTTCAACAGACCACACTAAGTCTTGCCATGGGTGTAAGCATTAATTAACAAGCAGAACACTACAATGACATAACATAACCGAGAAAAGCACAAGAAAAACAAAACAAATATACTTGGTTCTGATGTTGAGATTGTGTCAAGACGGCTAGTATTATAATTTACATCAATCTGAACTATATTTGAGATGAATGGAAAAGTAGAAGGGTGGGGAGGAGTGGGGGAGACCCACGACACAGACACAAACAGTGAAAAAAAAATAATAACGTAATTGCATAGAAACTAAGAAATACGTTAATGATAAACAATAACCTCAAACACGAAAGTTCCAGAACGATCCAATGGAACATCGCAATCCAGCCACGAGATTTACACATCTAACCGGTGATTATTTTAATTGGTTACAAATGAACACGCAATATTTATAACAAAAGTGAGGGAAGTAAAATTTCGATAACGTGTATTTTCCCCGTGACAACATAGGTGATTTCAATCATGAACCATATCGCACCACTAGCGAAGAAAACAGACTTTTACAATTAAATGTTCCCGGGAAGGTTAACCCGGTCAACAAATGCCCGCAGAAGTCAGATGTGTCAGCCTAACGGCGCAAGAATACAACTCTGCTGTAAACAGGCACAACGCAATGACGTCCGAAAAAAAAAAATCCGGATGAACGCAGAAGAAGAAGAAATTAAATGTTATAGGAAATTATTACACCACCATGCACCAAGAAGAAAAACAATACCGACATTCGACAAGAGCTGACCATGTTGGGGTAACTGCAATACTGAGGTCATAAGGAGTGCTTCGTGGAAGAACAGACGTGGGTCGACCAACACCGACGGTGGAGACAGGACATTAATGGCACAACGAGCATGAGATTGTATGAGGCTAAGGAACTGTCAACAGATTGAGAGTCTTTCCGAATGGCCGTGGTGAGAGCAATGTTCTATGTAGTAGAGATGCGTGAGGGGTATTTATTCAAATAGAAGTTATTGGTGCCATGAATAACACACTCAAGGAATTTACACCGGGATCTAATAACAAGGCAGTTATATATCAATATGGCCGAATGGATAATAGCGATCGCTCTTAAACTTCTAGTGTGCTGATGCCAAGGTAGTGGGTTCAACTCCTCCACCGGTCACTTGAATTAATATGTCCTTGAGTTGGGAACGTAAATTATTAGGAGCGTTCATTTGAAATCCGTTCGTGTCGCAAGGCGCATAACTGTGTACGTTGAACATGATCATGTCGTAGTCATGTGATAAGTACTGACCAATGAATAAAAGAGCACGTGCTTATCGTCCCATGATGCATAGGTTCTGTTTCTTACCGTTGCGAGAATGGCAGGGTTCATCCTAAATCGGTCCAAAGAAGCTCGACGAGCGATGATTCAGTTTCTTTCATTTGAAGGATGTCGACCAGTGGACATTCATCGAAGAATGCAGGCAGCGTACAGTAACAAATGTGTGTCGAAGACAACAGTGACAGACTGGACACGAATGTTTCGGAAAGGACGTAAGTTCGTGACAGATCTTCGACGGCCGAGTCAAACGCATATTGTTGCAACAGAAAAAAAAACAAACATTGCCAACATTGATCCAGCAGTACAGATTAACCGTTGTCGAAGCATACGTTCGCTAGCGAATGAATTTGATGTGTCAATTGGGACAATTCAAAAGGTCGTTCGTAAGAAACTGCAATATCGGAAGGTGGGTTCACAGTGGCTACCACGGATGTTGACCGACCACCAAAAAGAGGAACGCATGGGATGGAGTTTGAACACTTGCTGCGTTACAGAGTGGAGGGTGATGCATTTCTCTTCCGCATAGTGGCAGGCGATGAAACATGGTGTCACCACTTTGAGCCGAGCTGCGAAAGAGAGAGCATGAAATGGAAGCATGCTCGATCACCAAAAGCCAACAAATTCAAGTTACAGGTTTCCGCTAGTAAGGTTATGCTGAGCGCATTTTTTTTTTACCATGAAGGGCTATTGTTGGCCGACTTTAATGAACCTGGTGTCAACATCAACTCTAGCCACTACTTGGAAACACTAGATAAGCTGCAAAAAGCCATCAGGAATAAACGACCGGCATGCTTTCTCGCGGTGTGATTTTGTTTCACGATAATGCTCGTCCGCATGTTGCAAAAACTATGCAGGAAGCATTAGCTTGGAAGAAGTTGGAAATTCTGCAACATCCAGCCTATATTCCTGATTTATCACCATGTGATTTTCATTTGTTCGGACCTCTAAAAACAAGCTCTCAAGGGGCAACGATTTCACACAGATGCAGACGTAATGAACGCGGTAAACACTTGGTTCAGTAAGCAACCACAATCCCGTTTTCTTTTGCGGACGGCATTCGCCGCCTACCTGAGCAATGGGATGCTTTGCCTGAATGCCTACTGCGACTTCTTCTGACCAACCCATGGTGCATAATTCATTTAAAATGAATGCTTTGTTTAATTCTACCACACCTGTTAATGTTTCTTTCGTGCTTTTGTAATAAAGCCACTGGAATGGGTTTCAAATGAACGTCCCTATACAAATACCTCTGAAGTCGTAGTGGGTTCGTCTGATAGCGAAGGACACTGGTAATAGGGAAAGCTATTCCACATGCATAAATCAGTAAAGTGCACTAACAATTGTAGCATGTGTATGTACTACGCTTGAGTTCAAATCGAGTGAACGTAAAGAAAGAAAATTAAATGTACATATTGTACTGAGAAAAAGAAAAAGAAAAGAACTTTATATGTATTTGTTTTTCGATTGTCTTAGGTCATGAAACATTGCCATGGTATAAAGTTGCCTGCCAGTGGATCTGTGGCATAGAGAAGATATCACCGGAGCACCAGATGACAGACGCTGAGATGCGAGCTATAGAAGAGAAGCACACATCCATTTATGAAAGCAAGACTGGACAATGGGTCCTCAATATGAATGCGATTTTTCTCACGACCCTTGCAGCATTTGTCATAGGGTTCTATGCCTAAAATGCAGAAAAGATGTTAGGCGATACCTAAGATGTAGAATATTTACAAATACAAATACAAATTGATGGAAAAGACCTTAGACTTGTAAAAAACATATATTGGAAACAACAAGCTGCCATCAGAATTGATAACGATGTAGGTCAATATCAATATCAACCTATTAAGAGTGGTGTGAGACAGGGAGTATAATGTCTCCAGATCTTTTTTCCCTGTATAGTGAAAATATTTTCAGAAATATTGAAGATATGGAAGGAATCAACATTGGGGGACATACATCAATAACATAAGATATGCAGATGATACAGTCTTGATTGCAGACAATTAACAGGACCTTCAACATTTAGTAGATGCGGTTGTTGCACACAGTGAACAACTAGGGTTAGAACTGAATATTAAGAAGACACAGATTATGGCTGTCACTGGGAAGAAGGAAATACCACATTGTGATATACGAGTAAATGGGCATATTCTTAAGCAAGTGAATCGATAGCTATCTCGGAACAGTCATAACATCTGATGGGAGATGCCTTGAAGAGATTAGAACAAGAATTGCCATTGCAAAGGTAGCCTTTTGCAAGATGAAAAAAATACTGACCAATAAAAAGATATTAAATGAAACGAGAAGAAGAGTGTTGAAGTGCTACATAGAACCTGTACTTTTGTATGGATGTGAAGCGTGGACAATGAACAGTCAAGCTGGAAAACAGCTGATGGCTGTAGAAATGTGGTTTCTGAGAAAAATGCAAAGAATACCATGGAGAGACAGAAAAACCAATGAACAAGTCCTTCAAGAAACAAATGAAGATCTTAAACAGATTAGTGTCATTAGACTAGACAGTCAAAATTTTTTGGGCATGTTATGAGAAGAAATGACTTGGAGAACTTGGTGACAACTGGCAAGGTCGAAGGGAAGAGACCAAGGGGAAGACAGAGAAGTAAATACCTGGATGGCTTGGCCACGTGGCATGGTCGAGCCAGGAACACGGAGCTGATCCACGACTCTGGTGATCGAGTGAGATGGCAGAACATGACTGCCCACGCTTATCGGCATGGCACATGATGGATGGATGGATGGAGAATATTTACAACAGTTATAACCATGTTGGGCGTTTCCTAAAATTTAGAATATTTACAATAGTAAGAACCATGTTATGATATTAGGCGATTTCACCATAAAAGCAACATAATTATCAGTATCAGATCTCGCTCAAGGAACAATTTATATTTATAATGGACTATGAGTTTTGTGTATTTATAATGGACTATGAGTTTTGTGTATTTACTTATAAAGAAGAGGAGGAGGAGGAGGAGGAGGAGGAAGAAGAAGAAGAAGAAGAAGAAGAAAAAGAAGAAGAAGAAGAAGAAGAAGAAGAAGAAGAAGAAGAAGAAGAAGAAGAAGAAGAAGAAGAAGAAGAAGAAGAAGAAAGACGTAGCAGCAGAAGAGGAAGAAGAACAAAAAGAAGAATCAGGTTTATTTATTGGTCGTGCTCGTGTACTTGAGTTCAGTAAGTCTGGATGTTGTTATTTTCAGTATATTAAATTGTCATACGAGTAGTCAGTTGTTCTTGGTTGTATGTTCATATATTCCATTCTTTAGTGGTATCTTGCCTATGGACAAGGGGGAGGTGGTCGTGCGCTTGTGGGACCAGGTGGAGAAGGCGGAGGAACAGACTTAGAACCCATATGTGGAAAGAATGAGATTGCGGGGGGGGGGGGGGAATCGGCAGGGGTTCTGGAAGAATCTCAAAACTGAGAGGGAAGACCAGGAGAACTTTTAATCAGATAGCGATGGGAACTATTAGTAGTATGACTCTTCGCTGGCTGTTGAAAGAGGGGACGGAGCGCGTATGGGAATGTCCTGAGCGCAGTGATGTCGGTTCTTAACTCAACTCAATTCAACTCAACAACATATTCCATTCTTTACCAGATGTAAGCTGCAATGGATGCCAAATTGTTCATTAAAAACAATGTGGAAACCCACTTCCACAACAAGAACCAACTACATGTTATATAAAATATTTCACATAAATGTTCCGGGAAGTAAAGGCGACCGATGTGACCCTGACCACATCACCGATCGACTGCAGAATTTTCTACACGAATACGGGACTACCACTATATGGTCAATGGGTGTACAAATGGTCCTATACATCTATTATTCTACATTAGATTCTACGTCGTGTGACAGGGCACATGATGATGATGATTTACATTACAGTAACATTATCCTGATCTCGTAAAAATACTATCATAAATTTCTTACACATGGCCATTTGCATAGGCCAGTTTTAATAATTTAAGAAATGTTATATTTAGTTAAAAGAAATGTGTACTTGTATATGCATGTGAAACATGGACAGTTAGCAGAGAAGCTGGGAAGCATCTAATGGCAGTGGAAATGTGGTTGCTGAGGATAATGCACAGAGTACCATGCACGAACAGAAAAAAGAAAAAAAAAAACTAAGCAATGAAACACATGGAAGCTGTAAATTGATTAGAGAAATTATTCATGGACAGTCAAGATTTCTCGGGCACGTTGTGAGGAAAAATAAACTAGAAAACTTAGTGACAGCTGGTAAAATGTATAGAAAAGTACCAAGGGAAAGACAGAGAGATAACTACCTAGATGGATTGGCCACGTGGCATAATGGGACAAGGAAACAGACCTGATCCAAGATAATGTAGGATGGCGTACCGTGACAGTCCAGGTTGATTGGAATAGCATATGATGATAGGCTACAAAGAAAGTACGCCTATACTATTTGGTAATACAATAATTGAAAAGATACTCAAATGAAATTAAATTATATAAAATTGAAAGACTACTGAGCGTAATCTTGCCAAGAAATCAACAATCAGCTGAAAGATGTTGATGTTGACAGCAATGTCCTGTAAAGGATATGCCACACAAAACAATATTGAAAGAAACAGAACATTGCATGCAGAAAAACAATTGTAACAACCTTAGATTCTCTCACGATCAGCATGTGTAGACATAAAGTTGACATTTGATCAATATTGATCTCATAACTTCAGTGCTTTCATGAAGGTCACATTTACATGTTGAAGTCACATTTCCTGGCAGCACAAATCAATTTTACAAAATAAAAGGATATTCTTGCAAAACTTTCTGTGATTTCACAATAATGAGCAGAAAAGCAGCCATGAAAATATAAGAATCACGTAGGAAGAAACAAACATATAAAAAAAAAAGAAGCAAATGTTACTGACATTAAAGCAAAATAAACTTGGGTAATAAATAATGAATACATAATAGTTTTCATGTCCTAATAACAAAAGCATTGCTTCTTGATTTGCTTACAGTAGCCGGATGACTATAGCACACTCGTCCTACTGGACGAAGCAGTCCTTGAACTTGACACTGACTATACAGGTCTTTGATCGCAGTCTTTGTCTCTAGAAAGAGATCCTCTAGTTACGTCGTGAAGCTTGAGACCAACAACTAACTGTCGGCTGCTCCCCAGCTCCATCCACCACCAGCACACGCGGTTTCGTGTTAACCTGATCGTAGGGTATAAACGTGTGCTCCACCTCATCCAAGGGATAGCTGACAGCATCATTTCCATCACACTTTGCAGTACGCTGGTTTCCATCTCAGAGGTTTACGCCACAAGGATGAGAATCATTCAGTGACAACATTTACATACTTGTTCTTCAAACGACTACTGTGTGCTAGTCTGCACTGATGCTGCTACTGAGTACATACAGACACGACAGTAGGTGAAACGATTGCTCTTGTGATCGACTTCGAAGATGCACACTGGCTGTCGATTTAATCTATCAATATGCTGGATCTGCAGACGGCCAGCCCATGGATAGTACCGATGTTATTAACTCCCTTGGAGAGATGTCGAGAGGGGAGGACTTTGATGTCAGTGAATCCACTTCATTGTGCAGAATGAGTGACGCGGGAGTAAGAATTGGCACGTACAGGCATGAGAGGCACATCAGGAGAACGAGGTGCCTCGTCAACCAACACAGAACTGGCACTATTAGCCGCCGGACGCTGATGCAAATGTTGGGGGAGTGGATGTGTGTGTGTGTGTGTGTGTGGGGGGGGGGGGATCTGAGCACCTATGGACTTGTCTGGAGTGGAAGGATAATACCCCAACAGACAACAGACAACATAATGTATAGTTTGCAGGCTTATGAAGTACACTTGTGAATTGTAAACCGAATAACGACTGTATTGATAGAAATATCAATGTTATTTCGATTAGGCTTAGTGTGTGCCTCGGTGTAGAAGTCCCCCACTGCAAAAAAACAAAAAAACAACAACAAACAAACAAACAAACAAAAGTTAGTTGCATATCCCTTACAGGAAGTAACTGTCAACCTAGCATTTTTGGCTGTTCGTGATTCCTGGGCAAGTTTACGTTCTGTATTTTGCCATTGCTTTCTGAACAAACGTCACCCATACCATTTCATCAAAAACCAACATAAGACAGTCTGCTGCCAAAACGCACACAGCTGTGTTTCGAACGCGGTAACGGGATTACGAACTGCGTCCGTAACCCATTCGCAACCGAGTAGGTCTCCCACTATAAGGGCGTTGTCAAATATTCAGTGGGGTGTATCACTGAGACAGTGGAAGCCACGGAGACCCAGTTTCATAATGTCGTGTTTACGATGTATTGCTGGGTATTTTGCATCTTCCCGCGCGGGGAATGCTTTTACATCTGTCCACGGTTGTTTGTAGCGTGAACTGCATATTCGGAACGATGGCGGCCGGTTGTTACTGGATTGACTGGTTTGCCTTTTCGGCTCACGAGTGCATTTTTCAGGAGACTCCTGGGAGTCGCCGCTGGAGCTACGGAGTTCGTGCTTTGTGCGGTGCTTTCGGCGGGTCGTCCTGTGGAAAGAGACCGAGCCATATGGGATACAACCTGGGTCAATGAAGTGTTTCTGGTGACTGCCGTTTCCAT
The DNA here is from genome assembly GCA_963921405.1 of Cepaea hortensis. NCBI lineage: Eukaryota > Metazoa > Mollusca > Gastropoda > Stylommatophora > Helicidae > Cepaea > Cepaea hortensis. The sequence goes on along the minus strand of OY992890.1, from coordinate 65,063,051 downwards.
ATTCGATGAACTGTATTTTTCATGGAGGACTTTTGTGTTGGCATTGTGGCGTCGGCATTATGCACAATGTACCTGTGCGGGCTGTTGGCTTGCCGATACTCCTGTCTATTCCATTGTTCACATTGGGCAGTGAGGAGCATTTTGTGTGATATTCACTGGCACAGGCACGGAGCAATATGGGGACGACCCGTTGCAGTGAAGTTGGAACCACGACTAACAACCAAACTATAACTTGCATCTTCCCATTGGGATTTGTTTTTACAGCATCTAGGATTTTCCTTGCAAGTGTTATTACACCCCAAGCCCTCCTTGCTCCTATCTGTTCTGTCTACTTTGAAAGTTTGATAGCTCCCAAATCATGATATGTATTGCAGCTTGTATGCAGGCATCATGTCAGTAGCACATAGCAATACCTGTCTTATATGGGACAATATCTAATTATGTCCATATGGTATTGACTCCTGCATTGCAACTGACGACAGTGAGAGAGTCCTTGTTGTTCTAATTATTTAGTTTTCATTTCTGTTTACTAGCACTACATAATAGGTGAGAGACCTTCTGCATCAAAATCTGGTATTTCAATCCGTAATTTGAGATGACACGTGCAGAGATTGTGGTATAGATTGTAGTATATGTTGTGGTATAGATTAACACGGAGCTGATCCACGACTCTGGTGATCGAGTGAGATGGCAAAACATGACCACCAACGCTTACCGGCATGGCACATGATGGATGGGTGGATGGATAGATTGTGGTATAGATTGTGATATATGTTGTGGTACAGATTGTGGTATATGTTGTGGTATAGATTGTGGTATAGATTGTGGTATATGTTGTGGTATAGATTGAGGTATATGTTGTGGTATAGATTGTGGTATATGTTGTGGTATAGATTGTGGTATAGATTGTGGTACAGATTGTGGTATATGTTGTGGTATAGATTGAGGTATATGTTGTGGTATAGATTGTGGTATCTGTTGTGGTATAGATTGTGGTATGTGGTATAGATTGTGGTATATGTTGTGGTATAGATTGTGGAATAGATTGTGGTACAGATTGTGGTATATGTTGTGGTATAGATTGTGGTATATGTTGTGGTATAGATTGTGGTATAGATTGTGGTATATGTTGTGGTACAGATTGTGGTATATGTTGTGGTACAGATTGTGGTATATGTTGTGGTATATGTTGTGGTATAGATTGTGGTATATGTTGTGGTATAGATTGTGGTATATGTTGTGGTATAGATTGTGGAATAGATTGTGGTACATATTGTGGTATATGTTGTGGTATATGTTGTGGTATAGATTGTGGTATATGTTGTGGTATAGATTGTGGTATATGTTGTGGTATAGATTGTGGAATAGATTGTGGTACAGATTAAGGTATATGTTGTAGTATAGATTGTGGTATATGTTGTGGTATAGATTGTGGTATATGTTGTGGTATAGATTGTGGTATAGATTGTGGTATAGATTGTGGAATAGATTGTGGTACAGATTGTGGTATATGTTGTGGTATATATTGTGGTATATGTTGTGGTATAGATTGAGGTATAGATTGTGGTATAGATTGGGGTATATGTTGTGGTACAGATTGTGGTATATGTTGTGGTATAGATTGTGGTATATGTTGTGGTATAGATTGTGGTATATGTTGTGGTATAGATTGTGGAATAGATTGTGGTACAGATTGTGGTATATGTTGTGGTATATGTTGTGGTATAGATTGTGGTATATGTTGTGGTATAGAGTGTGGTATATGTTGTGGTATAGATTGTGGTACAGATTGTGGTATATGTTGTGGTATAGATTGTGGTATATGTTGTGGTATAGATTGTGGTATAGATTATGGTATATGTTGTGGTATAGATTGTGGAATAGATTGTGGTATAGATTGTGGTATATGTTTTGGTATAGATTGTGGTATACGTTGTAGTATAGATTGTGGTATAGATTATGGTATATGTTGGGGTATAGATTGTGGTATATGTTGTGGTATAGATTGTTGTATAGGTTGTGGTATAGATTGTGGTATAGATTGTGGTATATGTTGTGGTATAGATTTTGGTATAGATTGTGGTATATGTTGTGGTATAGATTGTGGTATTTGTTGTGGTATATGTTGTGGTATAGATTGAGGTAAATGTTGTGGTATAGATTGTGGTATATGTTGTGGTATAGATTGTGGTATAGATTGTGGTATAGATTGTGGTATATGTTGTGGTATATGTTGTGATATTGATTGTGGTATATGTTGTGATATAGATTGTGGTATAAGTTGTGGTATATGTTGTGATATAGATTGTGGTATAGATTGTGGTATATGTTGTGATATAGATTGTGGTATATGTTGTGATATAGATTGTGGTATAGATTGTTGTATAGATTGTGATATAGATTGTGGTATAGATTGTGGTATAGATTGTGGTATAGATTGTGGTATATGTTATGGTATAGATTGTGGTATAGATTGTGGTATATGTTGTGGTATAGATTGTGGTATATGTTGTGGTATAGATTGTGGTATAGATTGTGGTATAGATTGCTGTATATATTGTGGTATATGTTGTGGTATAGATTGTGGTATAAGTTGTGGTATAGATTGTGATGTAGATTGTGGTATAGATTGTGGTATAGATTGTGGTATATGTTGTGGTATAGATTGTAGTATATGTTGTGGTATAGATTGTGGTATAGATTGTGGTACATGTTGTGGTATAGATTGTGGTATATGTTGTGGTATAGATTGTGGTATAGATTGTGGTATATGTTGTGGTATAGATTGTTGTATAGATTGTGGTATATGCTGTGGTATAGATTGTGGTATAGATTGTGGTATAGATTGTGGTATATGTTGTGGTATAAATTGTTGTATAGATTGTGGTATATGTTGTGGTATAGATTATGGTATCTGTTGTGGTATAGATTGTGATGTATATTAAGGTATAGATTGTGGTATAGATTTTTGTATAGATTGTGGTATATGTTGTGGTATAGAATGTGGTATATGTTGTGGTATAGATTGTAGTATAGATTGTGGTATAGATTGTGGTTTTTGTTGTGGTATAGATTCTGGTATAGATTGTGGTATATGTTGTGGTATAGATTGTGGTATAGATTGTGGTATATGTTGTGGTATAGATTGTGGTATAGATTGTGGTATTTGTTGTGGTATAGATTGTGGTATATGTTGTGGTATAGATTGTGGTATATGTTGTGGTATAGATTGTGGTATATGTTGTGGTATAGATTGTGGTATATGTTATGGCATATATTGTGGTATATGTTGTGGTATAGATTGTGGTATATGTTGTGGTATAGATTGTGGTATATGTTATGGCATATATTGTGGTATATGTTGTGGTATAGATTGGGGTATAGATTGTGGTATAGATTGTTGTATAGATTGTTGTATAGATTGTGGTATAGATTGTGGTATAGATTGTTGTATAGATTGGGATATAGATTGTGGTATCTTCTTCTTTTCGTTCATCCGGAGTGTTTTTTCAGATGTGATTGCGGTGTGTCTGTTATGCGCCCTTGGGCCGAAACCCGTAGGCCAACACATCCGACGACAGCGTGCTTTTTTTTGACCAGGTAGCATTCCTGGGAGACTCTCACTTTTGTGGTGCCATCTACAACCCAGCTGGCCAAGTTGGAACGGTCGAAGACAACGGTCATCCCTCAGAGGGAGGCAGGGACAGTCCATAGCATTTTCTGCCATCCAAGGCTGCTTCCATATTTGCAGGGCCGACACATAGCGCCCTGGTCCTGGGCTTACCGAGGGAATCGTCACGTCCTGCTCATGGCTGCTTTAAATCCTCACTTCAATATATTGGGCGTTCCTTCACCACGGGCCGCTCCCGCACAAACCAGGCCAGTCTGCAGACGGTATCCACTCAGCGAGTTTTCGGTTCGGACATGTGCTTGTCTCTGTGCCCTTCAGAGCTGTTCCAGGCACGAAGGACATTAGGAGAACTACCTAGTCAGAGCTGTTCCGAGCAAGAGCGGCATTCGGAAACAAGGTAGATTTCCTAGCACGAGGGCAGACTAGTTAAAGCTTTTCTGGTCACGAAAGACATTTCATTCGGACGTAGTTGCGTAGTGCCATTTTTATTTTGCTGCCCGTAGGCTGACACTTCCGGCTTCAGCGGGCATTTTTAATGAGGTTAGCCTTCCTCGGGTTCGAGACAAGTTAGACTCTTTTTTCGACTTCCACACAGCAAGCTTTTCCTTTGGTCTGCCACGTAATGGATTCGCAAGCCAGGCGTTCCATTTCGTGTCATCGAGACAATTTTCCACCTTTGACTACACTCACTCCATGAGTACGGTTAAAGACTTTCATCGAAACGACAAAGGTGTTTTTCCACCTTTTAGTACTCGCTCACGAGGTAGGCTACATGTGCTGCCGGCTCAGCACCTTACCTCCGTACAGCAGTGAGCGAGAAACGGCCAGGCTCTCTCATCCGGGGATCTCTCATATCCCCCAGCTGAGAGCCTTCGGACAAGTATCTGAACTGGGCATGTAGCGTGCCCAGTATCTCACCTCCATTTATCGGTGGAGGCGTTTGTGTAAGTATCTGGACCAAGATTGTGGCTTCGTGCGCCGGAGCTTAAATTTTGACTGTTATCCTCAGTCTACCTGCAGAGCAGCAGGTTGTGTCTCTCTTAGTCTGGTCCCTATCCCATATGCTGTCCGATATGTAGTTTTTCATCCATCGGCAAGCACATGGGGTCGATGGGACACGCAAGCTCCCCCACCACGGCAAGGTGGTGACACATCGGGGGAGGATTGTGGTATAGATTGTGGTTTTTGTTGTGGTATAGATTGTGGTATAGATTGTGGTATATGTTGTGGTATAGATTGTGGTATATGTTGTGGTATAGATTGTGGTATATGTTGTGGTATAGATTGTGGTATATGTTATGGCATATATTGTGGTATATGTTGTGGTATAGATTGTTGTATATGTTGTGGTATAGATTGTGGTATATGTTATGGCATATATTGTGGAATATGTTGTGGTAGAGATTGGGGTATAGATTGTGGTATAGATTGTTGTATAGATTGTTGTATAGATTGTGGTATAGATTATGGTATAGATTGTTGTATAGATTGGGATATAGATTGTGGTATCTTCTTCTTTTCGTTCATCCGGAGTGTTTTTTCAGATGTGATTGCGGTGTGTCTGTTATGCGCCCTTGGGCCGAAACCCGTAGGCCAACACATCCGACGACAGCGTGCTTTTTTTGACCAGGTAGCATTCCTGGGAGACTCTCACTTTTGTGGTGCCATCTACAACCCAGCTGGCCAAGTTGGAACGGTCGAAGACAACGGTCATCCCTCAGAGGAAGGCAGGGACAGTCCATAGCATTTTCCGCCATCCAAGGCTGCTTCCATATTTGCAGGGCCGACACATAGCGCCCTGGTCCTGGGCTTACCGAGGGAATCGTCACGTCCTGCTCATGGCTGCTTTAAATCCTCACTTCAATATATTGGGCGTTCCTTCACCACGGGCCGCTCCCGCACAAACCAGGCCAGTCTGCAGACGGTATCCACTCAGCGAGTTTTCGGTTCGGACATGTGCTTGTCTCTGTGCCCTTCAGAGCTGTTCCAGGCACGAAGGACATTAGGAGAACTACCTAGTCAGAGCTGTTCCGAGCAAGAGCGGCATTCGGAAACAAGGTAGATTTCCTAGCACGAGGGCAGACTAGTTAAAGCTTTTCTGGTCACGAAAGACATTTCATTCGGACGTAGTTGCGTAGTGCCATTTTTATTTTGCTGCCCGTAGGCTGACACTTCCGGCTTCAGCGGGCATTTTTAATGAGGTTAGCCTTCCTCGGGTTCGAGACAAGTTAGACTCTTTTTTCGACTTCCACACAGCAAGCTTTTCCTTTGGTCTGCCACGTAATGGATTCGCAAGCCAGGCGTTCCATTTCGTGTCATCGAGACAATTTTCCACCTTTGACTACACTCACTCCATGAGTACGGTTAAAGACTTTCATCGAAACGACAAAGGTGTTTTTCCACCTTTTAGTACTCGCTCACGAGGTAGGCTACATGTGCTGCCGGCTCAGCACCTTACCTCCGTACAGCAGTGAGCGAGAAACGGCCAGGCTCTCTCATCCGGGGATCTCTCATATCCCCCAGCTGAGAGCCTTCGGACAAGTATCTGAACTGGGCATGTAGCGTGCCCAGTATCTCACCTCCATTTATCGGTGGAGGCGTTTGTGTAAGTATCTGGACCAAGATTGTGGCTTCGTGCGCCGGAGCTTAAATTTTGACTGTTATCCTCAGTCTACCTGCAGAGCAGCAGGTTGTGTCTCTCTTAGTCTGGTCCCTATCCCATATGCTGTCCGATATGTAGTTTTTCATCCATCGGCAAGCACATGGGGTCGATGGGACACGCAAGCTCCCCCACCACGGCAAGGTGGTGACACATCGGGGGAGGATTGTGGTATAGATTGTGGTTTTTGTTGTGGTATAGATTGTGGTATAGATTGTGGTATATGTTGTGGTATAGATTGTGGTATAGATTGTGGTATATGTTGTGGTATAGATTGTGGTATAGATTGTGGTATTTGTTGTGGTATAGATTGTGGTATAGATTGTGGTATATGTTGTGGTATAGATTGTGGTATATGTTGTGGTATAGATTGTGGTATATGTTATGGCATATATTGTGGTATATGTTGTGGTATAGATTGTTGTATATGTTGTGGTATAGATTGTGGTATATGTTATGGCATATATTGTGGAATATGTTGTGGTAGAGATTGGGGTATAGATTGTGGTATAGATTGTTGTATAGATTGTTGTATAGATTGTGGTATAGATTATGGTATAGATTGTTGTATAGATTGGGATATAGATTGTGGTATCTTCTTCTTTTCGTTCATCCGGAGTGTTTTTTCAGATGTGATTGCGGTGTGTCTGTTATGCGCCCTTGGGCCGAAACCCGTAGGCCAACACATCCGACGACAGCGTGCTTTTTTTGACCAGGTAGCATTCCTGGGAGACTCTCACTTTTGTGGTGCCATCTACAACCCAGCTGGCCAAGTTGGAACGGTCGAAGACAACGGTCATCCCTCAGAGGAAGGCAGGGACAGTCCATAGCATTTTCCGCCATCCAAGGCTGCTTCCATATTTGCAGGGCCGACACATAGCGCCCTGGTCCTGGGCTTACCGAGGGAATCGTCACGTCCTGCTCATGGCTGCTTTAAATCCTCACTTCAACATATTGGGCGTTCCTTCACCACGGGCCGCTCCCGCACAAACCAGGCCAGTCTGCAGACGGTATCCACTCAGCGAGTTTTCGGTTCGGACATGTGCTTGTCTCTGTGCCCTTCAGAGCTGTTCCAGGCACGAAGGACATTAGGAGAACTACCTAGTCAGAGCTGTTCCGAGCAAGAGCGGCATTCGGAAACAAGGTAGATTTCCTAGCACGAGGGCAGACTAGTTAAAGCTTTTCTGGTCACGAAAGACATTTCATTCGGACGTAGTTTCGTAGTGCCATTTTTATTTTGCTGCCCGTAGGCTGACACTTCCGGCTTCAGCGGGCATTTTTAATGAGGTTAGCCTTCCTCAGGTTCGAGACAAGTTAGACTCTTTTTTCGACTTCCACACAGCAAGCTTTTCCTTTGGTCTGCCACGTAATGGATTCGCAAGCCAGGCGTTCCATTTCGTGTCATCGAGACAATTTTCCACCTTTGACTACACTCACTCCATGAGTACGGTTAAAGACTTTCATCGAAACGACAAAGGTGTTTTTCCACCTTTTAGTACTCGCTCACGAGGTAGGCTACATGTGCTGCCGGCTCAGCACCTTACCTCCGTACAGCAGTGAGCGAGAAACGGCCAGGCTCTCTCATCCGGGGATCTCTCATATCCCCCAGCTGAGAGCCTTCGGACAAGTATCTGAACTGGGCATGTAGCGTGCCCAGTATCTCACCTCCATTTATCGGTGGAGGCGTTTGTGTAAGTATCTGGACCAAGATTGTGGCTTCGTGCGCCGGAGCTTAAATTTTGACTGTTATCCTCAGTCTACCTGCAGAGCAGCAGGTTGTGTCTCTCTTAGTCTGGTCCCTATCCCATATGCTGTCCGATATGTAGTTTTTCATCCATCGGCAAGCACATGGGGTCGATGGGACACGCAAGCCCCCCCACCACGGCAAGGTGGAGACACATCGGGGGAGGATTGTGGTATAGATTGTGGTATATGTTGTGGTATAGATTGTGGTATAGATTGTGGTATATGTTGTGGTATAGATTGTGGTATAGATTATTGTATAGATTGTGATATAGATTGTGGTGTAGATTGTGGTATATGGTGTGTTATAGATTGTGATATAGATTGTGGTATATATGTTGTGGTGTAGATTGTGGTATATGTTGTGGTGTAGATTGTGGTATATATGTTGGGGTATAGATTGTGGTATAGATTGTCGTATAGATTGTAGTATATGTTGTGGTATAGATTGTGGTATATGTTGTGGTATAGATTGTGATGTAGATTATGGTACATGTTGTTGTATAGATTGTGGTATATGTTGTGGTATAGATTGTGGTATAGATTGTGGTATTTTGGTTTTAAAAAAAATGTTTCTTGTTCTTTGCACGACGTTGCTATCAATCCCAAGCCGAGGTTAATTTCTATTCTAATAATAATGTCTAATGTTAAAGCAATTTTACCTTCAGACTCGTTTCTGAACGAGAAGTCAGCGTTTAGGTTCAATGTAAGAAACGATCCCACTACTCCGTCATCAGTTCATCGTTATTTCAAGAACTAGAGCTCTATTCCATTCGGCCACGTTGACCTCCACATGCCTTTTACTTACTCTGCAAATATATTAATTGGCGTTTCTCAAACACGTACTATCGCCGCTTGACGTTGATGATTGTATCAAGCAACAGTAATAGGAGGAGAGGCAGGGGTGGACCTACACGACTAAGGACACAAGGCATTAAAGTCACCTCGGACAGGGAAATACACGAGGCAAGGTGACTGGCCAGGAACAGAGTGTCTTTCCGGCTGTGACGTCCTGCAAATGTCTTTCTACATGATGATATTAAGTTAGTTGCATGTTCTTTACAAGAAGTTGCAGTCAACCCAAGCATTTATTGTTGTTTCTAATTTACTAGGCAATGTTAGTTCACTAGTTTATCACACAGTCATCAACTAGGGTAGAATTACATTGTAAGAAGACATATTATGGTGGTCACTAAGAAAAAGGAAATAATACAATGTGATATACAAGTAAATGGGAATATTCTTAAACAAGTGAATCGTTACAATTATCTTGACACAGTCATAACATCTGATGGGAGATGCCTTGAAGAGATGAGAACAAGAATCGCCACGGCGAAAGTAGCCTTTTGCAAGATAAAAAAACATACTGACCAATAAAAAGATGTCATTTGCTACGAGAAAAAGATTGGTGGGGTGCTACATAGATCCTATGCTTTTATATCGATGTGAAGCGTGAACAATGAGCGGTTAAACTAAAAAACATCTGATGGCTGTGGAAATGTGATTTCTGATCAGAATGTAAAGAATACCATGGACAGCCAGAAAAATCAACGTCCAAGTTCTAAAAGAAACAAAAGAAAATCGTAAACTTATTAGACAAATTAGACGTAGACAGTCAACATTTTTGGACATGGGTTATGAGAAGAAATAAATTAGAGAACTTGGTAACAACTGGCAAGATCGAGAGTAAGAGAACAAGAGAAAGACAGAAAAGTAAATACCTGGATGGCTTGAACACGTGGCGTGGTGGAGACAAGAGCACTGAGCTGAACCACGACTCTGGTGATCGACGTGTGAAATGGCGAATCATAACCACTCACGCTTACCGGCATGGCACATGATGGATGGATGGAGTTTGTTATGGCTTTCTAAACGGCCGATGTCTCACATTATTTAACTCAACGCCAAACAGCTGATTTTGAAACCTCTACTCGGTATGTCAGGGAATTGTGAAACTGGGCGTGCCACTATCCCCTAGGCCACATACGCCGTTACATGATAATGCATTAAATGAAACAGCCCAGACTTTAATTGTAATAAATAACCTCAATTAGCGCTGGTTAAAATGTTAAATGTATCCAGATACCCGTGGAACTAGTTGAGTTGAGCTAAGAACCGACATTGTTGCACTCAGGACATTCCCACACGAGCTCCGTTTCCTCGTTCAACAGCCAGCGAAGAGTTACACTACTAATCGTTCCCACCGCTATCTGATTAAAAGTTCTGGTCTTCTCTCTTAGTTTTGAGAGTCCCCCAGAACCCCTGCCGATCACTCGCAATTTCATTCTTTCCACATACGGGTTCCATGGAACTAGTTGATACAGGACAATGCCACTTCCAAGAAAGCCGAATAAAACACATACTTTATATGGAAACGTACGATATCGCATGAACACTTGCGTGTATCACTATACAGCATCATACCGCGATTGGAAGCTCGGGACCCGCTGAATCGATTGCAAAAACAATAGCAAACTAAACGATCTGACCTAAGTGACCTATGTGACCATGAACAAGAAATTAAAACTTCAAATGGAGGTCCTGAAGATGTGGGTATGTAGAAGGATCAAGAAACAACGGTGACAATAAAAAGAGACAATGAAGAACGAGAGTGGAAGACACAAGATTTGAAAGAAGAGATAGATCTCGAAGATTTATCAACAGTTCAAAATACAAGAGAGATAGATAGGGTCACTGTCTACTGTCTGACTACCGATCAATAACTCCCTGAAAAAAAAATAATAAAACAACAGGGCGGGAAAGTATCAACACCAAACCTTACAAGTGCGCGAATCTGACCAGACAAGAAAAGCAGCAACAAAGAAGACGTTCACACCAATCCATAAACGCCTAGAAATCAGGAAGCGAAACACGCAGCTCTACGCCAGCAGAAAAGAAACACCTGTCACGGAAAATAAACTTGTTAGTTGCGATCGATGACAAACAAGACCCGACATTAGCCTGCAAAAACAACCGACCCTTTGATGTTGTACAGACTGAGAAAAATACGTCGTTAAAACTGTCTACACACGATCGGCATTTCTAACTGGGAAACAAAATACGTCGCGTCAAAATGTCTACACCTGGTCGGCGAATCTTTATGATGTGGGGTGTTCGAGAAACGAATAACAACGCCAAACGTCTGCCAAGACGGTAGTAGCCTTTGAAGTGCTAGACGGAAAGTCTGGCCAGACGCGGGATGGATTCTGTGATGTGGGGAATTCTAAGGTTCACAGACAGACTAAACTATTGATGTACGGGACAAAGAATTTCCCCAAATGAAAGCAAATTTGACGGCGGATTGACTCCAGTTAGTCTAGAACAGGAGGGGGAAACCAGATTCTGGACGGATCAGAGTCTAGACTTTTTGGTGACGTCACTCCAGCCCAATATAAAAAGCGTTGCGGTAAACAAGTGGAGTTAGTCGATCAAGATTTCTGAAGTTTGGAAAGATCGGTGCAGTTTTCCAAGTTGTGTTCCATGAAAGAAACTAGGGGTGTCAAATTGTTGATATTTATCGGCGGACATAGATCCAGTCTGTGATTGCCTAGTTTCGATTAGCAACCGGAATAGGCATATGGTAGGCTATTAATCATATCTAACTTAGAGTATGATTAGGAATAGAGTACAGTACTGTGCGGTGATATAATGTATTATAGGTGCGGTGATATAATGTATTATAGGTGCGGTGATATAATGTATTATAGGTGTGGTGATATAATGTATTATGATTAGTGATAGAATGTTCTATAAGTGCGGTGCTAGAAAGTATTATAGGAGCGTCGGCACTAGTATTCTATTGTGTGGCTTCAACTAGCTTGTGTGATATATCATTTTACTCAGGGAGGACAATGTAGTGGAGTAATAATTAGAGAGATTAAGGATGGTTGAGAGGGAGGAGAGAAATGTGAAATGGTAGGATCTTCCAGTACGGCATCTGCTGGGTTTCTACCTGTTCCTTTATTCTTTCCTGGTGTTGCCATGTCTCAGATCATATGATGAGTTATTTGGCCGTATGACAGAGATCGGATCTCTGTTATAGATCTGAGTGCTGCTATTGGCCTACACTCACCTAATTCCGGCCAGGACTGAGTTGCCCTCACCATAGTATTCTCTATTCTACAGGTTCCATTTACAGGTCCACGTAGGTGTGCTATGATATTCAACAGTGAAGCTAGAACACATCTTAGAAGATGATGGCTCAGAATTTGAAGACAGAAGTTGCTGAGAGGCCGCTACATTGGGCTTATACCCAAGTTGGTTGCGGGAACCTGGCTTCTGCTGAGCAGGACATGCTGATGAGATTATGTTTAGCAAGTGATAGTTGTATCACTGAACAGTCAGAACATTGTAGATATACACTACTGATACCAGGAACATTCATACAAAAGTTATACTGATACCTAGAACATTCAGAGTGTGGTGTTAATATGGGGAATCTTTAAAACCAGTGACACTAGATCCATTAAGATTTCCCCAGTAACAGTGACAATAGGGTTAGAATTTTTCTGATTAACAATCAGTTAAGTAACAGAGGAAATTCATAGTGGGAATCAGATTGAAGACTCTCATTAGACAGTGTTTGTCATGGGTGTCCAAGCATCCTAGTGGTTCAAAAGACAACGGAGGAAGTCTTCACGTGACCGGAGGAGCATCACCTTGATGAGGTTGCTTGTCTGGAATACATGGTGCTAGTGTGTTCTCAGCACAGTGATGTGAATAACTATACTCCTGACCACTGATCTGAGTCTATATACACTTTAGAGTATACGTCACACATTCTACACATTATACACACACACACACACACACACTTCTCCTACATATACTCTTTGCTTTAATAAATTTCTTGGTTTTATTTGTTGAAGCTAGAGTGCTCACGTATGTTATGTTGGGGAAGAATGAGAGGGGGCATGATCCAGGAGTGAGTAAGAGTGAGAAGAAGGTGTCTTCAGATTGAGGGAGTGTTGTGGACGGAGTCTGCTGGATATCTCCAGGATAGTGATATTAAATTAAAACAAATGTGGGTGTTGATTCCCCTCACTCCAGGGACGACACTAAAGTGGTAAAGAAGAACAAATAACTACTACGACATTCATTCTTTACACACGACATTTATTGGGGGCTCGTAAACGTGATCTTCGGACAGCGGGATCTTTCGTATAAGGGATCTTTAGACAACGGGATCTTTCATAAGCGGGGTCCTTTAACACGGGATCTTTTGACACGGGATCTTTAGTTAGAGGATGGAGATATCCTATTAGTGAGAATCCAGCTAGAGTGAATGTGGATAGGGGTTATCTGTTCACACTTCAAACGTCTGCATAAGTCTGTGGTCCTGATTCTACTCTTGTCACTGAGTGATTGTGGTGTGTTGTGTGGTGTGTTATAAAATATATAGATTAATTGTATTTGGTCATTATCTATATATTTGTTTAGCGATAATCTATACTCTATCTGCTGAGCTACCTCTCTGAAAAATGGCCACTCCTAAACTAACTACGGCAGAACTAAGGGCAAAGGGGGAAGAAATGGGATTGTCGGGTTCTGCACTAACAGATTACGTACAGGAGATGGAGATGGAGTATCGTCAAGCAGAAAGGGAAGATCGAAAGGCTGAGTTGGAATTGAGATGGATGGAGTTAGAACAAGCTGCTAAGAAACTGGAAGCAGAACAAACTGCTAAGAAATTGGAAGCAGAACAAGCTGCTAAGAAATTGGAAGCAGAGCAAGCCATGAGAAGGCTGGAAATTGAAGCTGAGCAGGCAGCAAAAAAACTGGAAGCAGAGCAAGCTGCTAAGAAACTTGAGGTTGAGCAAGCTGCTAAGCAACGGGAAGCTGAACAAGAAGCTCAGAAAAGGGAGCACGAGTACCGGATGCGGGAACTCGAGCTTAAGAGGCAATCTAGTGGAGAAACTGAGGGAGCAAGGGGAGGTTCCTCTCTCCCTGGCTCAACACCAGTAGGTGGACATAGCTACCATGCTATGAAGTTCCCTTTAGCGATCTACGAGGAGAACAAAGAGAAGATTGACCAGTACCTTCAACGATTTGAAGCTATGTTGGTTGCTATGGGTATGGAGCGTGTCAAATAGAATCTCAAGCTATCCCAGGGGTTACGCGGGACCGGTTACGAGGTTTATTCTCGCCTGCCACCAGGACATGTAAACAATCATGACGAGTTGAAAACGGCTCTGCTGAAATGATTCGAAGTTACGTCACATACCTACCGGAAAAAATTTCGAGGAGCGAAACGAGAACCGGGGGAGTTGTTCGCCGCTTATAGTCTGCGTCTGAAAGCCTATCTCCATAAGTGGATGGATTTGGCTGGGTTCGCGCATGACTATGAGAGTCTGGAAGAGCTCATGGTAGTCGACCAGATGCGGAAGCAAATGTCGAAACCTCTCAGGACATTCTTGGGAGAACAAGGGGCGGAACGAATCGACATGGTGACGAAATTGGCAGAACGGTTCGTCGAGGTCCATGGGGAGGCAGCAGAAAACCTTTCTACCAACATCAAAAGTCAGGAAAAACATAACCTGAAGAAAGCCAAGAGCACAGGAACTAAGAAGGTGGAACCATATGTCAAAACTTCAGAGGAGAATTTGGAGAAGACGAAGGGGGAAAGCAAGAGCACTTCGAGCTCTACACAAAAACGACCATGGTCGGAGAAGTGGTGTTCGGTTTGTAAGTCACCTTCTCACAATACGAAGGAATGCAAATCGAAGGCTAAGAACCCTCACTTCGCGGCATGTCAAGTGACTTCAAAGCAGGTGGACACTGACAATGCCAAGGTCGACAAGGATGCTCACCAGCAGGAGAGCTCAATAAAGTCCGGCACAAGAATATCAAGGACAGGGAAATGGTGCAAACACTGCAGGTCGAATACGTACAAGGCTATTGACTGCAGGGGGAAGTCAGGAGACACTCAATTCGTCGTGTGCCGCGGGAAACCTAAGGTGGAGCCCACCGAACAGGTCGAGGCCGAGGGAGAGACTCCAGACCAGGATAAACCACCTGTAGTGGAATTGGTAGAAGTTAACGGTCGTCAAGTGGAGTGTTTGTACGACACAGGACTGGACGGGAAGGCCGTGATTTCTGCGGATCTGGTACATCCAGAACAATTCACAGGTGAGACCATGGAGATACAGCCTGCACAGAAGAGTGCTGTAGCCATGAAATTGCCCATTGCCAGAGTGGAGATTCGGTCAAGATATGTCACCGGCACCATCAAGGCCGTTGTGTTGACAGATCCCAATTTTCTCGTAATCCTCGGTTGCCGGTATGTCTTTCTGGGAATGCCCAGGGAGCCAATCCATATGGGAGCAATACAGACTCGCTCTCAGACGAGAACGGATGAGGCAGAAGCAAATTTGACTAACCCACTGCCAGGGGAGTTGCGAACTGCCCAGAGTGAGGATGCTACTTTACGTCCTTGCTACAAAAAGCTGCAGAAAAGTGCTGATCCACCCAAACGGGGGCATATGGTAGGCTATTAATCATATCTAAATTAGAGTATGATTAGGAATAGAGTACAGTACTGTGCGGTGATATAATGTATTATAGGTGCGGTGATATAATGTATTATAGGTGCGGTGATATAATGTATTATAGGTGTGGTGATATAATGTATTATGATTAGTGATAGAATATTCTATAAGTGCGGTGCTAGAAAGTATCATAGGAGCGTCGGCACTAGTATTCTATTGTGTGGCTTCAACTAGCTTGTGTGATATATCATTTTACTCAGGGAGTTGAGGACAATGTAGTGGAGTAATAATTAGAGAGATTAAGGATGGTTGAGAGGGAGGAGAGGAATGTGAAATGGTAGGATCTTCCAGTACGGCATCTGCTGGGTTTCTACCCGTTCCTTTATTCTTTCCTGGTGTTGCCATGCCTCAGATCATATGATGAGTTATTTGGCCGTATGACAGAGATCGGATCTCTGTTATAGATCTGAGTGCTGCTACACTCACCTAATTCCGGCCAGGACTGAGTTGCCCTCACCATAGTATTCTCTATTCTATAGGTTCCATTTACAGGTCCACGTAGGTGTGCTATGATATTCAACAGTGAAGCTAGAACACATCTTAGAAGATGATGGCTCAGAATTTGAAGACAGAAGTTGCTGAGAGGCCGCTACATTGGGCTTATACCCAAGTTGGTTGCGGGAACCTGGCTTCTGCTGAGCAAAACATGCTGATGAGATTATGTTTAGCAAGTGATAGTTGTATCACTGAACAGTCAGAACATTGTAGATATACACTACTGATACCAGGAACATTCATACAAAAGTTATACTGATACCTAGAACATTCAGAGTGTGGTGTTAATATGGGGAATCTTTAAAACCAGTGACACTAGATCCATTAAGATTTCCCCAGTAACAGTGACAATAGGGTTAGAATTTTTCTGATTAACAATCAGTTAAGTAACAGAGGAAATTCATAGTGGGAATCAGATTGAAGACTCTCATTAGACAGTGTTTGTCATGGGTGTCCAAGCATCCTAGTGGTTCAAAAGACAACGGAGGAAGTCTTCACGTGACCGGAGGAGCATCACCTTGATGAGGTTGCTTGTCTGGAATACATGGTGCTAGTGTGTTCTCAGCACAGTGATGTGAATAACTATACTCCTGACCACTGATCAGAGTCTATATACACTTTAGAGTATACGTCACACATTCTACACATTATATATACACACACACACACACTTCTCCTACATATACTCTTTGCTTTAATAAATTTCTTGGTTTTATTTGTTGAAGCTAGAGTGCTCACGTATGTTATGTTGGGGAAGAATGAGAGGGGGCATGATCCAGGAGTGAGTAAGAGTGAGAAGAAGGTGTCTTCAGATTGAGGGAGTGTTGTGGACGGAGTCTGCTGGATATCTCCAGGATAGTGATATTAAATTAAAACAAATGTGGGTGTTGATTCCCCTCACTCCAGGGACGACACTAAAGTGGTAAAGAAGAACAAATAACTACTACGACATTCATTCTTTACACACGACATTTATTGGGGGCTCGTAAACGTGATCTTCGGACAGCGGGATCTTTCGTATAAGGGATCTTTAGACAACGGGATCTTTCATAAGCGGGGTCCTTTAACACGGGATCTTTTGACACGGGATCTTTAGTTAGAGGATGGAGATATCCTATTAGTGAGAATCCAGCTAGAGTGAATGTGGATAGGGGTTATCTGTTCACACTTCAAACGTCTGCATAAGTCTGTGGTCCTGATTCTACTCTTGTCACTGAGTGATTGTGGTGTGTTGTGTGGTGTGTTATAAAATATATAGATTAATTGTATTTGGTCATTATCTATATATTTGTTTAGCGATAATCTATACTCTATCTGCTGAGCTACCTCTCTGAAAAATGGCCACTCCTAAACTAACTACGGCAGAACTAAGGGCAAAGGGGGAAGAAATGGGATTGTCGGGTTCTGCACTAACAGATTACGTACAGGAGATGGAGATGGAGTATCGTCAAGCAGAAAGGGAAGATCGAAAGGCTGAGTTGGAATTGAGATGGATGGAGTTAGAACAAGCTGCTAAGAAACTGGAAGCAGAACAAACTGCTAAGAAATTGGAAGCAGAACAAGCTGCTAAGAAATTGGAAGCAGAGCAAGCCATGAGAAGGCTGGAAATTGAAGCTGAGCAGGCAGCAAAAAAACTGGAAGCAGAGCAAGCTGCTAAGAAACTTGAGGTTGAGCAAGCTGCTAAGCAACGGGAAGCTGAACAAGAAGCTCAGAAAAGGGAGCACGAGTACCGGATGCGGGAACTCGAGCTTAAGAGGCAATCTAGTGGAGAAACTGAGGGAGCAAGGGGAGGTTCCTCTCTCCCTGGCTCAACACCAGTAGGTGGACATAGCTACCATGCTATGAAGTTCCCTTTAGCGATCTACGAGGAGAACAAAGAGAAGATTGACCAGTACCTTCAACGATTTGAAGCTATGTTGGTTGCTATGGGTCTGGAGCGTGTCAAATAGAATCTCAAGCTATCCCAGGGGTTACGCGGGACCGGTTACGAGGTTTATTCTCGCCTGCCACCAGGACATGTAAACAATCATGACGAGTTGAAAACGGCTCTCCTGAAATGATTCGAAGTTACGTCACATACCTACCGGAAAAAATTTCGAGGAGCGAAACGAGAACCGGGGGAGTTGTTCGCCGCTTATAGTCTGCGTCTGAAAGCCTATCTCCATAAGTGGATGGATTTGGCTGGGTTCGCGCATGACTATGAGAGTCTGGAAGAGCTCATGGTAGTCGACCAGATGCGGAAGCAAATGTCGAAACCTCTCAGGACATTCTTGGGAGAACAAGGGGCGGAACGAATCGACATGGTGACGAAATTGGCAGAACGGTTCGTCGAGGTCCATGGGGAGGCAGCAGAAAACCTTTCTACCAACATCAAAAGTCAGGAAAAACATAACCTGAAGAAAGCCAAGAGCACAGGAACTAAGAAGGTGGAACCATATGTCAAAACTTCAGAGGAGAATTTGGAGAAGACGAAGGGGGAAAGCAAGAGCACTTCGAGCTCTACACAAAAGCGACCATGGTCGGAGAAGTGGTGTTCGGTTTGTAAGTCACCTTCTCACAATACGAAGGAATGCAAATCGAAGGCTAAGAACCCTCACTTCGCGGCATGTCAAGTGACTTCAAAGCAGGTGGACACTGACAATGCCAAGGTCGACAAGGATGCTCACCAGCAGGAGAGCTCAATAAAGTCCGGCACAAGAATATCAAGGACAGGGAAATGGTGCAAACACTGCAGGTCGAATACGTACAAGGCTATTGACTGCAGGGGGAAGTCAGGAGACACTCAATTCGTCGTGTGCCGCGGGAAACCTAAGGTGGAGCCCACCGAACAGGTCGAGGCCGAGGGAGAGACTCCAGACCAGGATAAACCACCTGTAGTGGAATTGGTAGAAGTTAACGGTCGTCAAGTGGAGTGTTTGTACGACACAGGACTGGACGGGAAGGCCGTGATTTCTGCGGATCTGGTACATCCAGAACAATTCACAGGTGAGACCATGGAGATACAGCCTGCACAGAAGAGTGCTGTAGCCATGAAATTGCCCATTGCCAGAGTGGAGATTCGGTCAAGATATGTCACCGGCACCATCAAGGCCGTTGTGTTGACAGATCCCAATTTTCTCGTAATCCTCGGTTGCCGGTATGTCTTTCTGGGAATGCCCAGGGAGCCAATCCATATGGGAGCAATACAGACTCGCTCTCAGACGAGAACGGATGAGGCAGAAGCAAATTTGACTAACCCACTGCCAGGGGAGTTGCGAACTGCCCAGAGTGAGGATGCTACTTTACGTCCTTGCTACAAAAAGCTGCAGAAAAGTGCTGATCCACCCAAACGGGGGCAGTACTATATGAAGAATAGGATACTCTACAGGAGAGCCGGAAGGGGAGACAACCTACATGGTCAGTTGGTGGTCCCGAAGGCCCACCGTTCCCAGATTCTTCATATGGGGCATACCATCTCATTCAGTGGGCATATGGGCATTGCCGCCACGATGCAGCAGATTTCCTGCCATTACTATTGGCCGGGAATGACAGGTGATGTGCGTCGGTATGTGAAGTCATGCCCTGAGTGCCAGAGGGTGGCACCGAAACACTGGACAGCACCGGTGGTCTTGGATGAAATGCCCATCATGAACTCTCCTTTCGAGAGGGTAGCCATCGATATCGTGGGTCCACTTCCTAGGACTAGGAAGAGGAACATGTATATTCTCACAATGGTGGATTGCTGTACAATGTGGGGTGAAGCCATACCGTTGACCACAATTGACTCGAAAAGAGTGGCGGACGCACTGATGGAGGCCTTTACCAGATTAGGCTTTCCTGATCAAATACTGACAGACAATGGGCCCCAGTTTTGTGGAAAACTTACGGAGGAGGTATTTAGGGTGTTCCACTCTAACCATATCCATACCAGCCCTTACCATCCTCAAGCCAATGGACAAGTAGAGCGTTTCAACGGCACGTTGATGACAATGCTCAGGAAACTGGCACAGGAAAAACCTGATAGGTGGGATGAATATATCCCAGCAGCACTCTTTGCCTATCGGGTAGTTCCTCATGGCTCAACAGGACTACCACCCGCTACGTTGCTGTTTGGTCGTCCAATCAAAGGACCGTTGGAAGCCATGTTGAGGAGTTGGACTGAAGAGGGGACGTCAGAAGAAGTGATCTCTTCTTACAAATATGTGGAGGAACTGAAAGAAAAACTTCACAAGGGATGGACTCTGGCAAATCAAAACTTGAAAAAGGCCAGAAAAAGACATGCGGCTTACTACAACCATAGGTCTAAAGACAGATCTCTAGAGGTGGGAGACAAAGTATTGTTGCTACTCCGAACGGGAAACAACAAACTGGAGATAGGTTGGTAAGGACCATTTCCCGTGGAAAGGGTGATATCCAGAACCAACTATCAAATCAGGATCCGGGGAAAGTCGAAGATTTTCCATATCAATCTCTTGCGGAAATACGAAGAGAGACCCGGAGAAAAAGCAGCTCACCTCATGGCAATGGCAGTTGCAGTGGAGACAGAAGTGGGAACCAACGAGGGCAGGGAATATCCCCTGGTACACCAGGAAACCTACAAGGATGTACAGGTGAACCCTGATCTGACTTCCCAGGAGAAGGAAAAGATAACCCAGGTTCTCGAGTCTCCTAAGGAGATACTGACTGATAAACCAGGACGAACGAGGTTGGTGGAGTTCGAGATGACTTTGACCACCCAAGAGCCTGTTCGCCAAAAGGTTTACCCAGTGCCATTCTCTAAAGAAAAGGCCCTGGAGGAGGAAATACCGAAAATGTTGGAACGGACTTCTTGTCAAGACATCCAGCTCCTGAAGAAGAGGAATGGATCATCTGGATCGAACCTTTAAGAAGAAAGAGTTGTTGCGGACTACTCTCTTAGGAGGGGGTCTACGGCACGGAAAATAAACTTGTTAGTTGCGATCGATGACAAACAAGACCCGACATTAGTCTGCAAAAACAACCGACCCTTTGATGTTGTACAGACTGAGAAAAATACGTCGTTAAAACTGTCTACACACGATTGGCATTTCTAACTGGGAAATAAAATACGTCGCGTCAAAATGTCTACACCTGGTTGGCGAATCTTTATGATGTGGGGTGTTCGAGAAACGAATAACAACGCCAAACGTCTGCCAAGGCGGTAGTAGCCTTTGAAGTGCTAGACGGAAAGTCTGGCCAGACGCGGGATGGATTCTGTGATGTGGGGAATTCTAGGGTTCACAGACAGACTGAACTATTGATGTACAGGACAAAAAATTTCCCCAAATGAAAGCAAATTTGACGGCGTATTGACTCCAGTTAGTCTAGAACAGGAGGGGGAAACCAGATTCTGGACGGATCAGCGTCTAGACTTTTTGGTGACGTCACTCCAGCCCAATATAAAAAGCGTTGCGGTAAACAAGTGGAGTTAGTCGATCAAGATTTCTGAAGTTTGGAAAGATCGGTGCAGTTTCCCGAGTTGTGTTCCATGAAAGAAACTAGGGGTGTCAAATTGTTGATATTTATCGGCGGACATAGATCCAGTCTGTGATTGCCTAGTTTCGATTAGCAACCGGAATAGGCATATGGTAGGCTATTAATCATATCTAAATTAGAGTATGATTAGGAATAGAGTACAGTACTGTGCGGTGATATAATGTATTATAGGTGCGGTGATATAATGTATTATAGGTGCGGTGATATAATGTATTATAGGTGTGGTGATATAATGTATTATGATTAGTGATAGAATGTTCTATAAGTGCGGTGCTAGAAAGTATCATAGGAGCGTCGGCACTAGTATTCTATTGTGTGGCTTCAACTAGCTTGTGTGATATATCATTTTACTCAGGGAGTTGAGGACAATGTAGTGGAGTAATAATTAGAGAGATTAAGGATGGTTGAGAGGGAGGAGAGGAATGTGAAATGGTAGGATCTTCCAGTACGGCATCTGCTGGGTTTCTACCCGTTCCTTTATTCTTTCCTGGTGTTGCCATGCCTCAGATCATATGATGAGTTATTTGGCCGTATGACAGAGATCGGATCTCTGTTATAGATCTGAGTGCTGCTACACTCACCTAATTCCGGCCAGGACTGAGTTGCCCTCACCATAGTATTCTCTATTCTACAGGTTCCATTTACAGGTCCACGTAGGTGTGCTATGATATTCAACAGTGAAGCTAGAACACATCTTAGAAGATGATGGCTCAGAATTTGAAGACAGAAGTTGCTGAGAGGCCGCTACATTGGGCTTATACCCAAGTTGGTTGCGGGAACCTGGCTTCTGCTGAGCAGAACATGCTGATGAGATTTATGTTTAGCAAGTGATAGTTGTATCACTGAACATTCAGAACATTGTAGATATACACTACTGATACCAGGAACATTCATACAAAATTTATACTGATACCTAGAACATTCAGAGTGTGGTGTTAATATGGGGAATCTTTAAAACCAGTGACACTAGATCCATTAAGATTTCCCCAGTAACAGTGACAATAGGGTTAGAATTTTTCTGATTAACAATCAGTTAAGTAACAGAGGAAATTCATAGTGGGAATCAGATTGAAGACTCCCATTAGACAGTGTTTGTCATGGGTGTCCAAGCATCCTAGTGGTTCAAAAGACAATGGAGGAAGTCTTCACGTGACCGGAGGAGCATCACCTTGATGAGGTTGCTTGTCTGGAATACATGGTGCTTGTGTGTTCTCAGCACAGTGATGTGAATGACTATACTCCTGAACACTGATCTGAGTCTATATACACTTTAGAGTATACGTCACACATTCTACATATTATACACACACACACACACACACACTTTTCCTACATATACTTTTTGCTTTAATAAATTTCTTGTTGGGGAAGAATGAGAGGGGGCATGATCCAGGAGTGAGTAAGAGTGAGAAGAAGGTGTCTTCAGATTGAGGGAGTGTTGTGGACGGAGTCTGCTGGATATCTCCAGGATAGTGATATTAAATTAAAACAAATGTGGGTGTTGATTCCCCTCACTCCAGGGACGACACTAAAGTGGTAAAGAAGAACAAATAACTACTACGACATTCATTCTTTACACACGACATAATTTATAAGGGCGCGAATTATAATATGTCGACAGACCTTGAACGGGACCTGAACAATTTCTTCTTAAAGGCAGCAGTGTCAACAGCAGCAGAATCCGTATTTCATGGAAAATAAAACAATCAAATACATCAGCAGCAGCAGAATCCGTATTTCATGGAAAATAAAACAATCAAATACAAACTGGTAATGAAAAGAGTGAAAATATTTCGACCATGTTAAAAGATATAACGTTCTTATAAAAAAAACTTTTCTGGAGGGCAAGGTTGAATGCATGCGAGCAAGAGGCAGACAATTATAAAGTGGGAATATAACATCAAAAGATGGACGAACTTCAACCTGACAGAATGTACAATCAAGGCGAGAAACAATGTTGGAGATCCATTGCAGCCAACCTGTATTGTGGAGACGGCATCTGACTGACTGACATATGTGACCTATTTCAGCCGGCTTATCTCGATCATAGACCGAATATACCTATGCCCGCACATTGTGATTGATAAGCAGTCAATGAAATACACACAGGTAGTTGCTATTCAACCATTGACTGACCCGAGACATTGTTCAAGAATATGGGATCTGGATAGCACGTCGTTACTGACAAATATTCTTCTAATGTGTAAGTAGCGATGGATTCAGATATTATATTTTCTTGTAATCGGCGAGTTAACGTGTAGTTATTTATAAGGCTCTCCTTGTGTTACGTTTGACTACGTTATCGCCAAAACTAATTAAGTGGCACGTTTGATTTTCCGATTATCTAAGCTTGCGGGATTGCGAGTCACACACCTGTATGCCCTCCATTGCTGGGCACAATATCGAGACTTTGTGTTTACATTGCATATTGTACCAGAGAAATACTATTCGTTAGTCGTTCACATTCTGGAGGTCAGCTGGGCCGAATAGATAAGGGCTCCCGTTCTTAAACTTCTGGTTCACTGATGCCGAGGTAGCAGGTTCAACCCCTACACTGGTCATTTGTACGTCTCGTTGACGTCTCCTCCTTGACTTTGGGACATAAATAACAAGTACCTCAGAAGTCGAAATGGGATTGCCTGATGGTGAGGGACACTGGTAATAAGGAAAGCTGAGCCATATGCAAAATTCAGCCGGGTGCTCAAGAAGTAGTAGCACATGTATGGGCTAAAAGGTGATCTCAAAGCGAGCGAAGGAAAAACAAAATTCACATTCTAAAATCTTACTTTATAAATAAATGACAGTGCTGCAGTAGTAATTTAATATTTCCTTGTAAACTGACCCACCCACCCACACACACACACACACACACACACACACACACACACACACACACACACACGCACACACACGTGTTAATACAGCTATATAGCATTATCTTAGACACAAACTGTAAGTACTGCACAGAACCTCACCGGCTATTACTGGACGCGATTGTGTTGAGATGTCTTAAAGTTTTGTGTTTTGTCCCAAAAGCTTTGTGGTTATAGCTTCATACATTCTTGGAAGTACCAGTTTGTTAAAAAAAAAAAGAGAGAGCGAAAGAAAGAAACACCAGTAATTCCGGTAGCGAGAACCCCATGTGGTTACGTGAAGTGTCAGGAACATCATATATTTCAGGTCTGGGTGCACGGAGGAATGGGTGGCCCATTTTTCTCTCTCGTAGTGAACGTTGAGCCCAGGCCTCGTATCATCGTCAGACTGCGCTCATGCCATTGTTAGTGCAACATCCTAACCGTTACGCCATAGCTCCTGTTAATGTGTTTACGTCGCTGGATTGTTAGGAAACTTCTGATAGGGTCATTATTTTAACCAACTGGAACTGTGCTGGCTTCTAAGTGTCTACAGTTTTCACAAGTATTTTAAATTCTTATTAGTTAGTTAGTTAGTCTTTTCTCTTGAGCCTAAGGCGGCGCATAGGGCAGAAGTCGTGGCTCTCCATGTCCGGCGGTTCGCTGCTACCTGTTGTAGATCTTGGATGTTCACTTGGCCGTTGAATGAGCCTTCTCTGATGATGGTTCTACGCAGGGTCTCGCTTGAAATTTTTTTAAATTCTTATTACATTAAAAGAAAATTGTTTATTATATCGCATCCATTGCTGTGTGGATGTTGTTATATTTCACAACTGTTATCGCTTCAACGACACTTTGTCTTTCACGCGTGAATCATGTTTTCTTAGTCAATTCAGTGTCCTCAGTGCTATTCCCGCAGTTACTGTTGGCGGTAACGAATCTCCAGCAGTCCTGAGACTTCGATGTACATTGTTACGTTATATATATACGTTATATCTTTGGCACTTTTTTGATGTTGTCTGTCCGTTGAAACCTTTGACGTTCTCAAACTCCTTTGCCCCTTATATTTTGCTTCAGAAGATATCATTCATGCGTTTGTTATGTGCTCTGTTTCTTTAACTGATGTTTTTCGCGCATGATAGTTTTTTATTTTTCTATAATGTTGCATATCCCTTAAAGGACGTTGCAGTCAACACTAGCATCTTTCAGCTGCTGTTGATGTACTAGGCAAGTTTTACGCTCAGTAGTTTGCCATTGCTTTATGAACGACCGTCTCACATACCCCCGTAAATTACCAGCGTGGCGCGATCTGCTGCCGAATCTCGCACAGCTGTTTTCCCTACGTGAATATACAGAATTACGAACAACGCCGTTAGATGCACTTTAGTAAAATAGGTTTGAACATAATTCATTTTATTGTACCCGAATATCCCAGTAAGTACCCCAGTCTCCAGCGTTAGATTACATAAGCTGATAGATTACACAAGCTGATAGATTATATAAACTGATAGATTTCGCATACCGATAGATTGTCCAAGCCGATAGATTGCACGAACCGATAGATTACATAAGCCAATAGATCACATACGCCTGTAGATTACATAAACCGTTCGACTACTCAAGGCGATAGATTACTCAAGCAGTTATATTACACAATCTGATAAATTGCATAAGTCGGTAGATTACACAAGCTGATAAATTACACAAGGACAACTCAGCACAGTGCACGAAGTTGATCTAAGTCTGTGTATAACAGAATCGCATATGTAATAATTTTGTTGGGTAACTTCTAATTCCGAAACTTTGCCAGGGTACAACGAGCACGCGAGTACTCCCGAAGGCTTGATATTAGATCAACAACCCCAAGATCATGTGATCGCATACCATCGTTTTTCTTATTGTGTAAAATTCCAGACAGTTAACTCCGTAAAACTAACCTGGCCTGCTTGAGGTAGAGGCCCACACTGTAACCTATGATCTTGTCCACCCCCTCCCCTCCCTAGTTACGCATGATTAATTCACAGAGAAGTTGTATCAAGCAACTGCTGAGTAAAGTCTTTTATGTTCTAATATATACTTATATTGCTCTAATTCCTTTAATAATATAAAATAATTGTATAATAATTTGACCCATATTCTCAAAAGCTTATAAACGTGTTTGGTTTAAATATAATTCATTTGAAATGTTTGTAATGTTTGTATTCGCTGTTTAACAATTTATGCAACATATTCATTTTCTGCAGGTCTCTATGGGCTAAGGGCTTACGGACGTGATTCGTAAGCCCGATTACCCGTGTTCGAAACACATCTACGACCAATTTGGCAGCAGAATTCGTTGCACTGGGTTTTTCACATGTTGGCATGAGAGCCGGTAGTTCAGAAATTAATGGCAAGCTACTGAACGCAAGCTTGCCAAAGATATTAACAACAGCAGTAAAATGCTGGTTTTGACAGCGATGTCCTGTAAATAGGGTATGAAAAAAACCCTGTTTTTCTAACTCCATTGCTTATCTCGGAACAGTAATAACATCTAATGGGAGATGCCTTGAAGAGATTAGAACAAGAATCGCCATGTCTAAGGTAGCCTTTAGCAAGATGAAAAACATACTTACCAATAAAAAGATGTCAATTGAAACGAGAAAAAGTTGGGCATGTTATGAGAAGAAATGAATTGGAGAACTTGGTGATAACTGGTAAGATCGAAGGGAACAGACCAAGAGGAAGATCTAGAAGCAAATACCTGGATGGCTTGGCCTCGTGACATGGTCGAGACAGAAACACAGAGCTGATCCACGACTCTGGTGATCGAGTGAGATGGCAAAACATGACCGCCCACGCTTACCGACATGGCACATGATGATGATGATGATGATTGCTTTTCTGAATACCATATTGGTTGTGAAAACCAGCACTGATTTTGTTTTCTTTTCCTTTTTCCGAATAATATAACAGGTGAAGTAAATAAAAAAAAGGACACTTGTTTAAGTTGTGATAAATGGCACACTTTCAAACGTAGGGATTTGCTGCCGTGTAGTGCTGAAAGAGCTGTTGGATATGAGCAGGAAAACATTTGGCTTACTTGTTGCAGCTGTTGCCATTAACTTGCTGCTTGTTGGAGGTGTCTGGAAATAGTAAGTATGTTTTGCTTTCTTTTGACAAATGATATCATATTAAATGGTTCATGTCCTTCGCAGGACCTTGCGATCAATCCAATCCCAGGTGGATTTGCAAGGCAAGTTTTTACGTTCAGTAGTTTGCCATTGCTGTATGAACGAGAAGTTAACGTTGAAGTCCAGTTAACATGTGAAGGGAATGAACCCCGCATACCGCCATCAGCTCATGGGAAGTTTAAGCGCAAGCTCCTGAAATCCCCGTGGCCACACTGATTTCATCTTTTGGGAATTGTGATAACACAAACGCCCGTATAATTTATCTGCTGATGTAAATAATAAAGTAGGATCATTAAGTGTCTTATGATGATAATTGATAATCATTATTTTGTCATATAGCGCTAGTTGATAATCATTCTTTTATCATGTAGCGCTAGTTGATAATTATACTTTATCTCGCGATACTAGAATCAAACCACACGTTTTTACACGAAGCTTACAAATAATGGTAATTAATTTTCTGCTGGTAATAATACTAATTAAATAGTAATACACATTAGCACAGTGTTTATAAAATGCGCTGGCCCAACACACACACACACACACACACACAACACACACACACACATACACCACACACACACACGCACCCACCCACACACGCACACACAGACAGACACATACACACAGAGACAGACAGACAGACTCAGACATACTAACTGACAGACATCCAGGTTCTAGGTCGACACAAACGGAAATGCGTACCAGGAAATGCTATGGAAAGCAAAGGCAGCCGATGTAACACTGAAACCATCGCGCATCAAGCGCCGGTTGGTCTACATGAGGCCAGAACCATGTACCAAATACGACTCAAGGCATGGGGGGGGGGGAAGGGCTGAGTGGTATCGAGGTATGGTGTCTGCCTCGAGTGCTGGAGGTCCCGGGTTCAAGCCCCGGTGAGGGCCGGGATTTTTTCACGTGGACTTCTAGTAATAAAATTTCCCCTGGTCTCTGGGTAGTGAGATCGGACGCCCGTGTGTATTGTTCCGCACGTAAAAAATCCCTTGGCAGTTGGAAATCGAAAAAGGGTAGCCTAACGGCGCTACCCGGGCAAAATGTCGAGTTAAAAATCTAACCAAAGTATTTCAGGATCCTCGCCGGTACTACGGAGTTCGTGCACTGAGCTGAGTTTCTCCGGACTCAGACTTGAGTTAGGAGTAGAACGGAGCACTTATGGTTCACACCCGTGTGCCGTGATGTTGATCCGTCGACTAAACTAAAAAAAAAAATACTTCAAGCTTTTGTACATCTGCCTCAGCATATTCACGGTTGTTTAATGTGTTGAATGTGTGTGCATCCGCTGGTTGTCTAGTGACTTCCGTTTCCATCCAAGGTGAACTAATGTCAGTGACGTACTGTTGTCCCGGCTCCCTGGCGAAGGGTTTACGGATGCAGTTCGTAATCCCACATACCGCGTTCGAAACACAGCTGTGGACGATTTGGCAGCAGACCGCCATACGTTGGCTTTTTCTGATTGCATGAGTGCCGGTCGTTCAGAAAGCAATCGCAAACTTCTGAACGTAAACTTGCAAAGGAATTACCAACAGCCAAGAAATGCTGGGGTTGACTGCTACGTCATGTAAAGAATATGCAACTAACTTAAAATGTTGTGTTCGCATTCTGGCAGCGGCTTTATGCATGTTTGTATGTGCGGGCCGTTGGTTTGTTGAAATTTCTGTCTGTTCCACTTTTCACATGGGACAGTGAAGATAATTTTGTGCGATATTCACTGGTACAGGAACGGAGAATTATGGGGTGACCATTTGCCGTGAAGTTGAAACCGCAACTAACGACTAACGACTAACGGTTGTTTAATATTGTTCCGTTGATATTAATGTTCACTCGAGGTATTTCTCGAATTTGTTTAACATTCTGTGTTCTATAAAAGATGAAAGAAATGACGACAGCACATATCTCTGCATTTCGCCCCCTTTTATATAGTGTTGGCTAGAGGAGATTACTGCAGCACACATTGTATTCATTACGGATTCAAAGAGTATGCTTAGTAAGGTGGAGAAAGGAATATTTCGTGTAAAATGGCCATCGTCGCTCAGAGGTCATAGATTGTGAAAATTGTATGGATAATTTGCCCTGGCCATGCGGGGGTGCGGGGGAATGAACAGGCGGATAGGCTAGCAGGGAATGCACCTCTTGGTGGTAGATTGCCTATGGACAAGGTGGAGTTGGTCGTGCGCTTGTGGGACCAGGTGGAGAAGGTGGGGAAACATATTGCAAACCCATGTGTGGAAAGAATGAGATTGCGGGGGTTCGGCAAAGGTTCTGGACGAATCTCAAAACTGAGAGGGAAGACCAGGAGAACCTTTAATCAGATAGGGGTGGTAACGATTAGTAGTATGACTCTTCGCTGGCTGTTGAACGAGGGAACGGATCACGTATGGGAAAATCCTGAGTGCAGTGATGTCGGTTCTTAACTCAACTCAACTCAATTTATATAATGTACTATGTATGATGAGCAACCGACAGCTGTGGTGGTTAGCACGCTTGCCTTCCGACCCTGTGGTAATATGTTTGAATCCTCTTCGGGACTGGGGGATTTTAAAAGTTCATCTGGGTTTCCAGGTCGATCCAGCCTTAAATATGTCACAGAAAATTTTCTGAGAAGTAAAGGTGGCCGGTGTCATTCTGAGAAACTGATACTCACCATCCTCTAAACCTGACCACATTCTTGCGCAGGCGACACTGTGAGCTGTGAGTTTCGTGCTTAATGCTTTTGAATCTGCCTGAGGTATTTTGGAACGGGACTGCATGTTCGGAGTGATGGCAGCTGGCTGTGTCCCAGAGTTGACCGGTTTTTGCCTTATGCAGACATGCGTGGCGGCTGGGCTTCTGGTTTACTGCCACTGCCATCAGCGATGAACTGTATTTTCGTGGACTGTGTGGGTGAACATCTAGGAAATATTCAGATATGAAAATGACTGCTGATTCCATCAGAGATGAACAGGGTGTTTCGTGGGGGACTGGTGTGTTGACATTCTGGTGGCGGCATTATGCACAGTGTATCTGTGCGGGCTGTTGTTTGTCGAGACTCCTGTCTTTTCCACTTTTCACATTGGGCAGTGGGGAGCGTTTTGTGTGATATTCACTGGCACAGGAACGGAGCATAATGGGGACGACCCGTTGCTGTGAAGTTGGAACTGCGACTAACTAATTAACTACACGAGTACACGAGTTTTGACGTGTCAACAATCTACACTCGGTTTATTGTTCATCCACACGACAAGGATCTGTAAGGATTGATTAAACGAAAAGCGGATATCTAAACTTGGCATGTCCTTTGCAGGATGGTGTGATCAAACCAGAGTTGATATTCTATGGAAGTTTACGTTCTGTAGTTTGCCACTGATTCCGCTGATGTGTGGAATGAACCCAGGTGCCCGACTTCAGATGACAGGAATGGTGCAAACATTAAGTTCATTAAAGTGAAAGCAAGATAAGACACACAGGAAATAATCATTGACATTAGTATTAGTCTCTAGGGCAAAGTTCGTTACACACGTGGTATAGTGATATCAGGTAATATGTTCTTTAGGCAATTAAGATAAGACTAAGGTTATCAGGACCTGAGAAACACAATGAGGCAATACGTGTTATTACACCGGGAAGCAGTAAACGTACCTCTTTTTCAATAATAAGACGTACATACCACAGTAAGACATGTCCACAAATTGTGTAGGCGATCACACATTAATCTACCTTCACCTAAATAATCCGTCATTGAGCGTGAAAAATATGCGATACATCCTAGCCTTACCCACTACTGACAGGCCCAAGGCGCTGCAGGCTAAGTCTTGTTTCTGAGTGGCAGCAGACACGGGACAGCCCCTGCATGAAGCCCTGGACACATTAAAGGGCCACAGGCTGATAAAACAAAACTCATGAACGGCTCAGACAGTGGATACAATCACAGAAGTGTGAATGCGTAAGAACATTGGGAGGGAAGAGGTGTAAGTCAGAATGCCAGAGAAAACCTCAGACACTGGGTCGAGAATGCAGGGGGCAATCAGACTGCACTGAACAGGGGGTGATCCACGACAAATCGCTACCGGGTGATGTTAATCATCTATAAGGTGTTAAGAGGTGAAAGTACCCGGGGGTTTGTGGGGAAGGTTGATGGGGGTGTTTGGTGCAGGAGAGCCTGACATATGATACCACAACATCTAGTCTGAGAATGGAGGTGGAGACAGACAAAGCTGCGTTCCTCTGGCTGAAGGACAGACATCACACACATGTCGTGATTGTAATGGACGCAAACAGTATAATGAGAGAGGTGAAGACAGGCATGCTTCAGGCAGAGTCAAAACTGTCAAACTGTCATTTACTGCCAATATAGTACCTTGCGGTGTATGGAAGAGGGGTCTTTGAGCCTGAGGAATTAAGGCCGCCTGGCTAGTTCAGTCGCCGCGAACTGTGCAGGTTAGGAGTTTCTTTTTGCCCCCGACAGAAAAAAATCCCACTCCTTACCGAGGGATCGAACCCGGGTCTCCCGAAGGAGAGTCCGGTGTTGTAACCACTCGGCCA
Organism: Cepaea hortensis; assembly: GCA_963921405.1. Lineage (NCBI taxonomy): Eukaryota > Metazoa > Mollusca > Gastropoda > Stylommatophora > Helicidae > Cepaea > Cepaea hortensis. The sequence continues at coordinate 65,030,922 of OY992890.1, read as the reverse complement.
GCCGCTCTTCTTCGGGCAGAGTGATAGGCTTAAATGCAACAATCAAGTATAGAGAGCATCTGTTGGAATTTTTCACAAGACATGCTGGTGTTGTGGGAACTCATCATGCGGACAGACTGGCTGGTCCTGCACCGCTCGGGGGGTATTGGTGCACGGTAAGGCAGACGTGGATAGATCATCACGGCCTAGAGAGAATGGTGCTGCAGGGAGTGACCACAGGATCTGGCCCAGACTTAGGCCTCCGAAGAAAGGTCAGACGGACACATATTCAGACTGCTACCGGTACCATTAGTTTTAGGACTCTTCGCTGACTGTTGCAGAAGAGGACTGAGCACGAATGGAAATGTCCCGAAAAGTGTGATGTCGATCTTTGACTCAACTCAATACTAATTATTACAAAAGAAGATTAATGTACTTGACGTCACAATCAAAAGTGTATGTAACATGGCATGCATCAGTGTTATGTTTATTTTGTGCGTGCAAGTTAGTGTATATGAGTGTGTGTATTTATTATATTCTCAAAGTTTTACTGCAGTTAACCCTATTTCACGTGTGTAACGTGTGTATCAATACTAATTTTATATCGGAAAGGATAATACTAGTACAGATCAAAGAAGGAAATAGAACAACAACTTTTATACAAACATACGCCCCATGTAACGACACTTACAGCGACGAAGACAAAGACGAGTATTTTGATAAACTTGCAAACACGTTAAATAATGTCAAGGAGACAGATGAACTTATTTATTGTGATGGGTGATTTTAACTGACGAATAGGCACACGAAGAACACCGTGGGATGATTGCATGGGGCCATTCAGCGACACAGAGACTGAATGTAACAGCAATGGTCAATATTTACTAAAACATATGCTCCGAACATAGCAAATAGTTATTTTCAACATAATCGTAGCCACACCAAAACCTGGTATAAATGGAATGACATAGACCAAGCATCTCAAATTGACTTTATTCTAATTAGGAAATCAGACAGAAGACTACTATTAGATTCAAGTGCACTCCTAAATAAAGATGTTGATACTGATCACAAACCAGTCTTACTAAACAAGATTTCAACATACAGGAAAATAAGAAACAAAAAGGTAACAACACATGTCATCAATTATAGGAGGCTTAAGGAAAATACGGTTAAAGACGAATTCAATCAAGAAATCCAAAACCTACATAAGAACATCCCTGATGACCACTCAAGCGTAGATAAGGAATGGACAATTTTCAAGACTGCCGTGCTCGTCACACAGGAAAATAAATGTGGAACAAAGAAAGTAGGGCAGGACAAAAGATTAAGAACAGCCTGGTGGAACAACGAAGTTAAAGATAGCATATTCAAAAAGAAGGTAGCGTTCAAAAAGTGGATCACAACTAAATCTGAACAAGACTATGGTACTTATAGAATAACACGACGTAATGCCAAACGAACAATTAGAGCATCTAAAGATGAATCCTGGAGAATATACGGTGAACAGATGGCGACCCTTAGCAAAGACTACCCAAGAGCATTTTATAAACGTGTCAACACAATGATGCATGCTACAACCCAACCACCATCATAAACAGCAAAAGAGGTACACCGATATTTAATCCACAACAAAGACTAACAAGGTGGGCAGAATACTTTCAAGAACTACTTAACCTTGTGCCTAAAAGCCAGGGACAGCAAGAACCAAATTTCATACCTGCAGAAGTCAAAACAGTTATACAGAACAGTCCTAAAAACAAATCACCAGGTCCAGATGGAATAACCACAGAAGCTTTTCAGGCCTGTGGGGAAACAGGAGTCAAATGGCTAACAAGACATTTTTAATATAGCATGGGAAGAAAGAAAAGTCCCAATAATAGGCAATAATAGTACCAATATGGAAAAAGAAAGGCAATATGAGAGAGTGCGAAACATACAGAGGTATATCACTCCTGAGCCATATAGGGAAAATGTATGCAAAACTATTGGAACAAAGAGCTAGACCCATAGTTGAACAACAGTTAAGCAAAGTACAATTCGGTTTTCGGAAAGGTAAAAGTTGCACTGATGCATTATTTACACTTAGACAAATATGTGAAAAAACTATCGAATATAGTGACCAGCAGAATATTGTGTTTGTAGATCAGGAAAAGGCTTTCGATAGAGTAGACAGGTGCAAATTATGGACCATCCTTGAAGACTATGGGATACAAGGGCAACTACTAGAAAATATCATAGCCATGTACCACTCAAGCCAAAGTGCAGTAAGAACACTAGAAGGTATATCAGATATGTTCACAGTCAATACAGGAGTGAGGCAGGGATGTGTGCTCTCTCCCCTGCTATTTAATATCTACATAGACAGAATATCCAAAGAAGCAAGTCTTGACAGAACAAATTCAGAAAATTTATAACTCTTTACACCAGATGAAACAACTGACCCACAGGGAATAAATGAACTTCTATTTGCAGACGATCAGTGCCTGTTTTATAGCGACGAGAGCAGACTGTAAAATCATATTGCTAATCTGAGTTCAACATGCAGGAGATGCAATATAAGTATAAATACAGCCAAAACCGAAGTAATGTGAGTTAGCTGATCGCCGGGCCCACTAAGTATACAGATAAATAACACAACTCTGAAACAAGTTAAAGAATTCAAATGTCTTGGAAGTATGATCACAGAAGATAGCAGATTGGACAGAGAAACCGAAATCAGATGTCAAAAGGCTAGCGCACTTACCTATCAACTATCACTCATACTGAAACATTCAAATATACCCATGTCCACAAAACGACAGATAATAAACAGCATATTCACACCAACCCTATGCTACCTATTTCAAACTTCGACTTTATCCAAATCACACTTTCGCCAAATCAACACCTGCGAGATGAGATGTCTGAGGAGAGCTGCCAACTTAACAATCCGAGACCGAGTAAGAAATGCTATTATCAGACAGACTGTGGGATCAACACCTAGTGCCACATTTATTGAAAGACAGAAGATGAGGTGGTTTGGTCATGTCGTTAGAATGCAACACCAACAACTACCATCACTGGCCTTATATCAAAGATTATCTGCGACGAGACCACGAGGACGCCCAAGAAGAAAGTGTATTGACGACATCAAAGACATTGTACAACCACACGGAATGACACTATCCAGTGCCGCCCACCGGGCGCTGGAATGCAAATTATTCCTCCCAACGACGCTTGACGGCAGAAGTGGAAGATGATGATGATGATGATGATGATGATGATGAACTAACAAAAAGTGACGCATACAGTGTGCAGTGTACATTACAAGATAATGAAAATGAACACGATATTACAGCCTGAATTATTTGGGCATGTCATGAAATGCAAGCTGGAGTACATGGTAACATAGGGAAATTTGGAGGAGGGAGACGCAGGGGAAGATAAAAACAGAAGATGGCTGAATTTTGCTTCTGGAATTTTTCTACGGGTTGAGGTGTTTCATGCCAACTTGCCTTTCTGGCCTCTTACGATATATATGGAAGGCTGGACAATTTGATATCATGGCACAGAGGAACATCAGCATTCGAAATAGCTGACAAGACAAGAGGCAGAAGGCTGTGGACAGACATAGTTACCATCGCCACGCAGGATGTGCCTATATGAAGAAGAAGATAACAACAATGCTCTTCAAGTAATTGACACACAATTGCTGTAAAGCCACATTAATGGGGTTGTATAGAACAATGTCAAAGTTACGAGGTGGATTCAAATGAAAACGATAATTGTTCGTGTGTGCGCCCGCGCCCGCGCACGCGCGTGTATGTGTGTGTGTGTGTGTGTGTGTGTGTGTGTGTGTGTGTGTGTGTGTGTGAATATATTCTGAAAAAGTAAAGAACAAATATATCATTTTTCGATGTAGTCACCACTGCGTTCAATGCATGTCCTCCAGTGCCGATAAAGTGCTTAGGTTCCTGTATAAATATCGACTCTGGTGTCACTACACGTAGTTCCTGACCTGATCGTAAACAGTGTCACACACGCCGTTTTAAAACTTCCTACTCCATTCATACATTTACTAGACTGACAGGCATGCATCACCGTTTTTGAACTTCTTTCGCCGATGAATTTCTATAGGTTTCATCCCTTCACTAACAGTACGCTGCTCCTCTTTGGCGTATGTCAAAAGTCGGGCGGCCATCTTTAAACTGTCATTATGATGTCACGTGTTCGTCTGTACCGTAATGTCACGTGCTTAACACTGTTGACATCCTTAACAACAATATTGACAAGTTACAAGACAATGGCAGTTATTGTAATTTCTATCACACTTTTCAAGTTTTTATTTGAAGCCTCCCTCGTACTCGTATATTGAACAGACGACGAGTGATTCTAAGAGACTAAGACACACAAACAACAGTTTACCAACACCGGAAAGAATCAAATGAATATTTTCCCCCACCTCATTGTGAAGGTAAACACTGCAACATGTTCTATCAACTACGTATATGGCTCATAACACCTATGATAGGAAATAACACAGAAAAGCGTCTTGCCACATTTCGTAATGGCGTGGAATAATACCAACATATGAGATCGCGAGATATGGAAAAAACACACGCACAAGCACACATATATGTGCGTGTGACCGTGTATATATCTGTGTGTGTGTGTGTGTGTGTGTGTGTGTGTGTGTGTGTGTGTGGATGGGCTTGAGAAGTGGCTATATGTAATTGAGTGGCTGTGTTACCGTGTGTGAGTGGACGAATGGACGGGGGTGCGAGTGTGGATGTGGGGTTTGGACGTGATTGTTTGTGTGTATGTTTATGTGTGTAGTGTGTCTGTGTGTGCTTGTGTGTGTGTGTGTGTGTGTGTGTGTGTGTGTGTGTGTGATGAGCAAACTATACTTAAATCTGATGTTTTGATTTTGAATTTCAGCAATCCTTGGCATTGGGTCATTCCAGCCGATGATAACAATGCAAACTACACGGAAGAATGGATAAGACCACCGGTAATGTACACGAACAGGCCTCCCACTTTCAACTATTTTAGGTTATACACAAACCTCTTATCTCCCACCATAAGATCTGCATTAGTCTACTAGAATCCCATCAAGAAGTGGTTTACCTAGTTTGTGTACAATGAACCTCCCATCCTAAGATCTGCATTAGTCTACTAGAATCCCACCAAGAAGTGGTTTACCTAGTTTGTGTACAATGAACCTCTCATCCTAAGATCTGCATTAGTCTGATTTAGTTTCAACTAATCGTTGTATTGCCTCTTTCTATTCCTATACCATCAGCACTACCATCTCCTCCTCCTCGGCCATCTTCTTCTTCTTTTCGTCCTCCTCCTTCATCACATATTATCACAGCCCTATGCCAGATGTTTAAAGAAAGAGATGAATCTGGTCATCACCAGCTCTTTGTGGTGAGTACCCAACATTTTCTCTTCCCTTTTAATCATCATGTGCCATGCTGGTAAGCGTGGGCGATCATGTTTCGCCATTTTACACAATCACCAGAGTCGTGGATTGGCTCCGTGTTCTTGTCCCGACCACGCCATGTGGTCAAGCCATCCAGGTATTTACTTACCTGTCTTTCCTTTGTTATTTTCCTCTCAATCTCGTCAGTTGTCACCAAGTTCTGTAGTTTATTTCTTCTCATAGCGTGCCCAACATGTTTGACTCCAATTTCTCTAATCAGTTTACGGTTTTCACTATCCTCTTGTAGGACCTGATAGTTGCCTTTTCTGTGTGTCCATGACATTCTTTGCATTTTCCTCAGAAACCACATTTCCACTGCCATTATATGTTTTTCAGCGTGACTGCAAATCGTACACGTTTCACATCCATACAAAAGTACAGGTTCTATGTAGCACTTTAACACTCTTTTCCTCGTTGCAAATGACATATATTTTATTAGTGAGTATGTTTTTCATTTAGCAAAATGTTACCTTTGCCATAGCGATTTTTGTTCTAATCTCTTCAAGGCTCCTCCCATCAGATGTTATGACTGCTCCGAGATTGCTGTACCGATTCACTTGTTTAAGAATATTACCATTTATCCTTATATTACATTGTGGTGTTTCTTTCTTCTTAGAGACGACCATAATCTCTGTCTCCTTACAATTTAATTCTAACCCTAGTTGTTCTCTGAGTATACTAATTCTTCTTCTTCTTCAGCTTTCCGAGCCATTGAGGTTCTTTGCTGCAAATACAATCCGCCTCCATTCGTCTCTCTGGTGGACCTTCTCTTGCCAGTCGTTGATTCCAAGTGCTTGTAGGTCTGTACATGTATTATCTCTCCACCGTCTTCTTGGTCTACCTCGGGGTCTACGGTCATTTATTTCCTGAGTTTTGTTTCCCTATTATCTTCCATTCTTTCTATATGCCCCAGCGAGTATACTAATTGTATCTACTAAATGTTGCAGATCCTGCTCATTGTCTGCAATCAATACTGTATCATCCGCATATCTAATGTTAGGGATGTTATGTCCTCCAATGGTGACTCCTCTCAAAACTTCTAAATTTCTAAAAAATAGTTTCACTGTATAGGGACAAAAGATCTGGACACAATCCACATCCCTGTTGCATACCTCTTATAATAAGTTGATATTGACCTACTTTATTATCAATCTTGATGGCAGCTTGTTGTTTCCAATATGTGTATGTTATATGTCTAAGGTCTTTCCTATCAATCTGTAGGTCTGTAAGCATCTTCATCATGTTTACATGTCTTCTTTTTAAAAGCTTTTGTGTAGTCAATGAAACAAAGATGTAGGTCTTCGTTTGAGTTGAGCTGAGTTGAGTTGAGTCAAGAACCGACATCACTGCACTCAGGACATTCCCATACGTGCTCAGTCCCCTCGTTCAACAGCCAGCGAAGAGTCATACTACTAATCGTTCCCACCGCTATCTGATTAAATGTTCTCCTGCTCTTGCAAATCAGTTTTGAGATTCTTCCAGAACCCCTGCCGGTCCCCCGCAATCTCATTCTTTCCACATATGGGTTCTCAATCTGTTCCTCCACCTTCTCCACCTGGTCCCACAAGCGCACGACCACCCCCCCCCCCCCTTGTCCATAGGCAAGATACCACCGAGAGGTGCATTCCCTGCTAGCCTATCAGCCTGTTCATTCCCCCGTACACCCGCATGGCCAGAGCAAAATGTCCATACAATTCTCACGATCTGTGACCTCTGAAGCGACGAGAGCCATTCCACACGAAACATTCCTTTCTCCACCTTGCTAAGCATACTCTTTGAATCCGTAATGAATACATCGTGTGTTGCAGTAGTCTCCTCTAGCCACCGCAATGCCGCTGTTACTGCCTCCACCTCCATTCTCATGCTGGGGGGTCGTAGTCTCATATGTTCTCAACATATACACATCATTTACTGTACTCTTGCATTCTACAAACCCAAATTGTTCTTCTCCTACTTCAGGTTGTATTTTCTTCCTAACTCTTTGCATGCTGATTCTTAGCAAAATCTTCGTGATGTGGCTCATTACGCTAATTGTTCGATGTTGATCACATTCCAAGGTTCCTGCTTTCTTTGGGATTGATATAAATATATAATTACATAATTCAGGAGGTACATCTAATGTATCATATGTTTTGTTCACCAGTCTGGTGACTTTGTCTATTCCATATTCTTCTAAGGCATTGATAATTTTTGTAGTGATATTATCTGGACTCGGTGTCTTGCCTGTTTTCAGATGGTTAAGAGCATTCTGAACCTCCATCCTAAGAATTGATAGTTTGGTAAGGTAAGCAGTCATAATGAGATCACATAAGTAGATAAAGGACCCTTTTACACTCATTGAGGCGCATTAGGCATAAAGTGCCAGACCAAAATTGTATAGATCAACCGGCCCTCGGTGGAGATATGGTCAGTATCACCGTGGCGAACTTTACTTCCCAAGACATTTCCTGGTAGCATTTTCAAAGGCCGGGTCAACCCAGGAGCCCAGGTCAAGTTAAAAAAAATCTGAATCTGCCCCGATGCGGATCGAACCGATGAGTGCTGAACTGGTTGGTTACAATGAGATAACATGGGTGACCGAATGGCTCGGGCGTCCGGCTCTGACACCAGGATACACATTATGCCAGCTCCGGTACGGCGTAGGTAGCCGTTAATAAATCGATCTAAAATATAACTTTAATAAATAAAAACACAACCGACACACAGCGTGGCGTCAGCAAGAACAAGCTTCGGTACCAAAGTTCCTAGACAAATACACATTATAATAAACAATATTATCATCATCAAGTGTCATGCCGATAAGCGTGGGCGATCATGGTTTGCCTTCTCACTCCATCACCAGATCTCTGCGTTCTGTGTGAGTTCTGTGTTCTTGTCTCTACCATGCCATGTGACCAATCATCCATATATTTGTCGCCCTGCCTTCCCCTTGCTCTTTTACCATCAGTCTTGCTGGTTATCCATTTATTTATCCTCATAATGTACTGAAATTAGATGTTTCTCAGTCTGTCTGCTTATTGTTCATGTTTCACATCCACATTATAATATACGATTCTTGTTCTAGTCTTTACAATGCATCAAACAAAACGTATGTTCACAAAAGGTCAAATTTCAAAAGCACAAATTTGATCTCTTGCCGAAAAAAACACACTTAGTTATCTGTAACAGCTTTGATATTTGCAATCACAATGTCTTCTGCTTGTTTGATGTTCTAACTAAGCTATAATCTCAACTGTTGCAGACTCAGTCAGCAGTCAAGTATGACTTCAATATGCACGTCAAATACCGCCGACAAGTGCTTCAGACAGAGATGAAGAGACTGGCTGAAACTAAGGAATGTGCAGGTGTCATGGCGGATCCGATATCATTTTGGCGGGGTCGGCTTTCAAATTCAACAAATTTTACAGTTGACATTGATCTACAACGCTTACAGCAAGCCAATAAGTATGTCATAAACCTTGCGATTACACTTAAACAATGAGTAATTAATTAACTAATTTACTACGTCATTACCATCATAATCACCATGTGCCCTGCAATCTGGCGTAGACATTCATGTCTCTTCACGCACTCGATCTTTGGTGTTATGGAACAACCCTGTTGATTATATTCCTCCATGCCACCGTCTCAGTCCACCCAGCATCATTTCTCTTGGTCTTCCTTTGCTTCTTTTCCTTGTTTGTCTCTTTCTTATTGTTGTATATAAAGTTCTAGATTTATTTGCCTCTTTTCAGACAATCGTTTTTATGGTGTCCTAACAGAGCACTCCTGTGGAACTCAACAACAGTACACAGAAAACTGTATACACCATTATCTAACTGGGCTACAAATCAAACAAAAATAGCCATCAACATTATGCTGAATGTGACACTCTAGCATACGTGGACTTCCCAGCTTACCTAAGAGTAAACCTTTTCATCCTTCTGAGACTAACTAGATGGGCGTATTAATAATCTCCCGCAACAGCACATGTCTGAATTTTGTCAAATGGCTTACTAGCATCACTTGAGGATCAGTAAAAGACACCATGCCATCTACATCTTGTTAGGTCAGTGATGGATTACAACTACTCCTTCAGACGATTGTGCGCAATTTAATGGCGATCAACGCCAATAGATGTATGCGAAATAGCTACCACTATAGTATCATTAGAAATCACACGAAAGAGAGCACTAATTGAAGCTGTAGAAACGTACATTAGACAAGAGAAAGACCCGCTAAACAAATACTGCTGCCTGGAAACAAAGTAGAAGACTGAAGTAGCAATTTCTCCAGGAGTAGGTTAAAGACAAACACTGTTGCCCACAAAAGTACTGTCATTGCAGAGATGGTCGTTCTCCATGTGACCCATAAACAGAGTGTGGGTATGCTGCAAGAATGTCTCACCTCTGATCTGTTGTTTCGAGCAATGACTCCTGCTAAAGTGTTACATGTTATGTTTAAGTCTCCGTGGTGAAGTGGTTATATCATCTGCCTCCCACTCCGAAGACTGTGGGTGTCGATTCTGGCCTACGCCTTTCGATTTACGAATTCAATTTTCTCTGAGACTCCTGGAGATTGTCGCTGAGTTATGGGGTTCGTGCTTTGTGCGACGCTTTAGGCGGGCCCCTGTGGAAAGAGACCGAGCCGGTGTAATGACGCCGACCCTCTTGCTTACTAAAACTCTGTTTTGTACATATTATATACATCGTTTGCACGAGTTGTTAATTGTTTAATTTTTCTGACAACTTCGACGTACGAAGGTGTACAACGATCCCTATAGCTGACTTCCTCACAACGCCGCCTCTGCCGACTCTGTACAGCTTTGAAATACCCTACCTGGAGGACCCCCCAGTTATAGACATGTTGAAAGTGTCCAATGAGAGCAGATCCAGTGTAGTTCTTGTCAACAGTAGGTATGTGAATGTTGTATTGTTTTTGTATGTCTTGCGTACTGTCGTTTTCTGCTGCCTTTTCCAACAATTAAATTATATGATACCACAGGTGATGTAATCACAGAATAGGCAAATAGCTATTCAAAGAACACAAATATATTAGTTTTCATAGATTAAGATTCCCTCAGAGCATGGTGTTTGATTGTGCTGACAATCAGTTACCCAGAAAATATTCCCTCAGAGCATGGTGTTTGATTGTGCTGACAATCAGTTACCCAGAAAATATTCCCTCAGAGCATGGTGTTTGATTGTGCTGACAATCAGTTACCCAGAATCCATAGTGCAAACAATCAGCCTAGGCCTAATCACAGCCAGCGTGTATGTTTTGTACTAAAACATGACCTGGTTTATAGTCTAACATCTTTCCTCAGATGTGAAGTGTCAGTACTTTTCTTGCAAACCCCCCGCTTGTTTCTGAGATTGGAGAGGGGAAGGAGACAACTGCAACACGGTCCCCATAAAGATGGTACTTCGGTACCGAGTCGTGAGGAAAGTTCCTACACCAACCTCCATACGACACATACAAGACCTTTTCATGGCTCAAACGATATGAAAGCAAATACATCGAATTGAACAGTCAAATCTCGGTCTTCCAAAGGATTCACCGACATAGATTCAGATATCCGACATTTGATCATTGCTATCTTCCTCTTCATTCCTCTTCGCACCTCAGAGCCCAGTGTGTCAGACTTGGGAATGCGTTTGTGCAACGTTTAATTCCTTTATTCAGATTTAACTGGCTCTATCAATACGAGGGTAGGTTTTCTTCAATAACTTTAACATGGCAGTTTGTTTTCGGCCTACTCTTTGCGATTTCCAACCGCCGTAGGAATTTTACAGTGCAAAACTTCCACACGGGACCTCCTATTTTTCGCCCTTATTTGAGTAGGACAGGTATCCGATCTCACTACCCAAAAGATCAGGGGACGTGTGATATAATTAGATACCAGTGGTTCTAGGGAAAATTCCGATGCCTTATGCAGAGATCAAACCTGGTTCCTTCTGAGCCTGAGGCGAACATCGAAACCCCTTCCAGATTTTTATGGAAACCAATATGTGACTACAATTGGCTGTTCGATATATATGTAAATATATATACGGCCCGTTCCTTGCATGACGTTGCAATCAGCCCCAGGTTGATTTTGCAGGCAATTTTACATTGTTTTATGAACGAGAAGCCAGCTTACCTGTCTGTTGCCCAACCACCAGCGCACAGGACGTTTAAACACTGAACTATTGTAAATGAATATACGAGGGGCATTCAGAAAGTAATGCATCACATAATTTTTCTCAGGATCTGTTTATACAAAAAGAATGATATATGATATTTATACACAATATACATGAATATTTCTTTAAACATCAGTATTATTCAACACAATCCCCATAAACTTGTACGGCTGTATGCCAATGCGAAACAAGTGCATGTAATACTTACCCGTACCAAATTTTGTCTTGATCATGTAGCCATTTCCTCTCTGCATGAATCACTCCTTCATCATCTTCAAACCTTGTCCCGTTGAGTGCATCTTTAAGTGGACCAAATAGATGAAAATCAGAGGTGCCAAATCAGGACTATAAGGTGGATGGGGTGGTACAGTCCAACCCACTTTCGTGATGACTACCCGTGCTGTCAGACTTGTGTGAGGGGGCGCATTGTCGTGAAGGAGACGCTGGTCTTCTGGATTCTTGTGCGGCCGAACTCTGCTAAAACGTTATTTGAGTGTTTTCATTGTCTTAATGTAAGCTAGCGAATTGGTTGTTTCTCATCTTGGCATCACATCTACAAGAATCACACCTTAAATGTCCCCAAAGACAATGATCATGACCATTCCACCCGAAGGAGCTGTCTTGAATTTCTTTCTTCGTGGTGACTGCGGATGCCGCTACCTCATTGACTGTCTTTTTGTCTCAGGTTCAAAATGATGTGGCCAGGTTTCGTCAACTATAATGCCTTAGCCAAAAAGTGCTCTCCTCCAGCATTGAAACGCTCCAACAATTCAGAAGAAATTGCTTTCCGTTACAATCGGGGGTCATTTGTGAGACTTCGAGGAACCCATCTTGCGCAAACCTGAAAAAATCCGAGTCTTTATAATTGCATTTACACTACCATTGCTAGCTGACAGCTGTAAGGCCAATTATTGAGTAGTGATTTACTTATCAGTAAGAATAATGTCCTCAGTGCATGTCAACATTTCTGCATTGGTGGCTGTGGCAGGATGTCCACAGCATGGCTGATCAAGCAGCTCCATATCTCCACTTCCTGATTCTTCGATTATCTGATCCCAGCGACTGATTGTACTCCTGTAGACTGCAAAACTTCCATACACATCACAAAGACACTTGTGAATGTTCACAACAGTTTCCTGCTCTTCAACGATACATTCTATCACAATTCACTTCTTATAACGCAAGTTGCTAACATGCTCCATTTCAATGGTTTAGGAAAGCCATATAATTGGCCCGGTTATGTTGCAGTTTGGTGCACACAATGAGCAGATGCCATATTTGAAGTGCGCTTGCATGCTTCTATCTTCATTATTAGCTGAGAAAAACTATCGTGTGAATTACTTTCTGAACTCTTATCATATAATATAATATATTTATCCTAGTGGATCTTCGCCACGCATTACTAGGAAGTATTTGACAGTCATTTACACATACGGGACTAACCCTCGGCAATTCTAAAACACATGTCTCTGTCCGGCAAGCAAAACAATAATATTTAGGGAGTCCACCTGTCTTCTACCTCTTCTTCTTTCGTTCGCCTGAAATATGTTTATAACTGCAATGTTGTCTCTCGTATGAATTTAACAGTCTATTTTAGTGCACTCAGCGGTCCATAGAGTTTATCTTCCACTGTTGTCTCTCTAGGCCAGAAGGTTCGCCTGGATATGTTGTAGTTTGGGCAATCCTGGAGTAGTCTGCGACGCCAAACCACATGTGCACATGGCTGAGTCACCAATCTTGAATTTTGTATACATGTGGTTGAGTAATCTATTGTGTCCTGTTCTGAGGCGAAGAAGAATTACCTGTTCTGGTCTGTACATAACGTGGTAGTCCTCTTGAGTAAGGTTTGGTGGCCTTCTGACTGATTTGATCATTCTTTTCTTTTGGTGGTATGTATTGGGCACATCAGGTTGTTCTTCTTTTGCTCCTTCGTTGAGGAATCCACTGTATGGTGACCTTACGCTGACTGCTAAGTTCAGAAAGTAGTGTCCTTAGATCTGGCAATTTCCCAGACAGGAACGCCTCTATTACGGATTTTGCATCTGCCAATATCACCACAGGTTGTGTACCATGGCTGGTATTTTGTAAATTATCTGTGGCTATCTTGATTGCCTCAATTTCAGCATCATAGTTATGGCAGTACTTTCCTGTTGGAACTCTGGCCGTGCCCCTAGTATTATTTGGGTATTCTATGTACACTACCGCTCCTCCATTTCGGACAGCATTTTGTGCTGGCCTATCTGTGTAGACTCGGATCCAGAGATCCTGTGGGTATTCGTCATCAAGGAAGCTGAGAGTGGCTGTTCTGGGCTGTACACTGTTCTGTTCTTCATTGTCAAATATTCCTCGCACTTTAGTCTGATTTTGTAGTGATAGTCTATGTGCATCTTTCCATGGAGTTCTCTCTGGAATAGTTGTCAGGGGAATACCAACTGTGGGCAGATCGGTGGTTTCTCTGCAGAGTCTTTTCGCCTGGCGGATAAAACTACTTCTTTTCAACCGCCCCATAGCTAAGTTTTCAAATCGGTTCTTCATAGGGTGGCCTGGCAAGCTGAGGAACCTTTCTGCTTGTATTAGTGTTTTTGTATCTCTGCGCTCACTTAGAGCTTGTGGTCTCTCCATTTTCTCCATTGCTACTATAGGGATTGATCTCATCCCTCCTGTGATGATTCCAAGAGCTTGATTTGGCACCTTGTCCAGCTCCTGTAATGTGGTTTTTGATGCTGAACACCACGCAGTTGACCCGTATTCCAAGTGTGGTGGTATGCTCTGTTGATAAACTTTGCTAAGTATTTTCCCACTAGATCACCAAGTGGTTCCACTTAGCTTTCTCAGGATGGCTATTTTCCTTCTGGCTTTTGCAACTGCTTTTTTGATGTGTTTTCTCCATGTCAGCCTGTCGTCGAATGTTACACCAAGGTATGTTGGTTCTTTATCTTCTCTTAGGGGTGTTCCATTTGCCTGAATGATCCCTGCCTTTTGTTTCAGAGAAAGAATAAGTAGAGTGGTGCTGCACTTGTCAGTGTTTATGCTGACACACCATATATCCGCCCATGCAACAAATGTATCTACAGCTCTCTGTAGCAATATGGTGGCCACTGATACATGTTCATTTGTGCTCCATAAAACCAGGTCATCGGCGTACATTGCCGCTTTAATTCCATACTGTAGATTAGCAACAAGATCATTGATGAAGATTAGAAAAAGTGTTGGTGACAAGACTCCGCCCTGGGGAACACCGTGACGCAATAGTACTTTCTTGCTCTTGAGACCGTCTATCTGTACTCGGGCTCTTCTGTTGCGCAAGTATGCTTTCACCCATTTGTGCATTCTTCCATTGACTTTACAGTTTCTCAGTTTCTTCATCAGACCTTCTTTCCATACTTTGTCAAAGGCTTTCTTCAGATCTATCTGTCAGAGTCTCACCCAGAGTGATAACGCGTTGTCTGCACCAACGCCCGACAATGCAACGCTAATCTATTATAAGCACTACAGCTATAACGCGGCGTTTTCAACAACGCCAGGCAATCAACGCTGAGCGATACTAAGCAGTCGGCGGTCAGCTGAAACGCAGCGTGAACATTGAGGGGTCACGCGGGCTGACGCGAGCACAACTGTGTTGTGTGCTGAAAGTCCAGGCAGACTAGGCTTGGTGGCCGTTAGGGACTGACGTGTGAAAGCGTCTTGAGCGTTTGATGCATGTCTTGTGAGCTAGCCTGTATGAACGTTGGAGATGGAACGCCTGTCTGTGTGACTTGTAAGTGGAGTGAATTGATGTATTATTATATTGATGTATTGATTGCTTGCATTTATAATGTATTGGATTTTGTGAATTGTGATTGCGTGAAGCTTGTATTGTTTCTAATGTGTGCAGTGCGCGAATAAATAGCGCGAATTATATTATCGGCTGTTAGCCTCGTGTTATTTGATAAGCATAGTTAGTATCACACTTGTCAAGATACGAGCCATATTTCTTGCCCTAAGCAAGACTTTGACAAGTGCGAACGTGGGGTCTACGTCCTCATTAGATTTGAACCGTAAAATACGAAAAATAGAGTGTTAAATAATTGTAAAAATGGCGACTGTTGTCGAGTTTTTTTGGGAATCAATTATTGGTATAAAGTGCGAGTTTTGATCAAATGCGAGCGTGTAGGTTATAATTTAATAGATAAATACCATCTTTCTAGTTAATATATCGAAACTATAAGTGCGGTTTTAGACTTAGTAAATTTCAACCGAGTTATTGAAGTGATAAAAACAAAATGGCGGCCATGTCCTTGAATGTCATTGAATAGAAGTAGTGTTAGCGGAACGTTTGGAAAGTGTGAAACGAGAGTTGTTGAGTGTGGTGATACGACTAACAACAATACTGGACGACATACAAACCTACAAAAACTTAAGTGACATTACATACCCCACACACTTGCACATGTTCTAATTTCTCTTGCTCCAAAAATAAGAGGTTGGTTGGTGTCATCTACACCTGTCCCTTGTAAACTCCGAAATCTTTTGGTCGACCTGAATTAAAAACCAGTGTGGTTTCGGGCAGTACTGTTTAGTCATTGTCCGACACATTGCCTCAGGAGTACTTGAGTATAAAATTTTTTTTCTCTTCCTTATATTTTCGTTCAGCAGGACTAAACACAAGCTGTAATATTAAGTACTGTAAACTTTTGAACTTAAATTACTAACAACGTTATTAATTTGGTGTCTATCTATTTCATCATACATTTTGTTCATCATGTCTAGTTTAAACGAATGCATCGACATGGGTTTAAAGATGAACCTTTCTGGGGAAGAGTTAAGGACCTGGAGTGAGAAAAAGTTTTCAGAATACCTCCTACAACAGGAAAAGATTAATGAGCGTGATGAAAGAGCAGCCGAAAGAGCTTTGAAACAGGCAGAAGCTTCTTTTAAACTTAAGCAGGCAGAATCAGACGCTGCTTTAAAACTTAAGCAAGCAGAAACAGAAGCAGAAATAAGAAAAGCTGAAATCTTAGCCCAAACCAAGAAAGAAGAACTTGAAATAAATGCTCGAAATAAACGGGAAGAGCTTGAAGTTCAACTAAAAATTGAACAGCTGAAAGCAGAAACTTCCAGAGAAAAGGAAGATAGAAAAGCTGACAAAGACCAGCCATATAAGAAATACCAAGGGCTGATTAAAAGTTACACCACAGGTGATTGCATAGCAGCTTTCACACAACATTTTGAATGTATTATGGATCATTACCAGATCCCAAAGTCAGAATGGAGTATAATATACATGAGAAGTCTTTCTGGAGAACCCCTGAAAGTGATAGAGTCTATTCCAAATGACCTAAAGAAAGATTATCAGTATATTAAGACAAAAATTATGTCTCATTTTCTGCTAGATGAAGCAGGCTACAGAGAACAGTTTGGTAAATTGTCTCCTAAACCAACACAAACGTTCTCTGATTACATCTCAGAAATACAGAATGTTTTTTCTAAGTGGCTGTCAGCAGCCAAAGTGAATGGTAATTTTGATAAATTGACAGATCTTATTTTGAGAGATAAAATTATCACATCTCTCCCACCTCCATGTTCGAAATTTCTATTAGAATGTCAGTGTGAAAGTGTACAACAGATTGAAAGTCGTGGTTCGGGTTATTTTTCAGCCAATAAGCAATGTTTCACTACTGGTTTGACTAGCACAGACTTTGTGGCAGCCGCTACATATGATAGATCTAAGTCAGTGCCCTACAACAAACAAAAGCCCTATAGGCAATCTACTGAACAGCTTAATAAATGTAAATATTGTCATTTGTCACACCACGAAACTGATATGTGTGACCAACATCCTGGTTACATGTCGTACTTACAAAACTACATAGCGAAGCAAGACAAAGAAAGAAAGATATACAGACGGAACACCAAATGCTTCCTTTGTAAGGCGTTCGGCCACTGGCGGAAAGATTGTAAAGCCAAAGCTATGTCCAGAAAGGCGAATGCAGCCATGATTGATAGTTCTTCATCAGAAGATGAAAGTATAGAAGATCAAAATGTAAACGCAGCACATTCTATTGATGTGTTTCAACACGACAAATGTACTATCTGTGATCAATTTCATGAGGATGGCATTTTGACATGTGGCCATTCCATTCCTGTTACAAATGAGGAAGCCAATTTAGTAGTCAACTCCCAAGGGAAATTAAATATCCACCATGGGTATATTAACGGCAGAGCTGCCACCGTTTTACGGGATAGCGGCAGTACCCTCATTGGCATTAAGAGAAACTATATCTTACCATCACAATATAGTGGTAAATATGTTACACGCAGAGCTTTCTCGGGTAACATCGAGATATACCCGCTTGCATGGGCATATATAAGTACACCATTCCTCACCGGAAAGGTCAAATGCGCAGCATTGACCAATCCATGTTGCGATGTCATCATTGGTAACCTTCCAATGGTGAATGATATGCCACATGACAGTATTATATCCACTGTCACTTGTAACATTGATAATACCATTCCACCACCATCACAAATCACCATTCATGATGTATTACCACCTGTAAATGAATGTATGTATGCCAATTCGGCAATGTCATCACAGGAATGTAGTTGTGTAAATGTAACACCAAGTTGTAATGTACATGATAACCTTGATAGTACAAATGCAGTAACCAGATCTACTGATCGAATGCAAGATCGAATCGATCAGACAGAACCTTTACAGCTAATAAGCCCAGTTGTAACATCTCCTGAAACAACCAGGGAGAAATTTATAACAGCTCAAAAAGCTGATCGATCGTTGCAAAAGTATTTTAAATTAATAGGCCAAAAGCCAAGAGTAGCAAAGAACGCTAAATGTTATTTTGCTCTGAAAAACGGAATTCTGACACGGTATTATACCAAAGGTTCTAGCACAACAGAACAAACGGTGCTACCTTCAGAAAACCGCAACCAAGCATTACAGCTAGCGCATGACATACCCTTTGCAGGGCATATGGCGTATGCTAAAACACGAGCAAGGTTACTTACTCAATTCTATTGGCCTAAATTTTGCAGTGATACCAAACTGTATTGCAGATCGTGTGACATCTGCCAAAAGCTTGTTAAAAAGGGGAAACACCCGCAAGCAGAACTGCAAATCACTGATTTGGCAGGTAGACCGTTTGAAAAGATCTCGGTCGATATAGTTGGTCCTCTTTACCACATAACATCAAGAGGAAACAAATATATTGTTACAATAATTGATTTATGTAGTCGGTGGCCAAAAGCCATTCCGATGAAGAATATAACTTCCAAAGACATCATGGAAGTATTCTTCCATATTTTTGCAAGCGTAGGATTCCCTGATACCATCCTGTCAGATCGGGGTAGCCAGTTTATTGCCGCAGCTACACAAGCATTTACTAAGATGTTGGGGGTGAAGCAATGCTTTAACAGCCCGTACCACCCACACTCCACAGGTATCATAGAAAAGATCAACGGCGATCTTAAACATATGCTCTCTAAAGTAACCCAAGAACATCCCGAAGACTGGGACACGTATCTGTCTGCTATTTTATTTGCATATAGGGAAGTGCCACATTCCAGCACTGGATTCTCACCATTTGAAATAGTGTATGGTGCCAAACCACGCGGCCCATTATCATTGTACCAGTCTATATTGACTGAAAGTAAAACCATATTTACACCCATTTCATCGTATGAACATGTAATATCATTGCGCGATAGAATCATGAAATCATGTGTGTTAGCAAAAGAAGCACTACAAAAATCTGGTGCTATCTACCGACAATACGCTAACAGAGGAAATAGAACCATTACTCTGACGCCAGGACAGGACATTCTTCTCTTATTGCCAAGTGACAGACATCTTCTCACAGACTCATGGCAAGGACCGTTTAAAGTGTTACGACAAATTTCGACAGTAGATTACGAAATTGCAGTTAGGGACAAACACAAGATTTTTCATATTAACATGCTTAAACCATATTACCACAGGGACGACGAACAGGTAGAGACGACAGCAAGCATAACAATAGTGGACCAGACAGACGACAACGATACTGACGAGATACCAACACCAGTACTAGACACGACAACCAATCTACAGGACATAAAGGTAAATCCCAAACTGACGCAGACACAGACTGACAGTTGCAGACAAGTATTACAAGACTACAGTACAATTTTTTCTAACAACCCAGGACAGACAGACTTAGTGCATCATCATATTATTTTCACGTCTGACATCCCAATAAAATGTGTCGCGTAGCGTATACTACTAGGATGGAATTGGATCAAAGTAGATACTAAATAGACTTCTACGAGTAGAGAATCTAACCACTGCTGAAGAAGCGATCAAATGGCTCGCAATTCTAGAAGAATGATTATCAAAGTCCCAGAATGGATCACTACTTCTAAACAGTGCCAGGCGGAAAGTTATGACGACTAACTGTACTAACACACGAAGACAGTATGTCAAGTTATTCCTGCTAACGTGCCTGGATGAATAATGAGCCCCCACTGCCTAATGTATTCTCACACAACAGGAGATAAGACAGAATGATAAGTATAGATGTAGTCCTTTCACTCGCCACACAATCTGATGATGCTAATTCTAATTCTATAATGACAGACGCAGTTGTTAAAATTACAAATATAACATAACGTTTAATCCTAAAGAACACTACATGAGCCCCACTGGGAACTCACTGACACATAAGAGATACGCAGATCCCTGAAATTTCTACAAGATAATGTTCAGCTAGAGGATAATATCATAGACTTCTAGCCGATAGCAGACAAATTTTGTGATTCCTGTGCAGTGGCAAACGGGTGGGTAGCCACTCATCTGATAATCCTTAGCCTCCTGGATGGTAAGCTGGCAGTGCTGACTGGATCGTGGTATGGACTCCACTCTCTGCTGCATCAAGTGAGTGGTTCGTAGCTCAATCACCGGTCGTGACTACGGCTACAGATGATCAGGGTGCAGGCTCTGTGAATGACAGTGAGAAGGAGTGAATAATCCTTCAAGACAGAATTGTAAATTCTTTTGGCCATGTCATTGTCCTGCATGGCATGCTTGTCTCATAAATTTCAATAGCATGTATTATCTCAATTTACACATTTTGATTCCTTATCTGAAATCTACAACAGCACACTGATCTAATGGAAACAGCACACAAATGATATCCTATTCTCTCTGCTGATATTTAGATCAAACATGTACAATCACAATGCTCTACGTCAAAGACCACATTCCAAATATATATTCTAAGTCATGATTAATCATGGAAACATAAACCACAATTCACATAATGAATTAACAGTACATATAGGATGACTTCAATGGAATGAACTCAGACGCCACAACTCCGACGTCACATATACATTAACAAACCATTAAATCGATGAAACACTACACATCATTTTCCAAGTATGGAAACACACAAACTACACTCCACACGATGAATTAACATCACATATTGATGAATTCCATAGAATGAAATGAAATCACACACAACAACTATACTTTCACGATGTACACGAGTGAACCATTAAAATCAATGAAACACCCCAAGTTCACTTAAGGAGTTATGAGTGGTACTACTAGCAAGTCTTCCTTATATTAATTACGACATAATTAATCATCTAGAAGATTTCTTAGCTAGGTTTAAGATTATTTTCACTATACACAAGAACAATATTAGGGTTGGAGAAATTCCCCCAAGGTTTGAACTTTGTTAAGTGGGCCATCTTGGACCACATGGTAGTAATCTGACTATGGGCAAGATGGAGATTAATAAAGAATAATTAATTGTAACTTATTCACTTTCTGAACTAATTCCTTCCACTAATAAGTATATTATCTAGAGAAATACGCTAGCTCCGAAGTTAAGCACATAATTACTTTATCTTAACTCTAATCGTCTACTGACTATCTCAGGTGTCCTTCCGCAGGCGGATACCTAATTTCGAGAATTACGTAATGTAATTTATCCATGTTTTTACTGCCACATGTGACGAGCTTTGCGTTTTACCCTTGTCGGCAAGCCACATGGCACAAACATGGTCCTAATTCTAATATTAGTTAACTAACACTAGTTTTAATTAATAGTATCTATTATCGATCGGCATGGCCTTTAGATTTTGCCGGCAAATTGACACACAGAACAATATTTAACAAAATTATTATTAACTCACCCTGCAACTAGATTTTGACTGGCCTATCGGGAGTGGAGACTATCATTGGCTTTTCTATGTTTTAGAGTGTTGTTCGGCTTAACAAGAGCCAGCAATAAAATATGTTTAAATACAGACAGGTGTTCAATTTTAGCCACTTGACGTGATAGTAGCTCCTGCTCCCTCCAGCCGGCTGTCAGAAAAATGGCAGACGTTAGGGTGCTACCGGAAGTTAACTTCTCATCCAGGAGAGTTCCCTTCCTGTGGCCAAATTATTATTCACAGCCAAACCTGAATATAAAATTCAGCCTGACTTGATTTGTTGGCTTGTAAATGAACTCTACCCTACATCTACTTCTAACTATAAGAAGAAATAGTATTTAACTCTCTCTATAGTTTTATGTATATCAATATACTAACCAAAGACGATTTTATCTAATATTTGAAAATATAGATAAAAATAAAAAAGAATACAGGATACATAGAGGGGTTTACTGAGGGCTATCTCCATTTAGTAACAAAACGATCTGAGAGGTGGGCCAACCTGTCACAAATGCCCATCGTTCAAAAAAAGTTGGAGAAGCAACTTTTTCTACAGCCCGAACTCTCATATAGTTTTGTCAGCCCTTACTCTGACGTTTATGGGTCATTTGGACAGGTCACCCTCTTCCCCAGTAGAACAGTGTCTACTCAAATTTCTCAGACTCTTCGTTTCTAAGACAACTTCTAAGAAACCTCCTCCCTTGATGTCGCTTCCATGGAAATCTTCTCTGGAAACTTTGCTTTCGTTGGTCGGGGTGTCCTTCGTCTGTCACTGATAAAGGTCCTACGATTCCAACATCTCTCCCTCGACTCAATTGGTCTTGATCCATATACTTCATGCGCGTCGTCCTTACTTTCCCTTTAGACGTCTCTAAGTTGGGATCGTGTTCAGCCGCGTCATCTCCCTTGCATCTGTCAGGGTTGTCTTCCCATCTGGAGTGCTCCCCCTTGGATCCATCATCAACCACAGTCAGAGTCATCATATGAACTGGTGGGTTCGTGTTGTTCTCAAAATGTCTTTTGAGTAAATTCACGTGGAAGACTGTAGTTTTCCCGCGAATAGAAACGGAGTACTTGTTGCTGGACACCTTCTCTTTAATGATAAATGGTCCTTGCCAAGCAATTTCTAACTTATTATCCCCTTTGGTTAATAAGACTAGCACTTTATCTCCTACCTCTAGAGACTGGTTTCTAATAGGTTTATTATAGAAGGATGCCTGTTGTTTTCTGGCACGACGGAGAGTGGAGTTAGCTAATTTCCATCCCGTTTGCAGTTTCTGTTTCAGTTCCTCTACATACTGTGAAGACTTGATGACACTCTCATCTGTTCCTTCATCAGT
Source organism: Cepaea hortensis (assembly GCA_963921405.1). NCBI lineage: Eukaryota > Metazoa > Mollusca > Gastropoda > Stylommatophora > Helicidae > Cepaea > Cepaea hortensis. The sequence continues at coordinate 65,007,769 of OY992890.1, read as the reverse complement.
CCAGGTTCTCAAAAGAGCCTCAAGCGGTCCTTTAATTGGTCGTCCGAACAATAGTGTAGCAGGTGGGAGACCGGTGGCGACATGTGGTACATCTCGATAGGCAAACATTGCTGCTGATAAGTACGTGTCCCAACTATCTGGTTTCTCCTGGACTAACTTGTTCACGATCGATTTGAGAGTCCCTATATATTTGATCACAAGTCGCTTATTCTCTGTGAGACTAAAACCTGTGTTGACATGGTGCATCCTGAAGATGTCAGAGATTTCTTCCCTTAACTTCTCGTTCAATGATGAACCACTATCACTTACAATAAGAATAGGGAATCATACTCTAGTGAATATTTCTATGAGAGAATTCGCTACCCTAGTTGCATTGATGGAGGGCAGTACAGTAGCTTCAGCCCACATTGGACCTGTATCTACTACAGTTAAAATATAAGTATTTTTCTTCTTAGAAGTGGGCAGTGGACCAATAATGTCTATAGCTACTCGCTCAAAAGGAGTGTTCAAAACTAACCCTTCCCATATGGAAACAGGAGTAGACCACTGCTTGGGGGAGCCATGTTGACACTCCGGACAAGACTGGACGTATCTTCGTATGTCAGCAGTCATTTTCGGCCAAAAATAATGACAAGAAATACGCTGGGTAGTAACTCCTACAGTCATATGTCCACTGAAGGATATGGTATGTCCAATATGCAATATCTGATTACGATATTGTTTCGGCACGACAAGTTGCCCGTGTTCGGTACCCATAGTTCCTGCCCTATGGTACAACAACTTGTCCTTTAAATATAAATTTCCAGCTGCTGGAGGATTTCTACCTTTTGGCAGTTTGCCAAAACAAGATGCTAAAGTCGGACATTCATTTTGTGCAGCCCTAATCTCCCGAGGTAGAGGGTTGATTGAGAGTAGAGGTTCATGTGACTGTGCAACCTGACTCCGGGTCTCCACTGCTGTCATTATCATTGGTGATGATGGTTCTCCTAAATATACATACTTACGACCGAGCATGAAAGGATATACCGGATCATCGATCACTGCAGCTGAAATGAGTCCAGTGACATACTTAGATGTCACATGTACTTTGGCTATCTTAGCTATTATAGTTGGAGAGCTCCTGGTAGCCCCTTTGACTACAACTGTTTGTTTAGTTAACTGTGATGGTTTCACTAACTGCTTAACTATTATTGCATCACACTGGAGTCCACTGTCATAGAGACATAGTACTGGACTACCGTTAACCAGAATAGTTTCAACCGTGGGTGGCCTAGTTCCATTACTTGAACATATGTTCTGTTGGGTACTTGCCCCCGTAATCATACACGCAGCATACTGGGTAGGGGGATTATTTCTGCACACGCTCGTGTGGTGATCATTACTTTTGCAGTTCTTGCAGTAAGGTTTACCCCATCCACTATTGTTCGCTGGTGGTTTTTGTTTTTGAAAACCAGGATTTTGGTGCGGACCCCCAGTGTGCCCTCTGGTGTCTTTACCGTAAGAGTTGTTCTGCTGAAAACCCTTATTCTGTGTTGCAGGAGTATTTTGAGCAGTAGAAGAATTACAAGATTTAGTGGCAGCTACTTCGCCATGGGCAGTTAAATATCGTTCGGCTAGTGAGATAACCTCCTCTAGCCGAGCGCCACCATTCTCTGCAATAAATGTTTGAAGCTGTTTTGGAAGAACATCTTTAAATTACTCAACAAGTATTAGTTCCTCCAGCCCGTCATAAGTAGCATCCAAATCACTCAGTTCTACTCACTTGTTAAAATAAGTGTGTAACCGTGAGGAAAGGATTCTCCTTGTGACCGTTTGGCTGTACGGAACTTCACCCTGTAGGCACTGGAAGTTAATTGAAATCGTTTCAAGAGAGCATTTTTGAGGGTGACAAAGTCCTTCTCAAGACCTGGAGGGAGATTTGCAAACACGTAATACGCTGGTCCGCGAAGTGCTTGGGAGAGTTTAATATTAAATTTATCCTTAGGCAGATTGTAGGCTTCACACATTAACACGAATTTGTCAAGATATTCATCCATCTGATCCTCCTTCGGGTCGAAGTGGGCCAGTGGAAAACTCATTGATCCTGGAGTAATATGTGGTCCTGAGGAAATGTCTTGGCTGTCAGTTGGAGAGCTGGCACTGCTAAATCTGGAGGCATCAGGACTTTGTAGTTCCAATCTCCTCAGTTCTAACTCGTGCTGTCTTAACTGCTCAGCTAATTTCAAGTCCTTGTCCAGTTCTGCTTGCTTCAACTGGTTGTCCAATTCAGCCTGTTTCAACTGGTTGTCCAATTCAGCCTGTTTCAACTGGTTGTCCAATTCAGCCTGTTTCAACTGGTTGTCCAATTCAGCCTGTTTCAACTGGTTGTCCAATTCAGCTTGTCGCATCTTCTGTCTGGATTCAATTTCCGCCATCTGGATTTTTAATTTAATTCTTTCCTCTCGTTCTTCCTTCTCTTTGATGATGTCCCTTTGTTCTCGGCGCCATGTTCTTCCTTCTTCTATTACATATTTTTCCAACTCTGCACCCTCATAACCTAACAATGTTCCTTGTTCTCGCAGTTCCTCCTTAGTAGGTGGCTTTTCAGAAGACATGTTAGTTATGTAATAAGATGATATCTGTTGATACACCTGGATAACTCACTCACTTAATCAAGAATGTGTTTGTCGCAAAGATTCACAAATATTATCTTCAATGACAAGCATAAAAAATGTTACACATTGACACAACACTTACCCGTTTGCCAGCAATTCACCTTTGCCCTAACTTATGTTATCTTATACTAATCCTATGTATGTGTTATATTATAATCCTAGTTAGTATATTATCCTATATTATAAGTATATATATATTAAATAGTATGATTAGTAGCTATCTATTTTTAGTGACTGAAAGTTAGAAATATCTATGAAGTTGTATACTCGACTGAACCCAACAATCTATAGGATTGTCATGCCCGGACCGAGCCACCAGTGTCGCGTAGCGTATACTACTAGGATGGAATTGGATCAAAGTAGATACTAAATATACTTCTACGAGTAGAGAATCTAACCACTGCTGAAGAAGCGGTCAAATGGCTCGCAATTCTAGAAGAATGATTATCAAAGTCCCAGAATGGATCACTACTTCTAAACAGTGCCAGGCGGAAAGTTATGACGACTAACTGTACTAACACACGAAGACAGTATGTCAAGTTATTCCTGCTAACGTGCCTGGATGAATAATGAGCCCCTACTGCCTAATGTATTCTCACACAACAGGAGATAAGACAGAATGATAAGTATAGATGTAGTCCTTTCACTCGCCACACAATCTGATGATGCTAATTCTAATTCTATAATGACAGACGCAGTTGTTAAAATTACAAATATAACATAACGTTTAATCCTAAAGAACACTACATGAGCCCCACTGGGAACTCACTGACACATAAGAGATACGCAGATCCCTGAAATTTCTACAAGATAATGTTCAGCTAGAGGATAATATCATAGACTTCTAGCCGATAGCAGACAAATTTTGTGATTGCTGTGCAGTGGCAAACGGGTGGGTAGCCACTCATCTGATAATCCTTAGCCTCCTGGATGGTAAGCTGGCAGTGCTGACTGGATCGTGGTATGGACTCCACTCTCTGCTGCATCAAGTGAGTGGTTCGTAGCTCAATCACCGGTCGTGACTACGGCTACAGATGATCAGGGTGCAGGCTCTGTGAATGTCAGTGAGAAGGAGTGAATAATCCTTCAAGACAGAATTGTAAATTCTTTTGGCCATGTCATTGTCCTGCATGGCATGCTTGTCTCATAAATTTCAATAGCATGTATTATCTCAATTTACACATTTTGATTCCTTATCTGAAATCTACAACAGCACACTGATCTAATGGAAACAGCACACAAATGATATCCTATTCTCTCTGCTGATACTTAGATCAAACATGTACAATCACAATGCTCTACGTCAAAGACCACATTCCAAATATATATTCTAAGTCATGATTAATCATGGAAACATGAACCACAATTCACATAATGAATTAACAGTACATATAGGATGACTTCAATGGAATGAACTCAGACGCCACAACTCCGACGTCACATATACATTAACAAACCATTAAATCGATGAAACACCACACATCATTTTCCAAGTATGGAAACACACAAACTACACTCCACACGATGAATTAACATCACATATTGATGAATTCCATAGAATGAAATGAAATCACACACAACAACTATACTTTCACGATGTACACGAGTGAACCATTAAAATCAATGAAACACCACAAGTTCACTTAAGGAGTTATGAGTGGTACTACTAGCAAGTCTTCCTTATATTAATTACGACATAATTAATCATCTAGAAGATTTCTTAGCTAGGTTTAAGATTATTTTCACTATACACAAGAACAATATTAGGGTTGGAGAATTCCCCCAAGGTTTGAACTTTGTTAAGTGGGCCATCTTGGACCACATGGTAGTAATCTGACTATGGGCAAGATGGAGATTAATAAAGAATAATTAATTGTAACTTATTCACTCTCTGAACTAATTCCTTCCACTAATAAGTATATTATCTAGAGAAATACGCTAGCTCCGAAGTTAAGCACATAATTCCTTCCTTCCTTCCTTCTTCAGCGTTCCGAGCCATTGAGGTTCTTTGCTGCAAATACAATCCGTCTCCATTCGTCTCTCTGGTGGACCTTCTCTAAGCACATAATTACTTTATCTTAACTCTAATCGTCTACTGACTAACTCAGGTGTCCTTCCGCAGGCGGATACCTAATTTCGAGAATCACGTAATGTAATTTATCCATGTTTTTACTGCCACACGTGACGAGCTTTGCGTTTTACCCTTGTCGGCAAGCCACATGGCACAAACATGGTCCTAATTCTAATATTAGTTAACTAACACTAGTTTTAATTAATAGTATCTATTATCGATCGGCATGGCCTTTAGATTTTGCCGGCAAATTGACACATAGAACAATATTTAACAAAATTATTATTAACTCACCCTGCAACTAGATTTTGACTGGCCTATCGGGAGTGGAGACTATCATTGGCTTTTCTATGTTTTAGAGTGTTGTTCGGCTTAACAAGAGCCAGCAATAAAATATGTTTAAATACAGACAGGTGTTCAATTTTAGCCACTTGACGTGATAGTAGCTCCTGCTCCCTCCAGCCGGCTGTCAGAAAAATGGCAGACGTTAGGGTGCTACCGGAAGTTAACTTCTCATCCAGGAGAGTTCCCTTCCTGTGGCCAAATTATTATTCACAGCCAAACCTGAATATAAAATTCAGCCTGACTTGATTTCTTGGCTTGTAAATGAACTCTACCCTACATCTACTTCTAACTATAAGAAGAAATAGTATTTAACTCTCTCTATAGTTTTATGTATATCAATATACTAACCAAAGACGATTTTATCTAATATTTGAAAATATAGATAAAAATAAAAAAGAATACAGGATACATAGAGGGGTTTACTGAGGGCTATCTCCATCTAGTAACAAAACGATCTGAGAGGTGGGCCAACCTGTCACAAAAATGCAGACCATATTCCATTCCTATACACTACAAAGACAAATTACACCAAGAAATTATTGACTTAGAAGCAAACCATATCATCCGACGTTCACAATCACATTTTTGTTCACCCATTGTCATTGTGAAGAAAAAGGACAACACAATAAGACTCTGTGTTGACTATAGGAAACTCAACAGCATTACACAGTTGGATTTAGAACCAATGAGCAACTGTGAAGACATACTAACTGAACTGACTGACTCACGTTACTTTACTAAACTGGACATGACAAATTGTTACTGGCAAATACCTGTACATGCTGACAGTATATACCTGACAGCATTTGCCACACCCTGGGGACTATACGAATGGTGCAAGTTGCCATTCGGTCTAGTTAACGCTCCAGCAACCTTTGTCAGAATGACAAGACGACTTTTGACAGGCATTTCCAACATCATTTGGTACATGGACGACATTTGCATACATACAAGAAACATGACAGACCACATAACAGCACTACAGCAGACATTCGACAGGATTAGACAACATGGACTGACAATAAAACCATCCAAAGTTGATATAGCCTTTCAAGAAATTACATTTTTGGGCTATAAGATCTCAAATGGCTTCATATCAACTGACGATAACATCATGTCTAGAATTTTGAAATTGTCGCTTCCGACAACCAAAAAAGAGTTGCGAAGTGTGTTAGGTCTTTTTAATTACTATAGACAATTTATTCCTCATTTTGCTGAATTGACCAAATGTTTCACTGATTTACTAACAAACAAACATCCAAATGTGATTTTAAATAGCGAATGTTTAAGGCCTGCATTTGCGAAAGTATTATCTTATTTTTCCAGTGAACCTATTCTAAAATTACCTGATCTTAGCACTATTTTCAGGCTAAGATGCGATGCGAGCTCCGTAGCCATTGGAGGGGTACTGCTTCAAGAGCACGACCAAATATTGTACCCGGTATACTACGTCTCCCGGAAATTGAACACCAGTGAACGAAATTACAGCACGCCGGAACTTGAAGCCCTAGCTCTTGTGTTCTCGGTACGTAAACTTTCGAGATTTCTTTTAAGTAAACACTTCATTATTGAAACAGACAATAGCCCTTTGACATTCATCACCAGTGGTGCCCCAAGTAACCACAGAGTGGCCAGATGGTCCCTTCTTCTACAGGACTATAGCTTCGAAATCAGACATATACGAGGCTCACATAACTCTCTGGCCGATCTTCTATCGAGATGTCCATACGACTCACCCAATAGCCAGGTAACACCCGAGCACATTGCAGATGGTGTATAAACTGCAACGTAAATAGTGCTCAACACCACAGCCAATTGTGACTTTATGTCAGTTACGCTGTGAAGAACAGTGTGATAGGGAAGATTTAATCTCCCATTGTAAATATATTTTGTACATATTGTTATCATTATGTGAATGAATGGGTCGTATAATTGTGAGAAATGTGAAATAATGCCATTATGATTGTAAATATGTAGTATTATAATAGACACCACAAGTGTCACAGGACAGTACTACAGGACCCAAAGACTTACTGAGCTTGAACAGCGCCAAGTAATCCTGAGTACAGCTACATAGATGGTCCACGACGTTTTAACAAGCACGAATGATGACCTTGACAACCTAATCCGAGGATAAGAAGGAAAAAGTTAACCAACAGCTGATGACAAGAACTGGGTGCTCCGTATATTTAAAGTCCATCTAAAACGAGAGACCTTGATGTGAATGTCAACATAACACATGTGTGCAACAACACAGCTCTACACTTCCGTTATATGTCCATATTAATTTGAAAGTTAGACGATACTAAAATGTTTATAAATTTATGACAATTGTATGAAAATTTGGGTATGAAATATGTCCATATACGAAATTGTATATGTCGAGTTTTGTTAGATGTAATCTCAGCATCATAGCTTGATTACTTTTTCACAAAAGTGACCTTTTGTGCACTTTTGTCAATAAGGATCAAATTATGACACTAAGAAAAAAAATGTTACTTGTAATTTATTTTGTTGAAAGCATGATAAAATTACTGTCCCTAACTTTTGTTCCATAACCAAGGGACATAACTAAATATTGTTGGTGATGTGTAAATATGTATTGAAACTACCATGTTTGCCTAATAGGTATCACGTCAATGTGACGTCATGTGTATATGGGAAAACTTACCAAAACTGAAGACCTTCATTGGATATTCTATGAGATAAGGGTAGATGTCCAATGTCGGAGTTATCTTATAGGTAGATACTCACAGACTCACCTGATTATTTGTAATTTTTCTTTTTGGTGGAGAGGTAAGGGCAAGTTAGCCGTAACTACCGGACTGGCTGTGTCTCAGTGAGGTAAAAACCATGGAATTGATTGTACGTGACCAGTATGCTTGATGGGTAGGCATGGGATTTGTATGCATATTGTTTACTAATCACCTGTACATATTAAGACAAACTAAAAAGTTACGTCAGATGAAGTGCAAAGTTCGATTCTGACAAGATAAAGAACAGCTATATAGAGTACATGAAAGGAAAACCTTTCATGAAAATGAGGGGGGGGGGAGAATGTCAGAGTCTCACCCAGAGTGATAACGCGTTGTCTGCACCAACGCCCGACAATGCAACGCTAATATATCATAAGCACTACAGCTATAACGCGGCGTCTTCAACAACGCCAGGCAATCAACGCTGAGCGATACTAAGCAGTCGGCGGTCAGCTGGAACGCAGCGTGAACATTGAGGGATCACGCGGGCTGACGCGAGCACAACTGTGTTGTGTGCTGAAAGTCCAGGCAGACTAGGCTTGGTGGCCGTTAGGGACTGACGTGTGAAAGCGGCTTGAGCGTTTGATGCATGTCTTGAGAGCTAGCCTGTATGAACGTTGGAGATGGAACGCCTGTCTGTGTGACTTGTAAGTGGAGTGCATTGATGTATTATTATATTGATGTATTGATTGCTTGCATTTATAATGTATTGGATTTTGTGAATTGTGATTGCGCGAAGCTTGTATTGTTTCTGATGTGTGCAGTGCGCGAATAAATAGCGCGAATTATATTATCGGCTGTTAGCCTCGTGTTGCCGGTCTCTCTGGCTGTGGGGTTACAACACTTTCTCTCTGTAATCCCGTTTATCACGCAGAGTCTCGCAGCGGAGCGAGAACTGAGGTGGTTCGACCCCCGCTCGTGACTTGCGGATACTGAGCCGGCCGCTCAGAAAGCAATGGCAAACTACTGAGCGTAATCTTGCCAAGAGATCAACAGACAGCTGAAAGATGCTGCTGTTGACAGCTAAGTCCTGTAAAAGGATACGCAAAACATTTAAGCCTCGTGTTATTTGATAAGCTTAGTTAGTATCACACTTGTCAAGATACGAGCCATATTTCTTGCCCTAAGCAAGACTTTGACACTATCCAAGCCGCAAGTACCAGCTTCTTCTCTTGGAATGCATCCTCAACTTCTTGAGAGAGGTAGGTTTTATGATCTTCCGTAGAGTAACACTGCCTAAAGGCAGCCTGTTGTGGCACAAGGATGTTTTCACTTTCAATGTACCACTGTAGTCTGCGATTGATGACGCGTTCCATTGTTTTGCAGAGACAGCTGGTGAGGCTAATGGTTCTGTAGCTGGAGGCAATGTAACTGTCTTTCCCAGATTTTAGGAGGGGTATCATGATTGCTTCTCTCCAGACTTGTGAAACACTGCCTAAGGTCCATGTGTTATTAAAGATCTGTAGCCTCTGTTCCTAGGTTCCTGATAATTTCATTGGAGATACCATCAGCTCCTGGTGGCTTTCGCATTTTAAGTTTTGATATGGGCTAGTACCAGTTCACTGAATGTGATAGGTGTCTCCATAACCTCATGTACAATTTTCTTCTGTCCTGTATGTTGCAATTTCTCTCGAATCTCTTGTTGTTTCTCTGGACTCATTTCGATATTGTTATCTTGTGCGAATGAGTCCGCAAAATGGTCAGCTGCTTGCTTTCCTGTTAAGATGTTTCCGTCTTTATGTAGTGCAATTTTTGAGTTTCTCCCTGTGCCCTCATCGTTAAGCTGTTTTATTAGCTTCCATAACTTCCTTGTGTCTCTTTCAAAGTTCAGTGACTCTGTTTTCTCCTGCCAGCTTTTCCGTCAAGCCTGCAGCTGGGCCCTTTGAAATTTGGCTTTTGCGTGCTGATATTTATTGTGGTGCGCCTCCTGGCTGGCTGCCTCCGTCTTCAGCACCTATCTTTTGCAAGAGTAGACTATGGTCTTACTCGACACACGAACACATAATCTACCTGTGATCTTTAACGTGTATACGAGCAAGATTGCAAACCTAGAAGCACCAGGGGTTGGAAGAATACTAACATTTGCAGATGATATTCTTGCATATAGGCAGGGCAGAGATAGGGAGCAAACAGCCCAGGAGCTACAGGCGACAGTAGACAAAGTGATTGACTGGTGCACTGAAATGAGTGCTGTCATCCACACAGAAAAGGCGGCTGTTTTGTGGTGCTCTTTTGAGCTACGAGCGTAACCGTCTTCTTATGCAGCCGGTTTGAGAGGACTGATAAAACAATGGGATAAGTGCATCAATGTTGGTGGAAATTATGTTGAGAAATAAAGGGACAATGTATGTGTAAAAATAAACTGGTTTCAATTTGTTACCATATTTAGTTATTTTTCTACAGTCATTTGTGACTTTCTTATTAACTTACCCTCGGATTATTCTAACACTAAATCATTCACTCTGCTTACAACCCATCCTGTTCCTCTGATGGTCTCCGTTAGAGTGACCGTTTCAAGGCTTCTCAACTCTTGTCATACACCTTGAGAACATTACAGAACTAATGACTGAAATGGGAAACTAGATGGTAGACTGTTTCACATAATGTAATATGTAACAATTGTTATTGTTTCTTTAATTTGTTACGCTACTTTCATTTTAAGCTCCACGTTTTTCATCGGAGACACGGTGGCGTTGTTCATCACAGTAAGAGATGGAGAAGGACATCCCAAAAGCAAGGGCGGAGACGAGATTCGAGCCTGGTTTACAGACGTGTCATCCCCTAACTCCACGCTTCCAGCCAAGATCACAGATTACGGCAATGGGACATACTTAGCTACAGCCGTGTTAGCTTTCGTTGGAACATTTCGGTGACTACAAGCTATTGTCTTTGTCTCCTTGTTCTTTCTGTCTATGTTCCCTTGTATTCTACAAAGCACATTTATTTTTTTCGCATATCCTTTACAGGACATCGCTGTCAACATCAGCATCTTTCAGCTGATTGTTGATTTCTTGGCACGATTACGTTCAGTAGTTTGCCATTGCTTTCTGAGAGACTGGCTCACACACCCCGTAAGTTACCCTCGCGGAGAGAACCGCTACCAATTCTCGCGCAACGTCACGTTACTCACGAGAGTATACGGGATTACGGAGAAAGTCGTGCAACACCTAGACCAGGGAGACCGGCACAAAGCATATACATACACATATAAACAAACAAGAAGAGTAATTATGGTCATCATCCCTATCAATAGTAAATACCAACTCAATGCAATTTTCTTTTATCTTTACAGCTATCGGAAAACACTTTTATTCGCTATATTTTTTCTTTATGATATTTTCGATTTGTGCCCAGTTTTAAAAACATCATAAGTTTACGAATTGTTGTTGTTGTTGTTGTTGTTGTTGTTGTTGTTGTTGTGTGTGTGTGTGTGGTAATGACAACAAGATAGCTGTCCTCAGGGTTTCTAATGCCCGCCCAACCTACAACAGTAAACGTAATCAAACAGGCCGTATTCCACCTTGACTCCACTCACAATTATGGAGATATCGTTAACCTCAAACTTAACTACTTTTTCTATTATAGACATTAACATGTAGACTTGACTGCGAACGAGGAAGTACTTACTGTAGATATCACATGTTTGCTTACAGTAAGTGTACAGGTAATACGACGCTCAATGTAATTGTCTTCTTGATAGCAGACTAAATGCACAGCTAATCGTTGTTATTAACATGTTTATGTTAGTTTAGTATATAATTACGAACAGACACAAATAATCATGAAAAGTATGCCATTCAGCGGGTCGGAGTTGACCCTAATTCGTTCAGGACATGAGCAAAAGAAATTCGACCTCTACTTGGGATTGACCCTAAGACTAATGCTTTGGCAAGCGAGCATATCAACTACTCTGCCTGCAAAGCACCGAAGCTTAGATGCTTGCATATCAGTTTATGTCATCACTATTAGTCGCAGTTTGTTTGATGGGGGAACTGGAAACAACACACATGAACGCAGACTAAACTGTAATCATGAAGTAAAGACAAATAAAACCCGTAGTAACATTGTAGAATACACTTTGTTAACATTATAATATGTTTAGTTACAGACAATTATTGCCTTAAAGACAGTACATGTGGTTTGTGGTACAGGCATAATTAATTCTTGATAGACAACAATATACGCTATGCAGATGACACAGTATTGGTGGCGGATAATGCAACAGACCTACAACAATTATTGGACATTGTAGTATCAGAGAGTGCACAGAAAGGACTCTCTTTGAATATCAAGAAAACAGTAACAATGGTGATATCAAAGAAAATGGGGACACCAAAATGTGACATAGAAATAGAAGGGGAAATTCTCAACCAAGTGGATAATTTTAAATACCTAGGGGCACTTATAACATCAGATGGAAGATGTACAAAAGAGATTAAGAGCAGAATAGGGCAGGCAAAGACAGCATTTCAGAAAATGAAGAGTATCTTATGCAATAAGTCGCTATCAATGAATGTAAGAAAGAGAGTGCTAAAATGCTATATAGAACCAGTTTTGCTGTATGGCAGCGAATCTTGGAATGTAAATGAACAAATTAGGAAGAACTTAGAAGCAACAGAGATGTGGTTTTTTAAGACGAATGTTGCGAATTCCTTGGACTGCCAGAGTAACTAAAAACTAGAACACTATATACAACAATAAGAAAGAGACAAACAGCTTTCTGTGGTCATGTGATGAGAAGAGAGGCATTGGTAAACATCATGACAACTGGAAAGATCGAGGGGAAAAGAGGCAGAGGCAGTCCAAGAGAAATGATGCTGGACGGATTGAGACAGTGGCATGGAGGAATATCATCAGCAGAGTTGATCCAGAACACCAAAGACCGAGATCTGTGGAGAGCCATGAACGCCTACGCCAGCCGGCACGGCACTTGATGATGATGTGACATGTTTATCGATAGTAGTATAGATCTGAAATCTTGAGGTGAATGTATGTTGCTTGATTATGTTGCCTCATTAAGTATTCATATATGACTGGCACCTTGCCTTCTTGACAGACGATAGTTTGTACAATTGTGTTATACCTCTCCATAAAACAAAGCCTGGGCTAAATTTAGAGACCATGTGTTGCCCATGCAGCATGATCCCTCTCTCGGCCTGTCTAGTTTACTCCAGAGGAAAGGTAACACCAATACGTCTGGAACAAGACAAGCTGCGAAAGCTATCAGATCAGCAAAGCAATGCTCTAATTGTCCGCCTGTCGGAGCTTCCATCCTAGACCAGTTGCCAACCAAGGCTTAGGGCCTAGTCTGCCCTGCCATGCCGTACTCACACACACACACACACACACACACACACACACACACACACACACACACACACATCTATATATATATATATATACTAGCTGACCCTGCCCGGCTTCGCCCAGACCCTGGTGGGGAGCATCTCATTTAATTCATATAAGTAGTCATATAAGTTCTCGTTCCCGTTACCGACTGACTGTCTGTCTGTCTGTCTGTCTGTCTGTCTGTCTGTCTGTCTGTCTGTCTGTCTGTCTGTCTGTCTGTCTGTCTGACCCGGCCCGGCATTGCCCAGCTCCTGGTGTGGAGCATCTCATTTAATTCATATAAGTAGTCATATAAGTTCCCGTTCCCGACTGTCTATCTGTCTGTCTATCTGTCTGCCTGACCCTGTCCGGCTTCATTAAATTCATACAACAAAAAAAGTAACTTAAAAGAACGTTCTTCTACACACCATCCATTATTTTTAATGAAAACTCTTTCTAATTACCTGCATGACTACAGTAACTTCTTAAGCAAAAAAAGATGAGTTACAATGTTATGCATTGTGCATCATTTTTATGAAAACTTTGAAAATGCCTTACAGATTGTATCATTATTTATTATAACTCATATGCCGGTACATAACTATGGACAAAGAGTTTATAAATCTTTGAAAACGATGCCACAATATGACTATAAGTTATACAGAAAAGTTATGCCCCTTGAAATAACTTTTACAGAGTTAGGTCCCCTGAAATATATGAAATTATGATGAAAAATGAAAAATGAAATAATACTGAGTAAGCAGGCGATTTCACACTAACAAAATATCACAGTTGTCAGCTCTGGAATGAAAGGAAGGCGTGTAGAAAATTTCATCTCAATCGGATGGGCCGTTCGCGAACAAATAAAGGCCATACATACATACAGACATAAATACAGACGCACAAGTCTTTTTTATATATAAGATAAGATATATATATTTATATATATATATATAAACTTTTAAACATAATACGTTTGAGTATCTTACAGATACCAGAAAATTGTTTCTCCCACCTGACCCAGTTAGAAGGAACATTTTATATGGAACAACTAAACGACTGGCGAACATTTGCGTATATCACTACATGCAAGTACAACACTCTAGCCGATGAACACGTGAATGTATCACTACAGGAAACAATACACAAGATGATGAACACTTGCAATGTATCACGACATAGAACAATACAACAGCCGATGAACACGTCCATGTATAACGACATGGAACGATACAACAACTTATGAACATGTCCATGTATAACGACATGGAACAATACAACAACTGATGAACACGTCCATGTATAACGACATGGAACAACACAACATATGGTGAGCACTTATATGTATCACTACGGGAAACAATATTCACAATGCTGTACACACGCATGAATCATTATATGGCATTGCGCCAAATGATGGATTTCGAAGCTCTGCAACAACGACATGTTTAACATTACCAACAATAACAATAACAAACATTGATAACATCTTGGCTATTTCTCTCCTAGAGCGTATGTCACACTGGTCTACAGTAGGGAATATATACAGACCTTACTCTTAACGCAACTCATGATCAAATCAACAACCATCTACCTTGCAGCTTTCAGGAACTCGCAAGTAAGTCTGCTCTCGATGCGTCCGCTAAACACGCGGCTAAGCCATAATTGTGTCAACAAATTGGCATAATATTCTCTTTAAAACTGCCGTGATAACTGCGAGACATGTGATGAAGTGTTTTGTGTATCTATGTTAAACTGATTCATTACGCTAATTCATTTTATGTCAACCTTAGTCTGTAGCATGCACCTGACGAGCCCCATGAATATGCCAGATAGTCAATTGTGTAAGACATTGTTTGTGGCTTCATTATTCAAATCCGCGACAGGAAATTGCAGGTGGTGGACAGTTTCCAATACCTTGGGTTACTGATAACCAACAATGACGACACAATGAAAGAAATTAAAAGACGAATATCTATTGCTCTTCGAAGACTAAAACAACTGAATAAATTGTGGAGTGGGACAGACAGAACTACAAAAATTAGATTTTTAAGAGCATGCATCTTTCCCATTGAAACATACGCCTGTGAGACCTGGACACTAACTAAACAAGCTGAAAACGCATAAATACCTTTGAATATAAATGTTATAGACGAGTTCTAAGAATATCTTGGATAAAGAAAAGAACAAATGCATCCATACTTAAAGAGCAAAATATTGAAGAAGGTTGGCTATTAAAGACGATAAAACAAAGAAAATTGAAATATTTTGGTCACTTGAAACGTCATGAAAGTTTGGAGTGAACAGTAATGAAGGGGTATATGCCTGGGAAGAGAGGAGGAGGAAGGCCAAAGAAAAGATGGGTGCAGGATGTGGCGGATGATCTCCAGATGGGTGTATTGGACGCGGGACATCTTGCTTATGATCGAGAGGTTTTCCGGAAGATTGTTATGGGAGCGAGGTTCTGAAAAGGACATGCTACTGAATGAATGAATGACAGGAAAGCATTGTTTTGAGAGTCTGCTGACAATTGGGTTATTGCCATGAAAGTAAGTTACCGGGCAACAAATATGTTCCCTCGCTTTGAGGCCCTTAGGGAACATGGTGCTAGCCACATAGTTGTAGACCAGTCGGTACTGGATGGGTGACGTGGTCAGTCTCCAATCGTCTGATTTCCCATTCCAGGAAATCTCGCGGTACCCATTTTGGGCCAGGTAAACATGAAAGCCAGGTCATTGAGGAAAAAATATCCGCCACGAAGTGAATTCAGACACTTGCCCGCCAGGTCGGAAAGGCAAAATGCTATAAAACTATATCATGAACAGTACCAAAACTATATTCATCATCGTCATCATCACGTGCCTTGCCGACTGGCGTGGGTGATCATGCTTCTCCACAAAGTGCGATTTTCGACAGCGTTGCTCAATTTATGTTGGAGTTCTTTATGCTGCTCAATGTATGTGTACACTCCCTTTCCGTGTTATAACACTCCACTATCAATAATTTTCTCCCGCTGTGTTCCTTAATCTTTCATTCCACATATTTTCCCGGTTGTCACAACATATTCCAGTTTTTATCTTCTCATCAATCCATCATGTGCCATGCCGATAAGCGTGGGCGGTCATGTTCTGCCATCTCACTCGATCACCAGAATCGTGGATCAGCTCCGTGTTACTGTCTCGACCATACCACGTTGCCAAGCAACCCAGGTATTTACTTCTCGATCTTAACCTTGGTCTCTTCCCTTCGATCATGCCAGTTGTCACCAAGTTCTCCAATTCATTTCTTCTCATAACATGCCCAAAAAATTGTGACTGTCTACGTCTAATGTCTCTAATCAGTTTACGATCTTCATTTGTTTCTTGAAGGTCTTGTTCATTGGCTTTTTTCTGTCTGTCCATTGTATTCTTTGCATTTTCCTCAGAAACCACATTTCCACGGCCATCAGCTGTTTTTCAGCTTGATTGCTTGTTGTCCACGCTTCACATACATACAAAAGTATAGGTTCTATATAGCACCTCAACACTCTTTTTCTCGTCTCACTTGATATCTTTTTATTGGTCAGTATGTTTTTCATCTTGCAAAAGGCTACCTTCGCAATGGAAATTCTTGTTCTAATCTCTTCAAGGCATCTCCCATCAGATGTTATGACTGTGCCCCGATAACTGTATCGATTCACTTGCTTAAGAATATACCCATTTACTTGTAAATCACATTGTGGTATTTCCTTCTTCCCAGTGACGATCATAATCTGTGTGTTCTTAATATTTAGTTCTAACCCTATTTGTTCACTGTGTGCAACAACCGCATCCACTAAATTTTGCAGGTCCTGTTCATTGTCTGCAATCACGACTGTATCATCTGCATATCTAATGTTATTGATGCATCGACCCCCAAAGTTGAGCGGCATAAGGTGATCGAGTGAAATGGCGAGTCATGACCGCCAACGCTTTCCGGCATGGCACATGATTGATTGATTACTTCTATAGAAGGTCAATTACTGTTCTCAGTATATACGCAGCATTAACTGTGCCCTTGCCTTCTACAAACCCACATTGTTCTTCTTCTATCTTCTCATATTGTGACTTAAACTGATGACTGCCTTTTTCTAATATTTGTTATACGTTGTCTTTGCTACTTAGCTTCCCTCAAAATATTTATATTACACTTTTTGGCTCTGCAAAGAATTGCCAGCATTCTTGTATAAATTCACATCTCCAAGACTTCTAGGGATTGTTAGCGCTTGTTTACTAATTGTCCATGATTAGCAGCCGTATGATACATCTGGTTCTATGTAACACGCAAGACTTCTGTTTTCTAACTTCCAATGACAAAGATTTATAGTATAAATTGTTCTTCCTATGATGGAATGAAGTGTCTGTTTGTTCTATTCTGTTCTACAAGGTATGGACTTCGCCTGGCCCTGCAGCCAGGGTTAGGATCAGCTAGCCCAGTGGTTCACATAAAACGTGCTTTGCGGGTCTACTTACGTTGTTAAACGAATTTCAGAAGGGCGAGAAGTACAGAACCGTAAAGTATGGAGGGAAAAACAATATCAACTAGTCGGTTCTTGTATTACCGCAATCATGAAATAATCTTAACCCCCCCCCTCCCCCACACACACACACCGGAAACCCTGAAATTCCCTCTAGGAGAGGGGGAAATTCCCCACCGATGCAGAACCACTGGGCTATCCTCTTCCAGCTCTCCCAGAAATGTGAATAGTAAAAATTCCTTCCCGTCCCCGTCGTGTAGATCATCTTCCCCGTCTCCCCACCTCCTCGTCGTGTAGATCATCTTCCCCGTCTCCCCACCTCCCCGTCGTGTAGATCATCTTCCCCGTCTCCCCACCTCCTCGTCGTGTAGATCATCTTCCCCGTCTCCCCACCTCCCCGTCGTGTAGATCATCTTCCCCGTCTCCCCACCTCCCCGTCGTGTAGATCATCTTCCCCGTCTCCCCACCTCCCCGTCGTGTAGATCATCTTCCCCGTCTCCCCACCTCCCCGTCGTGCAGACCGAAACACCCTGACCGCGAGGTCATGGGCCAACAGGACTCTGTATCGCCAGGAGGAACGGACTCCCCTCAGTCATATTTTTGTCTTAACCTGCGACTGCCGGTCTCGCTGGTCTAGTAGAGGTTACACGACTTTCTCCGTAATCGCGTATACTCTCGTAAGTAACGTGACGTTGCGAGAAGAATCGGTAGCGGTTCTCTCCGCGTCGGTAACTTACGGGGTATTGAGCCGGTCACTCAGAAAACAATGGCAAACTACTGAGCGCAATCTTGCAAAGAAATCAACAATCAGCTGAAAGATGCTGATGTTGACAGCGTGTCCTGTAAAAGATATGCGAACAAAACAACAAACAACCAGCGACTGGCCTAGCAAGCCGGCGGAGGATTTTCATATTGCTCGTAGAAAAATTAAGAAGCATAATCGGGCTGACCCAAATGGTTATAGACCCTGCAATGTTTAAGGACTACGAAATAGATCAGTGATTAAAAACATAGGCACACTGAAGATCTGGGGTTTTAACAGTTGAAGAACTCATAGAAACAATGGTAAAGAGGAAAATTGGACTGATGGGAATAGCGGACACCAGAATAAAGGGAGAGGATGCAAAGAGATCCACCACAGTTATCGCTTGTCTAATCTGGAGTGGAACAACAAGACAGGGCAAGACACGGTGTAGGAACATTCATCACGGCTAGCAAGAAGAATATTAGAAATAAAATATACATCATAAAGAATAATAACAGTGAGAATAAAAGAACAGACAATTAACACATACTTATATGTACAAATATACACACAGTGTGATAGAAACAAAAATGAGCAAAAACGCGAAGATTTCTTTGAAGACATCCATGACATACTAAATAGCATAAAGAAGCAGGACAACATCATGTTTATGGGGGACTTCAATGCAAGACCTGTTCTGTTACGGCTTTTGTCAATCAAGAAAAGACATTTGATAGAGTAGATAAAATCAAGCTATGGGAAATCTTTAAACAATATAGAAAATCTAACAAAATTATGCAGAAGCTTATACAACATCAGTAAATGCATAGTGAGAATAAATGAAGGACACTCAGAACTCTTCACTATAAGATCCTGAATACGACAAGGTTGTGTGCCCTGCCTCTCCCCTCCCCCTGTTCATAACCTATATAGACAGCAAATGTAGGGAAACCAGGCAAACAGAGACCACAACAACACCACATCACGAACAGAACACAGAAGATGAACCAAAGGTTAATTACATCATTAAAGAACTCAGATGTGCTGACGATCAAGCACTAATAGCAAAATCAGAAGAATAATTACAAGACCACATGAATCGTCTCAATGGAGTGTGTAAGGTACATAGCAAGACAATTAGCATAAGTAAAACAGAGATAATTACTGTAACCAAAGAAGATAAAAACAACAAAGATTCATATAAAAGAACACCCCCTAAAACAAGTAAAGAGCTTCATGTACTTATGAAGTATATCATCAAATGGGAAATTAGAAGACTAGATCAAAAATAGACGCTGTAAAGCAAACCAACTCATTGGACAAATGCCACAGTAATATTAAAGAACGAACACATATCAATAATTACTAAGAAAGCACTCTACAACACAGTATTCCTTCCAACTCTATGCTGGACAATGACAGAAGAAGAGAAAAGAAAAATCACAACAACAGAAATGAAATTCCTGAAAAGAATACCCAATGTATTAAGAAGAGAGAAAATCAGAATTGACAAAATCAGGGCTAAAGTGGGATTATAGCAGCACCAGATTTTTATCAGAAAACAGCAAGGTAAATAATTTGGCCATGAAACTCAATTACCAACTAACAGTATACCATAACAAGCAATGATATACAGATCAAGCGGAAGCAGAAGAAGAGGCCGGCCACGTAAATGATGGGCAGAGGGAATAGAAGAGTCCGTGGGAATTTCGATACATGAAGCTCTTAAACGGGCACTCTTTCGCTGTTTATACTTCACCTCCACATCTCAAGGTACAAGAGGAACAAGATGAGATGAGATGAGATCATATTCTGTATCTCTGTGATGCATCTTCCATCTGGTGTTATCTATCTACCTAGATATTTGAATTTCTGCACTTACCCCAAAATAACATCATTTACTTTAATTGCACATTTTGGCACAATCTGTTTCTTTGAATCACCATTACTTCTGACTTTCTATTATTGAGGCTAAGGCCCACTTTTGTCACTTTCTACAATCACTGTATCTATCATTTCCTGTATGTCCTTCTGACTATTATGAAGACGGTGTCATCAGCATAACATAAGTTATTTATAGTATGTCCACCAACCAGGATCCCGGACATATTTTCTGTAGACCTTATTATATGTTGACTGTACAATGAGAACAAATCAAGAGATACTACACAACCTTGTCAGACCGTCCTTCTGTACACATTGAAATCTTCCAGCTAGGTTGTTGATTCTTACGACTGCTGTTTGCTGCCAATATATGTTCTTTATTATTCGCAGATCTTTGCCGTTCATGTTCAGTTGCTTTAGTAATTGTTATTATTTCCTCGTTTTTTCCTATTGTTAAATGCTTTTGTTTAGTCTATGAAGCACATGTACATATCTACATTACTTTCTATAGCTCTCTATAATAGTGTCCCGAGAATATACATACATTATTTGTGCCTTTTCCCTTCACAAATCCACACTGTTCATCCCTATTTTCTGGTTTAATCTTGTGTCTTGTTCTTCTTATAATTATTCTCAGCCAGGTGACTCATACGACGTCTTGCTCTATGCACTTCGCATTCTAAAGCGGCTGTTTTTTTTTTTTTTTTTTTTTTTCAGAGCCATAAATATGGATTTTAATAGATCACTAGGAATGTACCCACTAGAGTAGATGTCAGTTAGAAATTGTGTGAATATTTCGATGCCAAAATCTACAAAAACCTCACTTTCGCACAATTTAAAATGTCTGGACGTGGTGTCTTTTCTTTCTTCATGTGACGTAGTTCATCTTCAACTTCCGCTGCAAGTACCGGTAGTTCTTCTCAATTGTTTTAAATATTTAAACCCGGTCTCCTTTCCTCATGCAGCTCCTGCAGATATTCCGTCCATCTTTTGAATATATCATCTTGTCCCATCACTATTGTATCATTCCTTGATTTTAAACATCCAGTGGTTATTTCGTGTTTTCCTACGTGTTATTGTATTAATTTGTTTATACATGAAATGTTAGTCTTTTCGATGATGTTTCTCAATCTCCATGCAGTTTCGATTCATCCAGACATTTTTTTTTATAGCTTCTGTGCATTTGTTTTCTATTTATTTATATATTTTAAAACACTCTTCTGTATCTTGCTTTTTCTTACTGCCTTCATCCATCATCTCCGAAATTTAATTTATCATTCATTTAATTTTTGCGATTATTTGTTTAGGTGGAATGATTTTTTTGGGATGTCTGTTGGATGGATTCCCGCAGCATGTGGTTCATCAGTATTGTGTATTATATCATGGTAGTATATATACGTTCTGTAGAGTAACATTGTACCTTTTCTAACTAACTACCACAGACTGTTTCACTAACTACCATAGCCTGTTTCACTAATTACCATAGCCTGCTTGACTAATTACCATAACCTGTTTGAGTAATTACCATAGCCTGTTTCACTAACTACCATAGGCAGTTTCATTAACTACCATAACCTGTTTGACTAATTATCATAGCATGTTTGACTAATTACCATAGCCTGTTTGATTAATTACCTTAGCCTGTTTGACTAATTACCATAGGCAGTTTCACTAACTACCATAGGCAGTTTTACTAACTACCATAGCCTGTTTGACTAATTACCATAGACAGTTTCACTAACTACCATAGGCAGTTTCACTAACTACTATAGGCAGTTTCGCTAACTACCATAACCTGTTTGACTAATTGCCATAGGCAGTTTCATTACCTATCATAGGCAGTTTCGCTAACTACCATAGGCAGTTTCACTAACTACCATAGCCTGTTTCACTAACTACCATAGGCAGCTTCACTAATTATCATAGCCTGTTTCACTATTTACGATAGACAGTTTTACTAACTATCGGTACCATAGGCAGTTTCACTAACTACCATAGCCTGTTTCACTAACTACCATAGGCAGCATCACTAATTATCATAGCCTGTTTCACTATTTACCATAGAAAGTTTTGCTAACTACCAAAGGCAGTTTCACTAATTACCAGAGCCTGTTTGACTAATTACCATAGCCTGTTTCACTAACTACCAATGCTTGTTTCATTAACCACCATAGTCTGTTTTACTAACTACCATAGTCTGAAAATGAGTCTTCCTTAGCCATTCATACGGCGTACGACGGACAAATCATGTCTCTTTCCTGACTATGAATGACTTGTCAGAAAGAACTATAGTTTTGTATTATGTTTGTTAGTCTGTGTACTATACATGTCAGGAGCGTTGGGTGTGCCAAGTTTCAAAGTTCTCCTGCTAATCCTTCATAGAATAAAGGATTATGATTTGCCCTTGATATGACCTATTGTTGTCTCAAATCCCAATCTGGTGTTAATTTACAAATGTGTTTCCCCACCACTACCAAGAACAAGACACATTGTTTGATTCTTGATTGCCAACTTATGTAATGACAGCCTTGGCAGAAATGAGAGCTATGTACATCAGTTAAAGTTAGTTAGTTGCATATCCTTTACAGGGACTTCGCAGTCAACCTCAGCACACTTTGGCTGTTTGTGTTCTCTTGGCAAGTTTACTTTCAGTAGCTTGCCACAATGGACATACACAAGTGCCACGGAGCTGAATCCTACTGGCTCGCTTTCTCAGCCTCGATGACAGATTCAGCAGGATCATTCATTTGATAGACTTGGTAGAATCATTCATACGATATCAACAATGAACAGCATGTCGTCCTCGACACATCGCAATGTTTATTGTGGATGATTATCATAACATTGACGATGACAAGTTACAGTAGACGTGGGATAACAGGTGATGAATATATTTATATTTGCTGACTATTGTTCAGTACTTTAACAGAAGACAATCGGTCATCTGCCGAATACCAGCTACCACAATATCTGCCCAGTTTAAGGTCACCACTTACGCTTGGCCGCCATTGACGCCGGCTGATCGTACTGCTGGGTCGTCTCTAAATTAGCACACTACACCAAGCGTTAACTGGTTATACGTAGCCACACAACTGGATGAATACTTTCACTGTTGTTAAAGCATCATTGCACTAAGCGTTCTTATCTTCGTTCGTAACTTTAACACAAGATGACGTTTATCTTTCGCAAGGCCTCTGGCCTGCCTCCGGCAGGCCATCCCCAATCTCCCGGAACTACTTTTCTCCGGTCACGTGATACGCAACTTCCTAGAATGACCTCCCTTCGTCATTCATCATCATCATGTGTCCGCACTGACTATCCTTGATTTATCCGTGTGTGTTAACACATTGTGCTCGCGTGAATTGCTCTTTACTACGGCAATTCTTCTTCTATGTTAAACTTACTCTTAATCTATCTGTTTACTGCTGTCTGCCTCATATCGGCACATGGCAACAAGTAACAGATGTGTTGTAGTTAGTGCAATATACAGCAACTACTGACACAGTTAAACTTTCCATCTTCTATTTGAGGGTAGTGGGTCCATCTAACACACAGAGGGTTGAACTTACACGCTGCCTCTCTTTAAGAAAGCAATGACAAACAGCCGATGTTCATATTGCCTATAAAATCACCCGTAGTTGATCACTCTTTCAGAAAGCAATGACAAAACTGCCGTAAGTTCAAATTGCCTATAAAATCACCCGTAGTTGATCACTCTTTCAGAAAGCAATGACAAACTGCTGAAGTTCAAATTGCCTATAAAATCACCCGTGGTTGATCACTCTTTCAGAAAGCAATGACAAACTGCCGAAGTTCAAATTGCCTATAATATCACCCGCGGTTGATCACTAAGCCCTGCTAATGACATATATAAAAATTGACTAACATAAAAAGCCATCGAGAGAGCTATAAAAAGATGCCGAAGACGGAGGCAACCAGCTAGGAGGCGCACCACAGAAATCAGGATGCCACACAATCACGCAAAATGGAATATGTCGACTACTGCTAAATGTTATGGTGCTCGCCCTGCTTTGGACCCCCAGGCAGGTGCAGTGCCGGGCCCTATGTCTCGAAAGGGTCCAACCACAACTACTCAGATGTCCTGTGGAGCCAGGGGACATGAGAATAGGACGGCTGGTCATAATAAACAAAGATTTAAAATAATGCACTGGAATGCGGAGGGAGTCAGCAACAAGAAAAATAGAATTAGAAAACATCTTGGACCAAGAAAAAGTAAGCATATTTTGCTTGCAAGAAACTCACCTCAACGAAAATATAGCCTTCAAAATCAGAGGCTACCAGTGTTACCGATCTGACCGAAAGGACAGGCGAAAAGGTGGGATACTGACCCTTGTAAAAGATAACATCATTGCTTCCCAAATCGAAGTCTACATGGAAGGGGCTGAGTATCAGACACTTAAACTTAAGACAGGTAATACAGACCTACATCTGATCAATTACTACTGTCCAAGTGACCGCCCACAGGCACTGGACACACTACCATTAAAAGAAAAAATGATTGTGTGGCGATTTCAACAGCCACTCGCAGAGTTGGGGCTATGATCACATGGACCAGAGAGGAGAGAGACTGGAAGACTGGCAGGATAAGAATAAATTCATCTTGATTAACAAGCCGTCCCACCCACATACTTTCTACTCGAGATCATGGCACTCTACAACTACACCTGACCTGGCGTTTCTTTCACCAGACCTGGAGTGGAACATTACACGAATTGTTGGGAAACAACTAGGTGGCAGTGACCATCGACCAGTCTTTCTAACTGTAGAAAATGAGCTTGTAAGTGAAAGCAGCACCCTCTCGAGGTGGAACTACAAGAAAGCAGACTGGGCAATGTACAAGCATCGCACCAGCATACTGGTTAGAAACCTGAACACTGAGAAAGACATAAATAAAGCAGTTGAAGAGTTTGAGAAATGCATACTACCGGCAGCGCGAGAAACAGTAACAATATAAACCCTACTGGAGTAGTGAACTGGAACAGTTGCATAATGATGTTGAAGTGTGTAGAAAGCAAGCAGAGGCCACACCCAGCCAAGAGCACCACAATAAGTTCCAGCACGCAAAAGCCAAATTTCAAAGGGCCAAGCTGCAGGCTAGACGGAAAAGCTGGCAGGAAAAAACAGTCTCTGAACTTTGAAAGAGACACAAGGACGTTCTGGAAGCTAATAAAACAACTTAACGATGAGGGCACAGGGAGAAACTCAAAAATTGCACTACATAAAGATGGAAACATCTTAACAAGAAAGCAAGCAGCTGACCATTTTGCGGACTCATTCGCACAAGATAACAATATCAAAATTAGTCCAGAGAAACAACAAGAGATTCGAGAGAAACAACATACAGGACAAGAGGTAATAGTACATGAGGTTCTGGATGCACCCATCACAATCAGCGAACTGGAGCTAGCCATATCAAAATTGAAAATGAGAAAGTCACCAGGAGCTGATGGTATGTCCAATGAAATGATCAGGAACCTAGGAACAGAGGCCAAAGCAA
This sequence comes from Cepaea hortensis, assembly GCA_963921405.1. Lineage (NCBI taxonomy): Eukaryota > Metazoa > Mollusca > Gastropoda > Stylommatophora > Helicidae > Cepaea > Cepaea hortensis. Next base: position 64,981,973 of record OY992890.1, on the reverse strand, counting down.
AGCTGTTGCATATCTTCAATAACAGCTGGACCTTAGGCAGTGTTCCACAAGCCTGGAGAGAAGCAATCATGATACCCCTCCTAAAATCAGGGAAAGATGGTTCCATCGCCTCTAGCTACAGATCAATTAGCCTCACCAGCTGTCTCTGCAAAACACTGGAGCGCATCATCAATCACATTGAAAGTAAAAACATCATTGTGCCAAAGCAGGCTGGCTTTAGGCAGTGCTACTCTACGGAAGATCAGACAACCTACCTCTCTCAAGAAATTGAGGATGCATTCCATGAGAAGAAGCTGGTGCTTTCGGCATGGATAGATCTGAAGAAAGCCTTTGACAAAATCTGGAAAGAAGGTATGATGAAGAAACTGAGAAACTGCAAAGTCAATGGAAGAATGTACAAATGGGTGAAAGCATACTTGCACAACAGAAGAGCCAGAGTACATATAGACGGTCTCAAGAGCAAGAAAGTACTACTGCGTCACGGTGTTCTCCAGGGCGGAGTCTTGTCCTTCACACTTTTTCTAATCTTCATCAATGATCTTGTAGCTAATCTACCGCATGGAACTAAAGCGGCAATGTGCGCCGATGACCTGGTTTTATGGAGCACAAATGAACATGCATCAGTGGCCAACAAATTGCTATAAAGAGCTGTAGATACATTTGCTGCATGGGCAAATAGATGGTGTGTCAGCATAAACAATGACAAGTGCAGCACCACTCATTTTACCCTCTCTTCAAAACAAAAGGCAGGGATCATCCAGATAAATGGAACACCCCTAAGAGAAGATAAAGAACCAACATACCTTGGAGTAACATTTGATGGCAGGCTGACATGGAGAAAGCACATCAACAAAGCAGTAGCAAAAGCCAGAAGGAAAATAACCATCCTGAGAAAGCTAAGTGGGACCACATGGGGAGCCAATGGGAAAATACTTAGCAAAGTTTACCAACAGAGCATACGACCACACCTGGAATATGGGTCAACTGCGTGGAGTTCAGCATCAAAAACCACACTACAAGAGCTGGACAAGGTGCAAAATCAAGCACTTAGAGTCACCACAGGAGAGATGAGATCAACCCCTATTGTGGAAATGGAGAAGATGGGGCGGGCACAAGCACTGAGTGAGCGCAGAGATACGAAAATGCTAATACAAGCAGAAAAGTTCCTCAGCTTGCCAGGCCACCCTAAGAAGAACAGATTTGAAAACCTAGCAATGGGGCGGTTGAAAAGAAGTAGTTTTATCCACCAGGCCAAACGACTCTGCAGAGAAACCACCGATCTGCCCACAGTTGGTATCCCCCTAACAACTGTTCTAGAGCGAACTCCAGGGAAAGATGAGCATAGACTATCATTACAAATCCAGACAAAAGTGAGAGGAATATTTGACAAGGAAGAACAGAACAGTGTGCAGCGCAGAACAGCCACTCTCAGCTTCCTTGATGAAGAATACCCACAGGACCTCTGGATCCGAGTCTACACAGATGGGTCGGCACAAAATGCTGTTCGAAATGGAGGAACCGGAGTGTACATAGAATACCCAAATAATACCAGGGACACAGCCAGAGTACCGACAGGAAAGTACTGCCATAACTATGATGCTGAAATTGAGGCAATTAAGATAGCCACAGAGAAATTACAAAATACCATCCATGGTACACAACCTGTGGTGATATTGACAGATGCAAAATCCGTAAGTACTAAGGACACTACTTTCTGAACTTAGCAGTCAGCATAAGGTCACCATACAGTGGATACCATCCCACTGTGGAGTACCCGGAAACGACAGAGCTGATCAATTGGCTAAGGAAGGAGCCAAAGAAGAACAGCCTGATGTGCCCGTTACATACCACCAAAAGAAAAGAATGATCAAATCAGTCAGAAAGCCACCAAAACCTGCTCAAGATGACTACCACGTTATGGACAGACCAGAACAAGTCATTATATTGCGCCTCAGAACAGGATACAATATATTACGCAACCACATGTATACATAATTCAAGATTGGTGAAACAGCCATGTGCAAATGTGGATTGGCGTCGCAGTCAGCAGAGCACATACTCCAAGACTGCCCAAAATATAACATATCTCTGGCCTAGAGAGACGACAGTGGAAGGTAAACTCTATGGACCACTGTGTGAACTGAAAAAGACTGTTAGATTCATACAAGAGACAGCATTGCAGTTATAGACATATTTCAAGCGAACAAAAGAAGAAGAAGAAGAGCTATACAATATTTGTGTCTATCTGTCTGTCCGCTTGTATGTTTGTCTGTCTCTCTGCCTACCTTTTCCTGTCCGTCTGCCTACCCGACTGTCTGTATGTATCCTGCATGTCTACATACCTATCTGTCTGTTATTTTTCTTCTGAATATCTGTCTATCTATCTATCTCTCTGGCTTTTGGCTTTATTTTTGTCTGCATGGATGAATGGATTGATGTGTGTGTGTGTGTGTGTGTGTGTGTGTGTGTGTGTGTGTGTGTGTGTGTGTGTGTGTGTGGGTGTGTGTGTGTGTGGTGTGTGTGCGCGTGCGTGTCTGTATTATTTTGTTATTTGCACTATATTGATTATAAATTTAGGCTTATCAATGATTTATATACAATTGGCATGTTATCAGACATTAATCAAACATTGTTGCAGGCAAGCGAGACAACCGTATGTTTCCATGTTCCAGTAATCCCTGGCGTTAACCAGACAGAGATATGTAATCTTACCGAGGTCAATGGCACACCCTGGTTTTGTGGCCGCCCTGTCAAACCATGGCTTAATTGTACAGACTATGTTCACACTAGAAAGTTGCCAAACTTGCTCACTATGCCAATGAACGAAGCGGAAAAGTTGCTCATGACAAGGGAGAGCAAGTAAGTTTGCAGAAATGGTCGAGAGAACAAAGAACACAATTTTGTAAAGTATAAATACAATTGATAATAGAATGATAAGATTGGTGGGTTAGAATGTATACTGTACGAGAGGCTTCAAATAAAAACATTAAAAGTGTGATAGAAATTACAATAACCATGGGATTGTCTTGTAACATGTCAATATTATTGTTACGGATGCCAAGAGTGTTTAGGGTGTCACATCACGGTGCAGACGAACACGGTGACGTCATAACGACAGTTTAAAGATGGCCGTCCTACTTTTGACATGCACCAAAAAGCAGCAGCGTTCTGTTATTAATTTTTTTTTTTAAATCACTGAATCGGTGATACCTATAGAAATTCATCAGCGAATGAGGGCCCAGTATGCCTTGCATGCCTGTCAGTCCAGCAAGTGTATGAGTGGAATAGGAAGTTTCAAAACGCCGTGACTTATGTGAAAAACTGTTCGCAACCGGGTCATGCACACCGAGTAGTGACCGCAGAGTCGTTACACACGTGACTAAGAGAATTGTTTTCTACAGGAATCCAAGAACTTTATCGACACTGGAGGGCTTTCTCTGCTTTCTAGAATACTCGATATTGAATTTAATAAGTGACATCTCGATATTGAATTTAATAAGTGACATTACTGCACACGGGACATTCCCACACATGCTTCGTCTCCCTTTTCAAAAACCATCTAAGAGTTCCTATACTGATTATTCCAGTGAGTAATGTGATTTCTTTCTTCGTAGTTAGGGCTTTAATTTCCACAATTTTGGTTATCTGTTTCTATACATCCTTTGGATATTCTGTGTCCCAAAAATAGAACTTCAAAAAGAACTTTCTCGATCTTACTTGGTTTTATTTTCAAGTCGAATAATCTTGTATCATGACTTGTTCAAGAGTTCGGGTTACCTTTTATTTCTCTGCGTAGGATAGACTTGGTTTACCCGCATTGACTTGCACTTGTCATCACCATTTATCACACATTAATAGCTGCACTATGGATATTTGCTATATTCAGATATAAGTTGTGATTTTCATTATAATTTTGGATTATTATTTGAGGTTAATAACCTCAACCCAATGCTCTTTACGGCGAGTAAAAGAGATCTTTACTTACTTTCATTCATTCATTCAGTAGCATGTCTTTTGCAGAACCTTGCTCCCATAACAACCTTCCGGAAAACCTCTCGATCCCGCGTCCGATACATCCATCTGGAGATTATCCGCCACATCCTGCACCCATCTTCTCTTTGGCCTTCCTTTTCCTCTCTTCCCAGGCATATACCCCTCCATTATTGTTCTCTCCAAACGTTTTGTGACGTTTCAAATAACCAAATATTTGAATTTTCTTTGTTTTATCGTCATTAATAGCCAAACTTGTTCAATATTCAACTCTTGAAGTATTAATGCATTTATTCTTTTCTTTATCTAAGACATTCTTAGAGCTCGTCTATAACATTTACATTTAAAGGCATTTATGCGCTGTTCAGCTTGTTTAGTAAGTGTCCATGTCGCAATGGGAAATATGCATGCTCTTAACAATCTAATTTTTGTAGTTCTAGCTGTCCCTCTCCACAACTTATTCAGTTCGTTTAGTCTTTGAAGAGCAATATATATTCGTCTTTTAACTTCTTTCACTGTGTCACCATTGTTGGTAATCAATAACCCAAGATATTCAAAATTGTCCACCATTTCCAATTTTACCTCATTAATATATATTTCTTTCACCACAATAGCTGTATCTGTGTGCATTATCTTTGTTTTTGCTTTGTTAAGATATAAGTTGTGATTTTCAGTAGTATCTTACGTCCTATTTGATTAGATTTTCAGGATTGACCTCTAAGGATTGATCCCAATCCTTTTCGGTCTCGGAGCTGGGTTGGGTTGAGTAGGGTAGGGTAGGGTAGGGTATTTAGGTCATATGTAAGGGTCGATAATTCTAATAAAAGACATGTTTTTCTAAGAGCAGATAACTGCGTTGTGTGTATAATATTTTAAATAATTGTAAAATAAAATTAAATTAAAAGACAATCAGAGGCGCACGGGGGGGGGGGGGGGGGGGCAGGCGCAGGAGCGAGCTCGGCGAATCGGAGCGGTCGACCCCCCTAAATCAGTGTCTTGTAGTACTCAAGTGGCCAGTCATTGCCGAGTGACCACAGGGCCGGTCAGTGACGAGTGCGGGTGGTGGAGCTAGGTGGATCGAACTCTCGAGGCGCACCAGGTGTCATATGAAAATTGTAATAAGTAAAAAGGTAAATATGGCGTGTATATGATCTGTAGTGGGTCGTAGTGGCCTATAAACTATCATCATGTAGATTACACCTCTTCAAATGAAACCCTTAAAAAAGTAAAGATGGCCGGTAGTAACGGTTATAGTGGGTATGGCTTCGTGGTATTCGTTGTTAAGGAGTGGGTGAGCGGAGAAGTAGCTAGAGAAGTGTTTCTGGACATTTTAAAGGGGTGGAGAGTGGTGAAGTGGCTAAATGAATGCGTCGGTTCCTTGCTAAGAGACAGAGGAGTTGCTAGATAAAGGCTCCAGGTCATTGTTAAGGGGTAGGTGGGTGTACAAATAGCTAGATAACTGCTTCAGATCCTTGTTAAGAGGTGGGCGAGGGGCGGATTGGTTAGATAATTACGCCCGTTCCTAGGTAAGAGCCAGGGTGATCGAGTGGAGAAGTGGGTAAATATTGGCATGGAGGTCTACCACTGACACATTCAACGCATAATGGCGGCGTCGGTAGTCAGAAGACCTAGGATATTTTCATTATATGTCTATTGTAAAGTGGTCGACTGTTTATTATAACGATAGTTTCTATTATCTGTAGTGGATGGGACTTAAATACTATCATCATACCGTTTACAGCTCTTCATATGAAAACCTTAAAAAGTAAAGATGGCCGATGGTTTTAGTGGGTATGACTTTGTGATATTCGTTGTTAAGGGGTGGGGTGAGTGGATGAGTAACTAGATAAACGCTTCTGAACACTATCTTCGGGTTCGAATCCCAGTGGGGTGGTATAGTGGTAGAATAATATTTGGTTACTTAGTGGTGATTTCGAGCTCTGGTGTTATTAATCCGACTATGTTTAAAATAGGAGAGGTGGTGTGCTGGTTGCGGAGTATGTTAAGGTGGTACCCCAGGCAGTGTGGAAGTGACAGGTTCGAAGTTTGGAACCTTGTCGTTGGTAAAATTGCAGTCATCAACATGTGGGTGTCTAGTTGACCATACGGGTTAGGGTTAGGAGCGCGTTGTCCGGCCTTGTCGCCGCGGCCACAAGTCCCACCGGTGATGAAAAACACAGGCAGCAAATGTTACCGTTGCACCTACGAGTTACAAAATATAAGCTAACTTAACATTCACAATATAATATACTCATAACCTCAACAGGTGTTGCAAAAAATCAATACTTATTCTCATAACGGCTAATCCAGGGGATTATCATCCTCGTAATGACCAAGTCAGGTTAATAATATTTCTTATATCTCCGCCATTGCAAATAGTTCGCGATATTAATAAATGTTCATATAAAGGTTGGAAGGGGATTAAAAGATTAGCACCTATTGTCGGGACATCCAATAAAAATCAATAACACTACCCTCGATTTTTCTCATAATTGCCGATTGGAGATTATGGGCTAGGTGTATGTGTCCTTATTTAGTTAAAACAGGTGGTATGAGTAGGAGATATCACAAACAGTATCAGCATGTGCCACTCTGATCTTAAATATCAGTAGTTCGTTATTCTTGTGACATTCAAAACGCTTGTGGCTTGAAGACAGATGGTGTACTATGTTATTGGGTGGTGTATATAGACTGACCAGTATGTGAAGTTGATAAGGTCACCCCTGCCAGCGCATCGTAGCTGTGTTGTGACTTGTCGCCTATTACATCCGGGTGTAAAAATAACCAAAAATATTTCACATCAACTCAGACATGCCTCTATATAGCTGCACTGCGAACATGGCGAGAGTCTACTTTAGGAAAGTATCGTGTATCTGTGTATACGGGTTTACCACTGCTTATAGATGTGTGCAGTATTATTAGAAAGCGGCCGTTATGTCTACATTATCAAAGTATGTTGCCTTACAGAGCTGGTATAGTATCTATGTGTCTGCTACGTTGTATGTTTTGTCATGTTGCCTTGTAGTATTTGGAGGGAGTTTCATGCGGGTGTCTAGTGAACATTTTAAAAACTATGTCTCAGAATCCACAACGCCACTGGCATTAGAGGCTTTTCAACTTGTCTGCTCATTGACCACGCTTCACAGTCATACTATAGTACGGGTTCTATGTAGTACTTAAACACTCCTTTTATTTCTCATTACAGTTGTCAACTTTATATTAGTCAGTCTGTTTTCCAATTTGCAAAAGACAACCTTCATCACAGCGATTCTTGTTCCAACGCTTTAAAGCCACCTCCTATCAGACATTTTTTTCTTTCCTTTTATGCTCACGGCTACCGTTTCCCCATTTCAAGCTCCATGTCTCTACTCGTATGCATTAGTGTGGTAGAAGTAAACCGATAACTCACAAGATAGACGTATATTATCACACTGTATATGAACATGTGGGAAACGGCTACATCCGGACAAAGAGGGCGTTGTATCTGTCACATGCGTATGGATACAGCCGAGACACGTGGTTAAGAGGGATACTACAGAAAAAAAGCCTGTATTATGTTGGCGATCGAACCAGGGGACCTAATTCGTGATGACCACCATGTACGGGAGTGATTCTGCCCCCTCGTCAACAGGGCGTCGGAGGTTTAAAAGGGTGTTCATTCTCTCGCTTTTCTATTTCCGAGTCGTCATAGGGTCACCAAGTAACAGTAAAGAACACGAAACTACTACTACCAAGGCCTTTATACACCACAATGCATTTTCGAATATAATATACACAACTATAATCAAGTCATCACAGTATTCAACTAACCCGTTCTCATAGACATAGAGGAGAGATGTGAGCACCGAGGCCAGTTGGGGGAGGTGTACCTTTTACTTAACATCTATCGGGTCATACACCGACGAGTGTTTAGCTATATTTATCATATAATATTACCCGTGAACACAACAAGCTTCCCCGGATCAGTCTTAGGCTTCTCATATAACATGACATATCACGTACCCGCTGTCCTGACCAGCAAAGTTATCGCTTCTCAGAGCAGACATTTACACTTTCATTAATTCTTCTGCCTGGCCAAAGGGGGTCTTTGCATCTTTCCGCAGAAACCTAGTTCCAATGCTAATATATGTTTTTCAATGTGTCGGCTCATTACCACATTTCACATCCTGACAAAAGTACAGGTTCTATGTTCCACTCCAACAGTCAAATAAGAAAAAATGTTAGCCAAATTATTAAAATGTTGGCCAAATATAGAAATATATCGACCAGACGTATAAAATATAGTAAAATTTGTTAGCCAAACTTATAAAACTCGGGGTCAAAATAAGAAATATCTCAACCAAGCGTATAAGAAATAGGAAAAAGGCTCAAACTAATGAAAATGTTGGCCAAATACAGAAATATCTCGACCAACTTATAAAATGTAGAAAAAATTGTTGGCTAAACTGAAAAAACAGTTGGTCAAAATAAGAAACGTCTCGACTAACATTATAAAAAGTAGGAACAATTGTAACCAAATTAATTTAAAAAGGTGACCAAAATAGGAAATATCTTATCCATTCTTATAAAACTTAGGAAAATGTGTTAACCTAATGAGAAAAATATCGACCAATTGAAGAAAAAAGTTACACAAAACTTATAAAACTGAGGAAAATGTGTTAACCTAATGAGAAAAATATCGACCAATTGAAGAAAAAAGTTACACAAAACTTATAAAACTTAGGGAAATGTGTTAACCTAATGAGAAAAATATCGCCCAATTGAAGAAAAAAGTTACACAAAACTTATAAAACTTAGGAAAATGTGTTAACCTAATGAGAAAAATATCGACCAATTGAAGAAAAAAGTTACACAAAACTTATAAAACTTAGGAAAATGTGTTAACCTAATGAGAAAAATATTGACCAAGTAAAGAAAAACGTACACCAAACTTCTGAAAAGTAAGAAAATTTGTTAACCAAATGGGAAAAATATTGGCCAAGTGGAGAAATATCTCAACCATACTTATGAAAAGGAGGAAAATGTGTTAACCTAATGAGAAAATATCGCCCAAGTGAAGAAAAAAGTTACACAAAACTTATAAAACTTAGGAAAATGTGTTAACCTAATGAGAAAAATATCGACCAATTGAAGAAAAAAGTTACACAAAACTTATAAAACTTAGGAAAATGTGTTAACCAAATGTGAAAAATATTGTCCAAGTAAAGACATGTTTCAACTAATCTTATAAATATGTCGTCCAAACTTATAAACATTAGGAAAATGTGATAACCAAATGGGAAAAATATTGGCCAAGTGAAGAAAAATTTACACAAAACTTATAAAACTTAGGAAAATGTGTTAACCTAATGAGAAAAATATCGGCCAAGTGAAGAAAAAAAGTTACACAAAACTTATAAAGCTTAGGAAAATGTGTTAACCTAATGAGAAAAATATCGCCCAATTGAAGAAAAAATTTACACAAAACTTATAAAACTTAGGAAAATGTGTTAACCAAATGGGAAAAATATTGGCCAAGTGAAGAACATTTTACACAAAACTTATAAACATTAGGAAAATGTGTTAACCAAATGGGAAAAATATCGCCCAAGTGAAGAAAAAAGTTACACAAAACTTATAAAACTTAGGAAAATGTGTTAACCTAATGAAAAAAATATCGCCCAATTGAAGAAAAAAGTTACACAAAACTTATAAAACTTTGGAAAATGTGTTAACCTAATGAGAAAAATATCGCCCAAGTGAAGAAAAAAGTTACACAAAACTTATAAAACTTAGGAAAATGTGTTAACCTAATGAGAAAAATATCGCCCAAGTGAAGAAAAAAGTTACACAAAACTTATAAAACTTAGGAAAATGTGTTAACCTAATGAGAAAAATATCGCCCAAGTGAAGAAAAAAGTTACACAAAACTTATAAAACTTAGGAAAATGTGTTAACCTAATGAGAAAAATATCGCCCAAGTGAAGAAAAAAGTTACACAAAAACTTATAAAACTTAGGAAAATGTGTTAACCTAATGAGAAAAATATCGCCCAATTGAAGAAAAAAAGTTACATAAAACTTATAAAACTTAGGAAAATGTGTTAACCTAATGATAAAAATATCGCCCAATTGAAGAAAAAGTTACACAAAACTTATAAAACTTAGGGAAATGTATTAACCTAAGGAGAAAAATATTGACCAAGTAAAGAAAAATTTACACCAAACTTATGAAAAGTAGGAAAATTTGTTAACCAAAGGGGACAAAAATATGCGCTAAACTATGAAATATGTTGATCCAAGTAAGAAAATATGTTAGCCAAATGGGGGAAAATGTTGGCCAAAACATGAAACAGCTTAACCAAACTTATAAATATCTCGTGTAAACTTATAAATAAGTAGGAAAAAATATTGCTTCTGTAGTTATGTGAAACGTGTCTTGAACTTTTATCTGAACAGACATTTCACAAGACACAATAATCAACGTCAAAACTTTCCCTCTTTTACATTACCGAAAGCTTCAACTTACCATTCTAGAGTATCCACTAAAGAAACACTTATACATAATAATCACCCATCTCTTCACACTCTTGGTTTTTTCCTTTCTAACACAACGTGTCTCTGTCTTTCATAGATAACTTCACAACTTTTCCATGTCACAGCACCAAGAACTCCAAACCTTCGTTGTACATGAGCACTAATGAAACAGTCATAACAACATTTATGGCAATGCAATCTGTGGCGCCACCTGGGATAGTTTCGATAGCATCTGAGTATTCGTCAAAAAAGATCCATTTCCCATGGTTGACATCTTCAACTTTCTATACCACAATGTCTTCTAAACTAACCTTCCATTGTTCCATCTTTCAACAACACAAAGGGTGTTCTCGAAGTCTAGCTAACATAACATTTCTTACTATGTCTACCTCTTTCACACTTTGTCATTTCACAGCTGCGATAGCAACAAGTTTGCAACCAACACTGTCTGTTATGAAGTCGACCTTTCTTAAAATCACGTCTACCTTAATGAGCCCTTGAATACCCTCTACCACAGCTTCTAACCGACTTTCAACGTTTCATGCCAAATAACATTAACATTCTCTTTGATTACAGAACATCATATTTTCTGATGACTACGCATATTTTCCAACCTAATGGAGATACATCATCTGTCCCCCTAACATACTAGGCGCTATTCTAGACAACGAATATGGTCATCAACTAAATTTAAATTTATGTGATTAAATTTTAATTACAATTTAAAACTAATAAATCGCACTTTTATTGCGCAAGATGTAAGCTTGATATATGTCCTATATCTAGCCTATACCTATACTTACCCTATATCTGTATATTAAGTGAAGCGCGCAATAAAAGTGCGATTTATTAGTTTTAAATTGTAATTAAAATTTAATCACATAAATTTAAATTTTTCATTTCTAACACTGGTTTGTATCTATGTCTCTTAAGAAAGAGTTTGTTGTGTTTGCTGTATAGTTAGGGTTAGGGGTTAGGGTTAGTGTTAGGATTTGAGTTAGGGTTAGATGATGTATAGTCAGGGTTAGGGTTAGGGTTAGCAAGAAAGAGTTTGTTGTGTTTGATGTATATAATGCTCTATGTTTCTTAAGCTCTTTTAGGCGATCAGCGTTAGCTACTCTGATAGTCCAAGGAATTAGTCTCAGGAATCCAATCTCTGTTGTTGTTTTCAAGTTCTTTTTAGGGGTGTTGGTTGATGACCATATTCGTTGTCTAGAATAGCGCCTAGTATGTTAGGGGGACAGATGATGTATCTCCATTAGGTTGGAAAATGTGCGTAGTCATCAGAAAATATGATGTTCTGTAATCAAAGAGAATGTTAATGTTATTTGGCATGAAACGTTGAAAGTCGGTTAGAAGCTGTGGTAGAGGGTATTCAAGGGCTCATTAAGGTAGACGTGATTTTAAGAAAGGTTGACTTCATAACAGACAGTGTTGGTTGCAAACTTGTTGCTATCGCAGCTGTGAAATGACAAAGTGTGAAAGAGGTAGACATAGTAAGAAATGTTATGTTAGCTAGACTTCGAGAACACCCTTTGTGTTGTTGAAAGATGGAACAATGGAAGGTTAGTTTAGAAGACATTGTGGTATAGAAAGTTGAAGATGTCAACCATGGGAAATGGATCTTTTTTGACGAATACTCAGATGCTATCGAAACTATCCCAGGTGGCGCCACAGATTGCATTGCCATAAATGTTGTTATGACTGTTTCATTAGTGCTCATGTACAACGAAGGTTTGGAGTTCTTGGTGCTGTGAAATGGAAAAGTTGTGAAGTTATCTATGAAAGACAGAGACACGTTGTGTTAGAAAGGAAAAAACCAAGAGTGTGAAGACATGGGTGATTATTATGTATAAGTGTTTCTTTAGTGGATACTCTAGAATGGTAAGTTGAAGCTTTCGGTAATGTAAAAGAGGGAAAGTTTTGACGTTGATTATTGTGTCTTGTGAAATGCCTGTTCAGATAAAAGTTCAAGACACGTTTCACATAACTACAGAAGCAATATTTTTTCCTACTTATTTATAAGTTTACACGAGATATTTATAAGTTTGGTTAAGCTGTTTCATGTTTTGGCCAACATTTTCCCCCATTTGGCTAACACATTTTCTTACTTGGATCAACATATTTCATAGTTTAGCGCATATTTTTTCCCCTTTGGTTAACAAATTTTCCTACTTTTCATAAGTTTGGTGTAAATTTTTCTTTACTTGGTCAATATTTTTCTCCTTAGGTTAATACATTTCCCTAAGTTTTATAAGTTTTGTGTAACTTTTTCTTCAATTGGGCGATATTTTTCTCATTAGGTTAACACATTTTCCTAAGTTTTATAAGTTTTATGTAACTTTTTTTCTTCAATTGGGCGATATTTTTCTCATTAGGTTAACACATTTTCCTAAGTTTTATAAGTTTTTGTGTAACTTTTTTCTTCACTTGGGCGATATTTTTCTCATTAGGTTAACACATTTTCCTAAGTTTTATAAGTTTTGTGTAACTTTTTTCTTCACTTGGGCGATATTTTTCTCATTAGGTTAACACATTTTCCTAAGTTTTATAAGTTTTGTGTAACTTTTTTCTTCACTTGGGCGATATTTTTCCCATTAGGTTAACACATTTTCCTAATGTTTATAAGTTTTGTGTAAAATGTTCTTCACTTGGCCAATATTTTTCCCATTTGGTTAACACATTTTCCTAAGTTTTATAAGTTTTATGTAACTTTTTTTCTTCAATTGGGCGATATTTTTCTCATTAGGTTAACACATTTTCCTAAGTTTTATAAGTTTTTGTGTAACTTTTTTCTTCACTTGGGCGATATTTTTCTCATTAGGTTAACACATTTTCCTAAGTTTTATAAGTTTTGTGTAACTTTTTTCTTCACTTGGGCGATATTTTTCTCATTAGGTTAACACATTTTCCTAAGTTTTATAAGGTTTGTGTAACTTTTTTCTTCACTTGGGCGATATTTTTCCCATTAGGTTAACACATTTTCCTAATGTTTATAAGTTTTGTGTAAAATGTTCTTCACTTGGCCAATATTTTTCCCATTTGGTTAACACATTTTCCTAAGTTTTATAAGTTTTGTGTAACTTTTTTCTTCAATTGGGCGATATTTTTCTCATTAGGTTAACACATTTTCCTAAGTTTTATAAGTTTTGTGTAACTTTTTTCTTCAATTGGGCGATATTTTTCTCATTAGGTTAACACATTTTCCTAAGCTTTATAAGTTTTGTGTAACTTTTTTTCTTCACTTGGCCGATATTTTTCTCATTAGGTTAACACATTTTCCTAAGTTTTATAAGTTTTGTGTAAATTTTTCTTCACTTGGCCAATATTTTTCCCATTTGGTTATCACATTTTCCTAATGTTTATAAGTTTGGACGACATATTTATAAGATTAGTTGAAACATGTCTTTACTTGGACAATATTTTTCACATTTGGTTAACACATTTTCCTAAGTTTTATAAGTTTTGTGTAACTTTTTTCTTCAATTGGTCGATATTTTTCTCATTAGGTTAACACATTTTCCTAAGTTTTATAAGTTTTGTGTAACTTTTTTCTTCACTTGGGCGATATTTTCTCATTAGGTTAACACATTTTCCTCCTTTTCATAAGTATGGTTGAGATATTTCTCCACTTGGTCAATATTTTTCCCATTTGGTTAACAAATTTTCTTACTTTTCAGAAGTTTGGTGTACGTTTTTCTTTACTTGGTCAATATTTTTCTCATTAGGTTAACACATTTTCCTAAGTTTTATAAGTTTTGTGTAACTTTTTTCTTCAATTGGTCGATATTTTTCTCATTAGGTTAACACATTTTCCTAAGTTTTATAAGTTTTGTGTAACTTTTTTCTTCAATTGGGCGATATTTTTCTCATTAGGTTAACACATTTCCCTAAGTTTTATAAGTTTTGTGTAACTTTTTTCTTCAATTGGTCGATATTTTTCTCATTAGGTTAACACATTTTCCTCAGTTTTATAAGTTTTGTGTAACTTTTTTCTTCAATTGGTCGATATTTTTCTCATTAGGTTAACACATTTTCCTAAGTTTTATAAGAATGGATAAGATATTTCCTATTTTGGTCACCTTTTTAAATTAATTTGGTTACAATTGTTCCTACTTTTTATAATGTTAGTCGAGACGTTTCTTATTTTGACCAACTGTTTCTTCAGTTTAGCCAACAATTTTTTCTACATTTTATAAGTTGGTCGAGATATTTCTGTATTTGGCCAACATTTTCATTAGTTTGAGCCTTTTTCCTATTTCTTATACGCTTGGTTGAGATATTTCTTATTTTGACCCCGAGTTTTATAAGTTTGGCTAACAAATTTTACAATATTTTATACGTTTGGTCGATATATTTCTATATTTGGCCAACATTTTAATAATTTGGCTAACATTTTTCCTATTTCTTATACGCTTGGTTGAGATATTTCTTATTTTGACCACGAGTTTTATAAGTTTGGCTAACATATTTTACTATACTTTATACGTCTGGTCGATATATTTCTATATTTGGCCAACATTTTAATAATTTGGCTAACATTTTTTCTTATTTGACTGTTGGAGTGGAACATAGAACCTGTACTTTTGTCAGGATGTGAAATGTGGTAATGAGCCGACACATTGAAAAACATATATTAGCATTGGAACTAGGTTTCTGCGGAAAGATGCAAAGACCCCCTTTGGCCAGGCAGAAGAATTAATGAAAGTGTAAATGTCTGCTCTGAGAAGCGATAACTTTGCTGGTCAGGACAGCGGGTACGTGATATGTCATGTTATATGAGAAGCCTAAGACTGATCCGGGGAAGCTTGTTGTGTTCACGGGTAATATTATATGATAAATATAGCTAAACACTCGTCGGTGTATGACCCGATAGATGTTAAGTAAAAGGTACACCTCCCCCAACTGGCCTCGGTGCTCACATCTCTCCTCTATGTCTATGAGAACGGGTTAGTTGAATACTGTGATGACTTGATTATAGTTGTGTATATTATATTCGAAAATGCATTGTGGTGTATAAAGGCCTTGGTAGTAGTAGTTTCGTGTTCTTTACTGTTACTTGGTGACCCTATGACGACTCGGAAATAGAAAAGCGAGAGAATGAACACCCTTTTAAACCTCCGACGCCCTGTTGACGAGGGGGCAGGATCACTCCCGTACATGGTGGTCATCACGAATTAGGTCCCCTGGTTCGATCGCCAACATAATACCGGTTTTTTTTTCTGTAGTATCCCTCTTAACCACGTGTCTCGGCTGTATCCATACGCATGTGACAGATACAACGCCCTCTTTGTCCGGATGTAGCCGTTTCCCACATGTTCATATACAGTGTGATAATATACGTCTATCTTGTGAGTTATCGGTTTACTTCTACCACACTAATGCATACGAGTAGAGACATGGAGCTTGAAATGGGGAAACGGTAGCCGTGAGCATAAAAGGAAAGAAAAAAATGTCTGATAGGAGGTGGCTTTAAAGCGTTGGAACAAGAATCGCTGTGATGAAGGTTGTCTTTTGCAAATTGGAAAACAGACTGACTAATATAAAGTTGACAACTGTAATGAGAAATAAAAGGAGTGTTTAAGTACTACATAGAACCCATACTTTAGTATGACTGTGAAGCGTGGTCAATGAGCAGACAAGTTGAAAAGCCTCTAATGCCAGTGGCGTTGTGGATTCTGAGACATAGTTTTTAAAATGTTCACTAGACACCCGCATGAAACTCCCTCCAAATACTACAAGGCAACATGACAAAACATACAACGTAGCAGACACATAGATACTATACCAGCTCTGTAAGGCAACATACTTTGATAATGTAGACATAACGGCCGCTTTCTAATAATACTGCACACATCTATAAGCAGTGGTAAACCCGTATACACAGATACACGATACTTTCCTAAAGTAGACTCTCGCCATGTTCGCAGTGCAGCTATATAGAGGCATGTCTGAGTTGATGTGAAATATTTTTGGTTATTTTTACACCCGGATGTAATAGGCGACAAGTCACAACACAGCTACGATGCGCTGGCAGGGGTGACCTTATCAACTTCACATACTGGTCAATCTATATACACCACCCAATAACATAGTACACCATCTGTCTTCAAGCCACAAGCGTTTTCAATGTCACAAGAATAACGAACTACTGATATTTAAGATCAGAGTGGCACATGCTGATACTGTTTGTGATATCTCCTACTCATACCACCTGTTTTAACTAAATAAGGACACATACACCTAGCCCATAATCTCCAATCGGCAATTATGAGAAAAATCGAGGGTAGTGTTATTGATTTTTATTGGATGTCCCGACAATAGGTGCTAATCTTTTAATCCCCTTCCAACCTTTATATGAACATTTATTAATATCGCGAACTATTTGCAATGGCGGAGATATAAGAAATATTATTAACCTGACTTGGTCATTACGAGGATGATAATCCCCTGGATTAGCCGTTATGAGAATAAGTATTGATTTTTTGCAACACCTGTTGAGGTTATGAGTATATTATATTGTGAATGTTAAGTTAGCTTATATTTTGTAACTCGTAGGTGCAACGGTAACATTTGCTGCCTGTGTTTTTCATCACCGGTGGGACTTGTGGCCGCGGCGACAAGGCCGGACAAAGCGCTCCTAACCCTAACCCGTATGATCAACTAGACACCCACATGTTGATGACTGCAATTTTACCAACGACAAGGTTCCAAACTTCGAACCTGTCACTTCCACACTGCCTGGGGTACCACCTTAACATACTCCGCAACCAGCACACCACCTCTCCTATTCTAAACATAGTCGGATTAATAACACCAGAGCTCGAAATCACCACTAAGTAACCAAATATTATTCTACCACTATACCACCCCACTGGGATTCGAACCCGAAGAAAGTGTTCAGAAGCGTTTATCTAGTTACTCATCCACTCACCCCACCCCTTAACAACGAATATCACAAAGTCATACCCACTAAAACCATCGGCCATCTTTACTTTTTAAGGTTTTCATATGAAGAGCTGTAAACGGTATGATGATAGTATTTAAGTCCCATCCACTACAGATAATAGAAACTATCGTTATAATAAACAGTCGACCACTTTACAATAGACATATAATGAAAATATCCTAGGTCTTCTGACTACCGACGCCGCCATTATGCGTTGAATGTGTCAGTGGTAGACCTCCATGCCAATATTTACCCACTTCTCCACTCGATCACCCTGGCTCTTACCTAGGAACGGGCGTAATTATCTAACCAATCCGCCCCTCGCCCACCTCTTAACAAGGATCTGAAGCAGTTATCTAGCTATTTGTACACCCACCTACCCCTTAACAACGACCTGGAGCCTTTATCTAGCAACTCCTCTGTCTCTTAGCAAGGAACCGACGCATTCATTTAACCACTTCACCACTCGCCACCCCTTTAAAATGTCCAGAAACACTTCTCTAGCTACTTCTCCGCTCACCCACTCCTTAACAACGAATACCACGAAGCCATACCCACTATAACCGTTACTACCGGCCATCTTTACTTTTTTAAGGGTTTCATTTGAAGAGGTGTAATCTACATGATGATAGTTTATAGGCCACTACGACCCACTACAGATCATATACACGCCATATTTACCTTTTTACTTATTACAATTTTCATATGACACCTGGTGCGCCTCGAGAGTTCGATCCACCTAGCTCCACCACCCGCACTCGTCACTGACCGGCCCTGTGGTCACTCGGCAATGACTGGCCACTTGAGTACTACAAGATACTGATTTACGGGGGTCGACCGCTCCGATTCGCCGAGCTCGCTCCTGCGCCTGCCCCCCCCCCCCCCCCCCGCGCCTCTGATTGTCTTTTAATTTAATTTAATTTTACAATTATTTAAAATATTATACACACAACGCAGTTATCTGCTCTTAGAAAAACATGTCTTTTATTAGAATTATCGACCCTTACATATGACCTAAATACCCTACCCTACCCTACCCTACTCAACCCAACCCAGCTCCGAGACCGAAAAGGATTGGGATCAATCCTTAGAGGTCAATCCTGAAAATCTAATCAAATAGGACGTAAGATACTACTATTTTCACTATTCAATTTGGTTGAGGTTATTAGGTTCTCTATACCATTCTGTGTTGTGGATAATAATACTGTATCATCAGCATATCGAATCTCTGGTATGTTATGACCACCGATATTTAGGGCATCATATAGCTCCCAGTTTATATCATCTCTGACTTTTATCATTATATTTTCGGCGTACAGGTTAAACAAATAGGGGGACAGCACACAGCCCTGACGGACTCCTTGCTCGATGTCAACCAATCTGATATTTCGCCATCTATTCTAACCGCTGCTTGTTGGTCTAGATAGAGCATTTTTATGAGTTGTATTACATGTGATGGAAAGCCTATATTCCTCATGATGTCCCAAAGTTTCTGATGTTGTACACAGTCAAATGCCTTTGAATAATCCACAAACCATGAGAATAGGTTTACATTATATTCTCTACACTTCTCTATTATTAAACGCATGTTGAGTATGTGATCTCTTGTTTATCTTCCTTGTCCGAATCCAGCTTGAGCCACGTTAGTTTCTTCTTCCATTTTCTCACGAAGTCTTCCCATTATGATTTTTAGTAGAATTTTGCTTGCATGACTGATCAGGACAACAAATCTATAGTTGGTGCATAATGTCAGGTTGCCTCTTTTGGTATTGTAATGAAGATAGTTCTCTTCCAATCTTTTGACCATATAACATATTTCCATATTTTTTTACATAATGCATGACAGATTTGCATGCTTTCTTCTCCTCCCGCTTTAATTAGTTCAGCAGGTATCTCATTACATCCAGGTGATTTACCATTCTTCAGGTTCTTTGTTGCCAATGCAATTTGATCTAATGAGTATTAAGGTTCAGTCTCTGCTGTCATTAGGTCATGTATCTCATTCATATCCTCACTGTCATTCATATCATACATTCCACTGCTGTATCTCTGCCATCTTTCTAGAATTTGTCTAGATTCTGTTAAGGTATTTCCCAACTTATAACAGATAACATTCAATTGAGGTTGAACATTTATTGTCAGTAGTTATTTTACTTTAAATATTTTAACAATAGATATTGGGGTTTTGAATCATGAATTCTGAAGACAGTCAAGATTTCAGGGCACTTTGTGACGAGAAAAAAAGCCAGAAAAATTAGTAAAACTGGTACAATTGATATACAAAGAGTAGAGGGAAGGCAGAGATATAAATACTTGAATGGCTGGGTCTTATGGCATAATTGGGGGGGGGGGGGGGGGGGGGAGAAGAGGGAGAGAGGAAAACCGGGGGGGGGGCAAAAACACAGGCCTGATTCAAGATTCCGGTTAGTATGTGAGATGAGCAACAATGACCGCCACGACTTATCGGCATCATGGCATTTCGGGAATTGTCAATGTAAAATGTGCTGCACAAATAATAGACACAGTGCCAGAGTTTATACAGTCGTTTAAAACAAGCCATGCTTTTAACTTCAGCAGTTGGATGGCGCATGGAATGGTAATGGTATCATGAAATCAAATGGAAATAGTGTGGGGAGAATTGGAGAATCGTTTGATGTGTGATGTTTAAGCAGATTGATCATTTGAACTCCGCCTTTTTCACGAGTGATGTGTAAGCAGATTGATCATTTAAACTAATTTGGTCCAAATAACAACTGTCTGGGTCAGAATGAGTCAAACTAGTAACATACTGGAATTTAAAGTAGCACAGCACTCTAAAATAAGACATGTCTGGTGAAGAATGAGGTCAAATAATAATTGTATTTTAGTGTCCTGTTGATACAGGTGTTAGCCCATTAGCAGATAACGAAATCGACCATGCTTGACACCAGTACCGGTGTTTGCTTATTTGTTTCAGAATGACCAAGATTCCAGAAAGTTCTAATATAACATTTAAGGTTTTAGTGCGTAAGTATTTTCTTTGTTTACAAACAATACTATTCAAATTGCCGTTTATGCTGGAATTATTACCAATTCTTTTATATTTCTATCTTGTTGGTGTTATCAAGTTTGAAGTCGTTGTGACATTGGCTCGGCATCATCATCCGGGTTCGGTTTTAACCTCCATATGATAAGGGGGTGTTTTCAGACAATACCCAGCTCTGTGTTCCATCCAGCTTGATAGACTTCTCTTCGGGTAGAGGATAAATAAAATGATGCTAGTCATTCTGCTTCATGATGCCGAAGCACAGTATGTCAAAACTTGTTAATTTACACCCCGTCTTCGAACATGTTCGTTTAGAGAAAGGGTTAAGTTCTTTTGGATGTGATTGGCTCGGATTCCGGTCCAGTGGGCCCAGTTTTCAACGCTTCATTTAACTATCTAAAGCGCTCAGTTCTTTGTTTCTTCAGTGTGGTTTCAGCTTTCAACTCTTTGGTTATTCCGTGTTATTTCAGTTTTCAACTCTGTTCTTCAGTGAGTCTACAGCTTTCAACTCTTGTGTTCTTCAGTGAGTCTACAGCTTTCAACTCTTGTGTCCTTTAGCGAGCCTACAATTTTCAACGCATGTGTTCTTCAGCGAACCTATAGTTTGTCAAAGCTTCTGTTTTTAGCAAACCTACAGCTCTAGATCACACAATAATGACTGCGCTCTAGATTACACACTAATACCCGCGCTCAAGATTTGGTTCTCCAGTGTGTCGACAGCTTGTGGACATAAGGTGCTATCCCCCATTAAAAAAAATAAACAAAACCAATGGGCACTCGAAGGGTGAGGAATATGGTCATAGTCCAGCCAGCCACCTTTGCTTCCCAAGCCATTTCCAGCTACCCATTTTAGTATAGGTCGAGGAAGGAGTCCAGGTCAAGTTAACAAATCCACCTGGAAGCGAATTTGACAGCTAGATAAATAACACAGGTGACTAGATGAAAAGGTGTCTTCTTCTTCTTCTTCTTCTTCTTCTTCTTCTTCTTCTTCTTCCCTTCTTCTTCTTTCTTCTTCTTCTTCTTCTTCTTCTTCTTCTTCTTCTTCTTCTTCTTCTTTTCTTCTTCTTCCTTCTTCTTCTTCTTCTTCTTCTTCTTCTTCTTCTTCTTCTTCTTCTTCTTCTTCTTCTTCTTCTTCTTCTTCTTCTTCTTCTTCTTCTTTCTTCTTCTTCTTCTTCTTCTTCTTCTTCTTCTTCTCTTCTTCTTTCTTCTTCTTCTTCTTCTTCTTCTTCCTTCTTCTTCTTCTTCTTCTTCTTCTCCTTCTTCTTCTTCTTCTTCTTCTTCTTCTTCTTCTTCTTCTTCTTCTTCTTCTTCTTCTTCTTCTCTTCTTCCTTCTTCTTCCTTCTTTCTTTCTTCTTCTTCTTCTTTCTTCTTCTTCTCTTCTTCTTCTCTTCTTCTTTCTTCTTCTTCTTCTTCTTCTTCTTCTTCTTCTTCTTCTTCTTCTTCTTCTTCTTCTTCTTCTTCTTCTTCTTCTTCTTCTCTTCTTCTTCTTCCTCTTCTCTTCTTCCTTCCTTCTTCTTCTTCTTCTCTTCTCTTCTTCTTCTTCTTCTTCTTCTTCTTCTTCTTCTTCTTCTTCTTCTTCTTCTTCTCTTCTTCTTCTTCCTTCTTCTTCTTCTTCTTCTTCTTCTTCTTCTTCTTCTTCTTCTTCTTCTTCTTCTTTCTTCTTCTTCTTCTTCTTCTTCTTCTTCTTCTTCTTCTTCTTCTTCTTCTTTCCTTCCTTCCTTCTCTTCTTCTTCTTCTTCTTCTTCTTCTTCTTCTTCTTCTTCTTCTTCTTCTTCTTCTTCTTCTTCTTCTTCTTCTTCTTTCTTCTTCTTCTTCTTCTTCTTCTTCTTCTTCTTCTTCTTCTCTTCTTCTTCTTCTTCTTCTTCTCTCTTCTTCTTCTTCTTCTTCTTCTTCTTTCTTCCTTCCTTCCTTCTTCTTCTTCTTCTTCTTCTTCTTCTTCTTCTTCTTCTTCTTCTTCTTCTTCTTCTTCTTCTTCTTCTTCTTCTTCTTCTTCTTCTTCTTCTTCTTCTTCTTTCTTCCTTCCTTCCTTCTTCTTCTTCTTCTTCTTCTTCTTCTTCTTCTTCTTCTTCTTCTTCTTCTTCTTCTCTTCTTCTTCTTCTTCTTCTTCTTCTTCTTCTTCTTCTTCTTCTTCTTCTTCTTCTTCTTCTTCTTCTTCTTTCTTCCTTCCTTCCTTCTTCTTCTTCTTCTTCTTCTTCTTCTTCTTCTTCTTCTTCTTCTTCTTCTTCTTCTTCTTCTTCTTCTTCTTCTTCTTCTTCTTCTTCTTCTTCTTCTTCTTCTCTTTTCCTTCCTTCCTTCCTTCTTCTTCTTCTTCTTCTTCTTCTTCTTCTTCTTCTTCTTCTTCTTCTTCTTCTTCTTCTTCTTCTTCTTCTTCTTCTTCTTCTTCTTCTTCTTCTTCTTCTTCTTCTTCTTCTTTCTTCTTCTTCTTCTTCTTCTTCTTCTTCTTCTTCTTCTTCTTCTTCTTCTTCTTCTTCTTCTTCTTCTTTCTTCTTCTTCTTCTTCTTCTTCTTCTTCTTCTTCTTCTTTCTTCTTCTTCTTCTTCTTCTTCTTCGTCTTCGTCTTTAGCATTTCGAGCCATTGAAGTTCTTTGCTGCAGATTCGTCTCTCTGGTTGACCCTCTCTAGCCAGTTGCTGATTCCAAGTGCTTGTAGGTCTGTATGTATATTATCTCTCCACCGTCTTCTTGGTCTACCTCGGGATCTACGGTCATTTATTTTCTTAGTGTAAGCGAGTTTAGTTCTGTCATACGAATAATAATTTTCCATGGCTATCGTTCACCTAATCCAGAAACAGTGGAATGTGAGCATATTTAGTACCCAGCCATTTGTTATAGTGCAGTAAGTTTTTTTTTAGACAATCGATGCTTTGAGTCTAAGCTATTCTGAACATTTAAAGAAGAGACATGATTGGTCGGTTCCGTCGTGTTATACGTATTATCTCATTTCATCATGTTCCTCATGTACCTTGCGGTGTCGAGGTGAAGTATAAACATCGTGAGAGTGCCCGATTATGGGCTTCATGTATCTATATTCTCATGGACTCTGCTATTCCCTCCGTCCAACGTTTATGTGGTTGGAATCTTCCTCTGTTTCCATCTGGTCTGTATATCATTGCTTGTTGTGGTATGCTGTTGACTGGTAACCTACTTGCATGGCCAAACCATTTGAATTGCTGCTTTCTAATAAAATCTAGTGCTGCCATAACCCCCACTTTAGTTCTGATTTTTTTTCCATTTCTGATCTGACCTCTTCTTGATACGTTGAATATTCTACTCAGGAATCTCATTTCTGTTGTTGTGATTTTTCATTTCTCTTTTTCTGTCATTGTTCAGGTTTGGCATTGGTAGCATAGAGTCGGTAGGAAGATTGTATTGTAAAGTGCTTTCTTAGTAGTTATTGATACAAGGTTTGTTCTTTAGTATTGGTGCCATTTGTCCAATGAGTTGGTTTGCCTTATTGCATCTATTTTCGATCTCGTCTTCTGATCTGCCATTTGATGATATCATACTTCCTAGGTACATGAAAATTTTGTTGATTTTTCTTCTTTAGTTACAATCATTACCTCTGGTTTGCTTCTGCTAATTTTCATGTTATATCCCCTTCACATTTCGTTTAAACTATTCATGTGGTCTGCAAGGTGTGGAATGCGCCTGGCCCTGCAGCCAACAGGGTTGGGATCGACTAGCCTCTCCCAGGAGGGGTGAAAGGTTAAAATTAGTAGCTTGCCGATGACCCACAGACTACATAAGACAACCCCCATCTCCACGTGGTGCAGATCGGGAAACCATGACCGCGAGGTCATGGGCTAACGGGGATATGGCTCGCCATAGGGGATGGACTCCCTGTGGTCAGATTTGTGTCCTAAACCTGCTACTGGCCTAGCAAGCCGGCAGGGGATCTTCATACTGCTCGTAGAAAAACTAAGAAGTATAAATGTGTTATACGTAATAAACAAAAATATAAATCGCTGGGGAACTTGATGCCATTTAAATATACGAGCTAGCTTCATGCCCTTTACAGCAATCAAACCCGGAATTTATTGGCTGTTTGTGATTTTTTTTTTTATACAGGCGTACTTTTAGTAATTTGCCATTATTTTCTGAAGGACCGACGACGCTCATACAATTGTGAAAGTCAATGCAAAGCTATCTACACCCAAATAATCTACCACTGACTTCTAAACCGGCATGTCGGGATCGTGAAACTACCCCTCAATCACAGAAACCGACCGCTTTCTGATAGCTTTCAATGACAAATAAATAACAGGGACACTATTGGCGAGGACAGAAAAACACAGAAACCGACCGTCTTCTTATAGTTAGCTTTAAAAAAAAAGATTGATAAATAAATATCAGCGGCACTATTAGGGAAAACAGAAGACAAAGCAGGAATCGGAGGACAAACTAGACATATCAAAAAGTGCAATCTATAGGCACACCGGCGTTCGAACCTATCTCCTCCAGATGACAGCAGCTCCTCGCTAAAGGGACACATGCAACCTCGCTGTGAGTGAAAATCAATACCTGTAAACTTACTTCTCTTGCTATTTCAATGAAGCCACGGGTTTCCCCAACAAGCGATGCATGTGTATAGCTCATAACAAGCACGACAGTCAGAATTCTAATTTAAATAAACGCCGGAAACTATTAAGTTATCCATCCATCCATCATGTGCCATGCCGGTAAGCGTGGGCGGTCATGTTCTGCCATCTCACTCGATAACCAGAGTCGTGGATCAGATCCGTGTTTCTGCCTCGACCATGACACAAGGCCAAGCCATCCAGGTATATGCTTCTAGGTCTTCCCCTTGGTCTGTTCCCCTCAATCTTACCAGTTGTCACCAAGTTCTCCAAATCATTTCTTCTCATAACATGCCCAAAATATCGTGACTGTCTACGTCTAATTTCTCTAATCAATTTACGATCTTCATTTGTTTCTTGAAGGACTTGTTCATTGGTCTTTCTGGCTGTCCATGGTATTCTTTGCATTTTCCTCAGAAACCACATTAAGTAATCATCTGTATATAATTTTGTCTGTATCACACCGTTTACCTTTACTCCTCAAGACATTTTCAGGTAGCTATTTTACCCTTTGAAAATAAAGATTTTCGTTCGTTCGTATCCGCCACGATGCTGACCGAACTCTTGTCCATTGGTCGGCAGGCGAGTGTCTAGTCACCACGCCACCTTGGCTCCCTCTACAACTATTGCTGGTTCGTAAAGGCTTTCTGGTGGACAAAGACAAATGAGTGTATAACAAATAAAAGAGCATGAAGACAGATATGAGAGGGCATAATATTAGACAAGTATGTGTGTGTGCAATTTCTAACTCATTTAGTTAGTTAGTTAGTTAGTTAGTTAGTTAGTTAGTTAGTCGACAGATCATCCTCGTTGCACATCGAACCATTCAGTCCATAAGTGCTCGGATCCCCTCCTCAGCAAATCCCGCAGCGTGTAGCGGCTAACGACGCCAGTTCTGTGTTGGTTTATCAATCTTCTTTGGCTTCCTGCGTAGTGTTCTTGTTTGGCCACCCCTCTTTTAATTTGCTGCTCTCGCAGTCTGGCCATTGTTGTAGATTCACAGTCATCACTTGGTTCTTGCAAAAGTATCACTTCTCGTAGAGCATTCAGAATGTTCATGGCGCGTCCGCCCTCCACAGTAGCCTCACCTGCGAGCTTGTCAGCCCGCTCATTTCCTTATACTCCCGCATGCCCTGGCACGAAGATGAAACTAATCTTTGCCAGCCGAGACCGCTTCAGAGGCAGCAACCATTCTCTTCGGATCGACCCCTCCTCTATCCTCTTGATCATGTTCATTGAGTCGCTAAGGAAACAAGCCCTAGTGAATGTCTGTGTCTCGAGCCATGTTATTGCTTTACTTACTGCCATGACTTCCATCGTCAGGCTACTTGTGGTTTCAGTCAGGCTACTTGTGGTTTCAGTGAAAGCACCAGAGTCCTCCTTCACAATTCTCCCTCCGGCCCGAGCTGTAAAGGCCCATGAGCTTCTCACATGTCGGACGACCGACACATCTGTGTAGATGACCGCGTCACCGTCTAGCGAATTCTCGAAAATCAACGCTTGTACTTCAGCCTCAACAGCAGCCGGATTTTCTTGTCTGCATTTTCTGTCTAGTTGGATGCAAACTGAAAAGGATGTGCAGAAGTCTGTTGGAATTGCACCCACTCCTCGCCAGGTTCTAAGTCCTCAAGTGAACACACCTGTTGAAGAATGTCTTCGGCTTGACCCATCCACGACCGTCCTCTTTTTAACCTGCTGCCCTTCACCTTCCTAATTTCACTATGCAGTGGATGTTGTACTAACTCATTTAAAATAGCTCTCTCTCTCTCTCTCTCTCTCTCTCTCTCTCTCTCTCTCTCTCTCTCTCTCTCTCTCTCTCTCTCTCTGAGTGTATTTATCTCGTTGCCTACTTCTTTCTATGTCTGTCTACCCGTGTGTCTGTCTTTCTCTATACATCGAAATAAATATAATTTCGTGTTGCCCAATGCCATTTTCACATTCTGCATATACTTTGTAACCTCTGACTTTCCCTCGTATTTGAGATGCACTGGAGGTCTACAAGATTCAAACAATAATTGCGTCTACCGAATGACCATGTCACTTACAGGGGCAGACAACAAAAACCTGACGCGGCTGATCTCGTCCAAGAACTGTTCCAGCATCTTCCCCAGACTAACCTGGGAGCAACCAGAACCAGCTGGCTACCTGTACAAGGGCTTGTGGCATTCCTACTTCTGCCGTCGCCCAGAGAGGGTTACCATCAGCTGTCTTCGCAACATGCACGTGAGTTGTGGGATTTAACTGCATCCTGTCAGAAAGTTGGGTTCCTTGCCTACTTCTTCTTTATGCGTCTTTCTAGAGGCGTGCGTCTTTCTAGAGGAGTGCGTCATACATAGTTATGTACCTCAAAGTCAGTTTGTTCGACTTAGGTTTACATTTGTGTAAGGTCTGCATCCTCTAGACATATTTTGTTAAAAAGGGTAACGGATTCTATCTACCTCTGGGTAGGTTTCCTGTCCTAATAATTGTGTCTTTCTGTCTTAACAGTTTTGCCTTTCTATCCTTGTGCATTTTTTCCTACCAGGTGTGCCTTATTTTCCTAACAACTGTGCCTTTCTTTCCTAACAGTTTTGCCCTTATTTCTCTTTGCCTTTCTTTTCTAACAATGTTGCCTTATTTTCCTAACAATTGTGCTTTTCTTTCCTAACAAGTCTGCTTTATTTTCCTAACAATTGTGCCTTTCTTTCCTAACAATTGTGCCTTTCTTTCCTAACAAGGTTAATTTATTTTTCTAACAATTCTGCCTTTCTTTCCTAACAATCAATCAATCATGTGCCATGCCGGAAAGCGTGGGCGGTCATGATTCGCCATTTCACTCGATCACCAGAGTCGTGGATCAGCTCAGTGTTCCTGTCTCGTCCATGCCATGTGGCCAAGCCATCCAGGTATTTTCCTCTCGGTCTTCCTCTTGGTCTGTTCCCTTCGATCTTGCCAGCTGTCACTAAGTTCTCCAGTCCATTTCTTCTCATAACATGTCCAAAAAATTTTGACTGTCTACGTCTAATTTCTCTAATCAATCTACGATTTTCATTTGTCTCTTGTAGTACTTGGTCATTGGTTTTTCTATCTGTCCATGGTATTCTTTGCATTTTCCTCAGAAACCACATTTCTGCAGCCATCAGATGTTTTTCTGCTTGACTGCACATTGTCCAAGTTTCACATACATACAAAAGAACAGGCTCTATGTATCCCCTCAACACTCTTTTTCTCGTTTCAATTGACATCATTTTATTGGTCAGAATGTTTTTCATCTTGCTAAAGGCTACTTTCGCAATGGCGATTCTTGTTCTAATCTCTTCAAGGCATCTGCCATCAGATGTTATGACTGTTCCGAGATAATTGAAATGATTCACTTGTTGAAGAATATTCCCATTTACTTGTATATTACATTGTGGTACTTCGTTCTTCCTAGTGACGACCATAACCTGTGTCTTCCTACAATTTAATTCCAACCCCAGCTGCTCACTGTGTACAACAACAGCGTCTACTAATTGTTGTAGATCCTGTGCATTGTCTGCAATCAATACTGTATCATCTGCATATCTAATGTTATTTATGTTTCGTCCTCCAATGCTGATTCCATTTAGGTCTTCTACATTTCTGAAAATATTTTCACTGTATAGGGAAAAAAGATCTGGAGACATTACACATCCCTGCCTAACACCTCTCTTAATAGGTTGGTATTGTCCTACTTCA